>BMAU01017908.1:0-370000 GCA_019973935.1 Trichonephila clavipes
ATCCAGAGTATTCTTATGCTTAATACATTTCAGCTGGGGTTGCATAGATTTCTTTAACACACAATGTTGATATTTCAATAACAAGTGTAAAGTCTTTATATTAAATTCATCAAAATTATTGAATTTTACATTTTTAATTGTGCAAATACCAATAAATGCATATTTGTTATCCATAGTAAAAAAAAAAAAAAAAGGTACATCTGTGTGAGAAAAATTTATATCAGTCAAATTCTGGAAAACACAAATGTGTTAAGAAATCCTCACATAATAAATAGATACCACACAAATATTTCATAATTATTTTTTTAACTAAAAGAATTATGGATTTAAAAATGACTTTATTTTGATCATGTACAAGAGAACAGGAATTTAATATTCAATATATGCACACAATTTTATATTCTGTAATACACACATTTTAATGCCTTAATTTTTTACCATACTCAGAATGTAATTCTCGATAAATTATACCTTTTTTACTTAAATAGTACTGCGAATACAGACTTTCAAAATGTTACATGATTTTTTTTTTATAATTTTACAAATGGTAATTTTCATTTCTAATGTTTGAAAGGGGTATATTTATATTCATTATAGAAATATATATATATATATATATATATATATATATATATATATATATATATATATATATATATATATATATACTTGTTTTAATATGACAGGTATGATTACATATCAGATTTTTGTGTTCTTATTTTAGATAATTAAATACAGAATTATCTCTTTTAACTACTCTAAAGATGTGTAAAACAAATAAGAAAAATTTAAGCTAACCAAATATATTTTATTTTTTTATGTAAGTTTCTTTATAATTTAATTTAAAATAAACAAAAATTTCCATTCCTGTAGACATCTATCCAAAATCCGATTGGATTGTTCGGCCACTTATCCCGCCAAGTTTTTTCTTGCCAAATCGTAGGGTTTCTACTCCAAAACACAACACACAAAATCGCGCCAAGCTGGCGATTTTAAAAATTTATCGGACCAGTAGCCGATTCTATCTGTTTAGAAGTTTCTTATGTGAACACACAAAAATAGTAAAAAGGGAGTTCGGTTTTTGGTGGCGACGGTTTCTAAATGGTTGGTATTGAAAACAAATGTCGTTCTTATCCATGTTTACTAAACACTCGAATTTTTACCGGGATATTAAAAAGAGATTTTTTTCCGACAGTCGACATCTTTTACTATAATCGAGCAACTACGTATAGTCAAATACGAAATTTTAGCGGGTATAGTTTAAATGTGCAAGAGCATAGAAATGTCTGGCGGTAAAAAAACGAAAACATAATCACATGTCCTCTTCATGATAATCACGCTAAAAATTCTAGTTGTTTCCATGGTTACATTTTATAATCACGTGAATCCATCAACCAATCACCAGATTCTTATGTACACGCACCCGATTCTCATGTAAACGGGTCGAAAAAAATACCGGTATAATCCCGGCTTTCATCCGCATTTCGAAATTGCCGGTATTATGCCGGCTTCCATGTAAACGGGGCTTTAGTTACAAAAAATATTTTAGACATTTTTCTAAATTGTTTGATGTTTCGAATTCTTTTACGATGTTTTCAGTTCTTTCATCCAGTTTTACACATACTTTTCCCACTTTTTATTCCATGGGTCACCTAATTTTCTGGATTATAAATTAAAAGACACTTTTTGTGTTCCTTCTTTTAGTATTTTAACTTATAAGTGGACATTAGGCTGGTTTCTGCCAGTCATTGCATTTAATTTGGAATTCCACCCTTCAACAGAATGTGTCGTATGACGCTGTCCATATACATTCCACGCTTTAATGGGCATATTTGTATTGTCCCTCTACTGCTCGACAAAATAATCAATGAATGAGATAAGTTTGTCAATGCTAAAAGCGTTTCGCCATACAATGTTCCAAGAATCATCTATGTGTTCCACTAGCAATTAAGCTAATGCAGAAATCATTCTACAGACATTTCTAATATCTTCGTTCTCTTTATATTCCTTTACTAGACCCATTTCTAATATTTTACGCCACAAACATGGATTAAAATGAAAGTTACAACCGGAAATAGTTGAACTGGGAAATACTTACATAAAACTTTTGATGGCTCTGCAGCTTCAAAATCCAATTTTATAATGGCCGGCTTCCATTTCGACACCAACGTTTCACTTCCTGAAACTCAAAAGATTTAAAAACTGAAATAAGAAGATATGTACTAACCTTTTGCATATAAAAGGGAGCTGAAGAGTGTAATTATAGAAAAAATATAAATTCGTTATAACGAATTTCAAAACGCCAAAAGAAAAAAGAAATTAAAAAACAAAGAACATGATAAATTGTTTAAAAAAATAGTTTGTCATCGAAAGAAGGATTAAGTATTAAAAAAAAGCTGCGAATTATTGTGAAATCTGAGAAAATTTTTTAATTTATTCTAAGCAAAACACAACGGAAGTTCATAATTTACTACTGTTAAAAAAATTCTTGGCAGATTTATTAATTTGGCAGTAAATCCACAATAAAAAGTTCGGTTGCCCAATTTATTACATTTTTAAGAAACAGTTCTTATGACTCCTCCACATTTATCACATTTCATAAAGGACAAAATCTGAAAAAAAAATAGAAAAGAAATTCGATCTCTCAGAAAATAACATTAAACGAATGTACGAATTTGGTATAAACTTATTAGTTCATAATAATTAAACGCTGAAACCTCCTACTCTTTTACAAAGTGATCCTGATAATAGGGGCGGCTGTAGGGCCGGACAAACCTGACCCTTGCCCGGGACGGCATTTAGATCGAATTCGAAGAATATATTTTTTTGTTGTTACAGAAAAGTTCATATCTTTTATGAACATTATTAGGTGTGAATTTGGTATTTTATTTCCTTAGTTTGTACTCTGTATGTTTAATGTCAGTTTTCTTTTATGTTGAAACTTGAAGGGATAGAGGCAGGAATATATCTTAAATAATGAAATTTCATATTGTTACACATCTTTCTCCCCAACCTGGAGGGGGTCACAATGGACAATCCTCTCACCCAAACGTTATTTGTGGAGTCTCCTATCCAAAAGTGGGTAATAAGTTTTTGTTGGAGAGCCACATATGTTTTCTTAAAGTTTTATGTGTTGTTACTAGAAGTTAAAATAAACGCTTGTTACTCCCAACATCAGTTAATTCTTTTTCGAAGAAATTGGCCTTCTGGAATGGACAATTCCTTCTCTTACATTTTACTCGTTTGAAAAAATAAAAGATAGTTATGTCCTTAATTTGCAATTACTTTGTATTTTTTAAGACTTCAAGTTATATATATATATAGTTATGCTGCTCTTTGTTCGTTATTCAAGTTTTATAGGAGTATCTATGTGAATTTTTTTTCCTTTTAAATTATAATTCTTTGCTTTGGAGAGAGGGGCGGCATTTTCCATTTTTGTCCAGGGCGGCAAAATTGCTAGAGCCAGCCTTGCTGGTACTTACCAAAAATTTCTGAAATTCACTTGCCTCCGAAAGTCTGCGTACAGGCAATCATTTTACGTGTTTTTACTGTAATTACTATTAAAACCCCTTGCTTGAGGAAATCAACATACCTCTCAGGGATTCTTCAAAATTTCCTTATTTAAACAACTATAACAAAATTAACCTTAACAAGAATGACCACTAAATAATCACCAACCAACCCCGCCAAAAGTCTGTGGTACACTTACAAAATAAAGTTTTTTAAGACATTTTATTGTAAAATAATTGCACGAAATCGTATTTTTAAGTAATTATAAGGTTCTTCTACGATTTATTCATTATTTGAGAGTTGAAAGCTAGTGCGATTCTCAGGTAACAGAAAAGAGATCGATATATTATTGAAAGAAAAATCATCATAGATTTTCAGAAAAGGGGGGAAATTTTAAAGCAATGCCGGAACTTTTAACAGGAGACATTCATTGATTCAAAAAGTATTCATAAACTACAAATAAAATTAAATTTTAACGTCCAAACCAAGCTCCGACTGCCCGTCGGCAGTGTCAACTCGAGAATGTTGCTTTATATTACACTCTATAAAAGTAAATCCGAGATTATAAGCTTCGCTAATAGCTAAAACTGTTGCTGAGATATTGAAAAAAGTGTGACTTTAACCACACAATTCGAAGAGAACTGAAAAAGGATGACTATCATGGCCGAATGGCTTACAAGAGAAGCCATACATCTCTCGAGTGAACAGAGCCAAGAGAATGAATATCTAAATAGGACGCATAATTATTTAAAAAATGTAATATTTTTCAATTGAAAGTAGTTTTCGTATTTTGGCATCAAAAAGGACAAAAATGTACCTGCATTTTTACTTTCAGCAGCACAAAGGTACCAAGCAAATGGGTTACATTGTGATGCCACGGCTGTTCTGTCATGTCCCAAAGCAATTACGTAAGCTATCCCAGTCCCCAGACCTAAGCACAATATAGCATTTGTGGGATTTACTCCAATTGAATAATCAGGGAGAACTTAATAACATCCACGGAAATGCTCCAATCTGTCATAGTAGAAAAATGGAACAAAAAATAACCACAGGTGTGAGAACAAAGCTAGTTGAATCCTTTCCAGATATGTTAAGAGAGTTATAAAAATAATGGAATAGCTTCAAAAGTATTAATTTTCCGTCACAATCTGTTATTGTAAAGGTTTTTTCCCTGTGTACGTAGACTTAACGCACACGATTTGTATCGTTGTCAAGTTATAAATATTTGTATTATTTTATGTAATAATCAGGAGATTGTTCCTTATACTGTTTGAATCCACGGCGTTAGAGGTATCAATAAAAATTAGTATTGATTCAGAAAAACTACATTTAATTAGCGATCTTTACATGAATATGAAAAATGATCGTCTGTACGCAGACTTTCGGAGGCAAATGTATTCATTATGCAACAGAAAGAAATCATGAAAGTAAAACTTGAAATTATAACAATAGAGTCCAGTATAGAAATGGTTAAAATTCTTAAAATATCGAATTGCTTGAAATTATAAGAGTTATTCCGAAATAAAAAATAACGATCATATGTACACACGCAAAATAAAAAACAAAATGAAGTTGACTGTATGTAAAGTTACCCTACAAATTCACGAAAATTTGATGCAATTTAGACGCTAACGAACTGTAAATAGTGCCTAATACTTTGAAAATAATTTTACATATCAGAAAAAAAAGAAAAAAAAAAAAAATTTAATATTATAAACCTCTAGAACTTTTTTCGGAGAAACTATCCAGTGATTTCATTAAATAATTAATTGGCTAAGTTAGCACTTTTTTTATACCCATTTATGTTATTAAGTAATGCATTTTTTTAAATGTATCTTAATGAAAATATTCATATAATATTACGAGGTATTAAAATCCATTGCCATGTTCTACTAAAAAGAAAAAAAAACATTTTGAGCTAAAAACTTGTTCTAGAGAAAAGCTAAATAATCATTATTAGGATACAAAAAATCTATTTAATTAGATGAGGGATATTAACATCTTACAGCCTTTAATAATTCAACGTGTTTTAATTACAAGTGTGTTGCTGAAACCGTAGAAGATACCATTACTGATGCATCACAAATTGTGTCTAGAAATAACTAAAATCCAAATACTAACTCACTAATATTGTAAGATTGCATACCGATTATATATAATTAAAGCTTTTTTTCCCCTCCCGTCTTCGGACACCGTTCCAACTTGGAATTTTTTCATCTTTAATGTATTAACACAGCTTTATCCTGCCTTAGAAAACCGTCCCCGATCAGGAAACTCACGTTTTTATTATATATATATATATATACTGTTACCCTGTTTTTGCACACCGTTCTCGCTTAGGATGCTGACGAATAGCTTTTCCTTGTCTTCGGAGGTCTTCATTTAAGAAATCTGACGTTTTTATTGTGTATACAAAGCGTAACCCATCTTCAAATAATATTCCCGTTTAGTAAGCTGCCGCATGGCTTCATTTTGTCTTC
The DNA here is from genome assembly GCA_019973935.1 of Trichonephila clavipes. Lineage (NCBI taxonomy): Eukaryota > Metazoa > Arthropoda > Arachnida > Araneae > Nephilidae > Trichonephila > Trichonephila clavipes. Next base: position 5,991 of record BMAU01017908.1, read on the forward strand.
GGATACCGTCTTCGCTTAGAAAGCTGACGTTTTTATTGTATCGAGATACCTATACCTTGTCTTCAAATATCGCTCCAAGTTACGAAGCTGACGGTTTTATTACGTCAACATAGATTTACCCAGTCATCCGATACCATTTTCGATTGCGAATGAAATATTGAATTATTTTGGGCTCATTTTATTTAAAAAATGTGCTCAAATATAATCGTTCACAGTAAATAAAGTGTAAGGATTCTCTGCAGTAACCACGCTTGATATAAAAATCTAAGTGTTAGCATCTTGTAATCAGTGGCGTAACGGACACCCCCGCACTGCGGGGGGGAGACTTCTATGGGGCCCAAAGCTAGACTGACGCCATTAACGTAGAATTTCACAAAATTAGCTTAACCAAAATTAAATTAGCTGCGCCATTAACATTTTTTTAAATCCAATTTTTAAGCGATTTTCAAATTGGCGTTCTAACATCATTCAAAATCAAAACTTTAATCGCTTATTAGATATCTTAGATCCAATAACCAAATCAAAAAACATTTTATTTGCTGTAATCCCCGCGACGAAAGAGATACTTTTCTTTAGTGGGTTTCTTTTCAAACCTAAATTACTAACAGATAAAAAGTCAGACGGAAAATTGGATAAAATGCTAGAAAGAAAAAAAATTCATCACTATTTTTTTAATATAGTTCATGTTAGCGGTAGGGAGAAAAAAAGACATGTTACTTTTTACTAAAGTAGCAAAGTAACTTAGTGGCGTCTTTAGCTCCCCCCACATGTATTTCATTTTCATTTAGCGAACTCGTAAATAGCATACATCTGTTATGCTTTTTTCATGAAAAATAGTATTGCGATACTTGAAAACGCATAGAGAGCATTTTAAATGATTATATTGTTTAGATTTATGATTTAGAAACCCATATAGCCACAGAAATTTCCGTAGAGATTTATGAATATTCAATCAAATAAAGCATAATGAGAAATGTTTTACAAAATTATTTTTAAGCATATATATTTTTACATTCAATGCACTTCAATATAGGGAGTGTTCCTTCGCTGTTAAAACATTTTGATCTCACTTCTCTCTTGTAATATTAGAACTGTTTTTTGTAAACGGAATTATTCTGCTTCTTATATTGTTATTTTGTTAATAAGGCAAGAAAAGCGGCCCTAAAATGAGTGGAGTTAAAAAGAACTTTGAGCGGTTCTCAAAAACGAAAAATTCAAAAGGAAAAGGAGTATAATATTAATAGCAGATATGCAAAATTGGATAACTTTTTAATATCCACAAGTTCATCTTGTGCAAGTGCTGTTGTAGTAATGCCAGGGAACTTGATGAACAAATCCTGTAAGTGAAAATTAATCCACAAGAAAAAAACACAGTTTCAGACACTTCAACTAATAAGGATACTCTATATAAAGAAAAGGAGTCGGAAAATGAAAACGAAGAAACAAAATGGATTCGAAATGATTTTGCGCATTACGTAGGTACGCCCATAGATGCGGATTTAATTGAACAAATTTTAAAATTGGGCCCATACCAACCAAAAGGTAATTTCCAAAAAGATGCCAAGGGAATGTGCTTTTCATCATCTTATAATAGTTTCATATCCAAAGCAGGACAAAAATTCGAAATGAAATGGTTGTACTATTCAACACGACTTTATGTTGCTTACTGTCAAGTATGTTGGCTTTTCGCTGATAGAAGAAATGTATTTTAAAGAAGCCTGGTGTAAAGGTATGCATGACTGACAAGGAATATCAAAATTTTTAAAGAGCATGTAAATTCTATAATTCATATCCACGCATGTCGCACATATGACATCTGGAAACAAAAAAAACGGTGGATTCATTATTGAAATGCAAAATTTTAAAGAAGTTAATAAGGTTAGCCAAATCTTACGAAGAATCATAGACGTTACAATGACTCTAGTAATGTGCAATCTTCCTTTTCGGGACATCGAAAAACTCGAGATTCGACTCAAAGGGGAAATTTTTTGAATATAATAGACCTCTTGGCGAAATATGACCTTCTTCTCAATGTTCATTTGTCAGAAAAAAGAATTCAAAAAATATCTTAGCCCAAAAATTCAAAATGAACTTTTGCTATTATAGGCTCTAGAATAAAAGAAAATATGGTTAAAAATATAAGGAAATGTTCTTTTTTCACTATTATTCTGGACACGACACAAGATATTTTAAAAAAAAAGACCAATTCAGTATTATAATAAGGTATGTAACAACTTATGTTAATGATAATGATGAGCCAGATAATATCAGAATTAACTAAACGTTTTTGGGCTTTATTGAGGCGGCAAATCAGACTGCAAAAAGTTTGGAAAGAGATGTGTTAAATTTTCTAAATACACTGGATATTAATTTGGCGAAGTGTCGAGGATAAGGATATGATGGAGCAGCCAACATGAGTGGAGCGTACGTTGGATTACAGAAATTAATTAAGGACAAAAACCAAGAGCAAACTACGTTCACTGTTCAACACACAACCTCAATCTTGTTCTAAACAATGCATGCAATAATAACGTGCCTCATGTAACACAATTTTATGAATTTTGTCAAAAATTTTTCACACTTTCTGGGCTTAGCATTAAAAGGTGGAGTGATATGAAAATTGTGCAGAATAACGAGAACATTCAGCAGACTATTAAATCATTATGCACGACAAGGTGGTCATTTCGAATTGACTCTGTAATATCAATTCGCGACAATTACATTTCGATTTTAGAAGCACTTTCAAATATTTTACCAACCAGTACTAAGAGAAACAGGAAGCTTTAGCGATTAAAAATCATATGGAAACTTTCAATTTTTTTTTTTTTTTTTTTTTTTTTTTGCTAATTTTCGAATGTCAAATTTTACAAAGCATAAATTTAACTTCAAAAGCATTACAATCACCAAAATTAAATTTGGAAAACGCGAAGACCATATTAAATTCTAGCTTAACGTCTATTGAGAATCTTTCTCTAATGTTAAACGTTATTTACTTTGTTTACTGAGACAAAGGTTGATTTTATATTAAGTTATAAGTTTAATATTTAAATATTTTTACGTGATGTGTAAAGGTACATTATGTTATGGTTTTGCAATTCTTTGTATATATATATATATATATACATATCCGGCTTGGGGCCCAAGATCTGACCTTGCGGGGGGGGGGGCAATTATTTTCTGTTACGCCATTTCATTTTTTTTTAAATATTTAAAATTACTTTCAAATAATAATTCACCAGTTAAATATTAATTACTTTATCTGTAATAAATATTGGTTTTGCCAAAATATTATCTTTAAAAATATCTGGAATAAAACTTAACAGGTGTACTTTTTTCTTTCAATTTTAAAAGGCAATCAAAGTAGTAAACACATATTATTGATCAAAATAAAAAAAATTTTCATTTTTTCTTTGACTTTTGCAAATAATTTAATAGATAAACTTTATTATTCAATTTTTTAATTTGGGAAATCTAACTTGAAACTCTAATTAAATAAATTTAATACCAGGTATTTTTATACATCAGTTTAAAAATTGTGTCCTAAATTAAAATGAGAAAAAAAAACCATTTTAGACAAAATATACTTGGAATTTCGTGGCTTCTAGAATTAACTGGGTACTTAAAAGTTTGTAAGAAAAACAATGTGGCTAAATTTATGACATTAACTTAAAGTAATGAAGCAAAAAAAAAAAAAAATTTCACTTTAAAAACTATAGTACACCAAAAAAGGAATCAAACACCAAATATTAAATCTTGATCCTCATACTTTTGAATAAATTCATTGTATCAGGCAAAAACAAAAAGTTATTGGAAATATATTCATCTCCCTTTCATGTTGATGTCAAATTGGCCCCAGAATATCTCTCAATGGAACTGACTGACTTACAGTGCAATAATGAATTAAAATACATTTTTTACATTTTGATACAACTTTCTAAGTTGAGAGATCTGGCACAAAAAGTTATGAGTGCTTTTGGATAAATTTACACCTGTGATTGGTCCCCCCTCCTCCTCCTAGAATGAAATTAATCAATTGTAAATTACACTCAGATTTTCCAGATGAAAATCTGCAACATTAAATACCCGCATTGCGATAAATTTGCAAAAAACGAAGGAAAAGAGTTAAGAAAAAAAATATCTCAATAATTCAACATTATTTCATCATTGCATTATTATTGTATTATCTATGTTTGTATACATAAAGCATAATGAAAACAGTAATTCAATCTGTTTTAAAATTTTCTTTCCAATAAATGTTTGTAACTGGTCCAAATCTAATATGAAGATATATATTTTTATAAGCAGTCCGCAGGATTAAAATGATTTTTCGAAGAGGATCGGAAAGACTTAAAGGTTGGCCAGACCAGTTATAAAAGAATTCAACACAAATGTATTAAAAAAAGCACATTGACTATCTATCTGAGAAATTCTGGGGTAGAATTTCTTTAGCCATCTCCCTCATTGGGAGGAGGTCTCCTCTATCCCTGGAAAATAAAGTTATACTATACAAGCAGATTCTGCGCCCAGTTATCACTTATGGTTCACCCGTATGGGGAGCCGCCGCCGCCACCCACATGAAAAAGATTCAAGTAATGCAAAACAAGATTCTCCGCGTCATGACGAACGCACCTTGGTACGTCCGAAATGACGTGATACACAACGATCTACAAATGGAGCCGATTTCTAATTACATCACTAAACTCTCTAGAAATGTCTTTAAATGTATCGAATCTCATGACAATCCAATTATCAAAAGCACAAACACTGTTTATGTATCCTCATCCTAAAATTAAATATTCATACTCTTCGACGAAGTGGAGAAACACGCTCCGCCCCCCATAACTCAACAAAAAACACTCTTTTCACACTCTTAACAACACGATTTAGCTGCACTGCACTGCGTCTTTTACTCTGGGTTCTTGGGTGATAAATCACCGCCTTTGATTCACTGCCGTCGGCCGTTCCGCTTTCCTTCCTGCGTTCTTCCCCTCGCCCCGCCGGCGCTCTACTTCGATAGAGCGTTTCGTGCTTTGGGGTACGTCCTCCCTCCCCATTTTTTTATGGAGATCTTCTTGATTAGATTCATCATCACATCATGGTTTACCTTTTTCTCCCATTCTTCTGGAAATAGGCGCCTTTGGCGCCGGCGATCATCTAATTTTAGTTAGTAGTTAGTATTAAAAAAATTAAAACTTGCCAACTTATAAGAAAATAAACGCTAAAGTATGTTATGAATCTTTTACTAATGTAGGTAGAATCAAATGATTCAAAATTGTAACATTCTTTCCACAATTATTTGCAAAAGTAAAAATTAATATTTAAGTGAAGTCTTTGTGCGAAGAAAACTTATTGAAATTTTTATCAGTTATAAAGCTTTAAAGATTTCTTAGGTGAAAATAATTTAACTTGAACTTTAAAAAATAAACTGTTAAATATATATAAAGCTACAAACTTTTGGAAGGCATGATTGTGCACAAATATGTTTTTAAGCAACAAATTTTACATAAAGCATTTTCAGAATATGCCCATACATAAAGATTTTCCTTTGTATGGATAAGAAAATGTCTTTTTACATCACACAACTTTGATAAATAGCGATGTTGTGGATATTTCATACACTTGACACTTTTGAATGGTACAAATGAACAAATATTATATTTTATAAATCAGAAAGAAAGAAAAATACAAGCAGCATACTTAAAAACATGATATCCTTAAAAGAAATTATGGCTTTTCCTTGATTTATAAATTTACATTTAAAGAACCAATTTGGGAGAAATTCTTTTATAATATTTCACAAATACAAGGCTTTTGCTGGGTATGAATAAGTAAATGCTTCTTTAAGTTAGTACTTTGAGAGAATGCCTTGTAGCACACATCACAAACATAAGGCTTTTCTTTAGTATGAATACGTAAATGTGTTTTTAAATTAAAACTTATAGAAAAACCTTTGCTGCATATTTCACAAACATAAGACTTTTCCTTGGAATGACTACGTAAATGACTTTTTAAATGACTACCTTGAGAGAATGCCTTGTTGCACATTTCACATACATAAGGCTTTTCCATTGTATGAGTCCGTAAATGGACTTTTAAATCATTACTTTGAGAAAAACCCTTGTAGCACATTTCACAAACATAAGGCTTTTCATTTGTATGAGTCCTTAAATGTGCCTTTAAATGATCACTTCTAGACAAACCTATGTTGCACACTTCACAAACATATGGCTTTTCTTTTGTATGAGTTCGTAAATGGACTTTTAAATGACTATTTTGAGAGAAACTCTTGTGGCACATTTCACAAACATAAGGCTTTTCCTTTGTATGAGTCCTTAAATGGGCTTTTAAATTACCAGTTTGAGAGAAACCTTTGTTGCACACTTCACAAACATATGGCTTTTCTTTTGTATGAGTTCGTAAATGGTCTTTTAAATGACTATTTTGAGAGAAACCCTTGTTGCACATTTTACAAACATAAAGCTTTTCATTGTCTTGAACATGCAAGTCATGCCTCGAGTTTCCTTGAGTGAAAGCCATTTTTCTAGTTTTAAGCATACAAGTTTTTTCACAGATGTGAAAACAAATATCTGTATTTAAAATCTGTAGTGAAAAAAATGAATGTAGCACTCTTGTTCAAATATGAATTCATATTAACATCTTTCTGTAAAAGAAAAAAAAATGTATTCAATATAATGTAGTACATGTATATATATGTATATGTGTGTGTATATATATATATATATATATATATATATATATATATATATATATATATATATATATATATATATATTATAATTTAAGAAGTAAAGAAATTCAGCTGATTAACACAGCTTAAAAGAATCAGCTAAAACTTTTTTGTCTGATATCTGAAGAAATTTGCAGGCTTTTAAATAATGTTTTTATTAAATCAATCAAAATCTAAAATATAAATTAAATATCAAGAACCAAAAATATGTTAATGTAATACTTTATAAAGACAATCAGGTTAACATAAGCAATATACAGGAAAATGAAGGAATATTGTGTCAAGAAATGAATACCTTCTCGGAGTAGGACTCCTGTGTTATGGTACATAACCTGATATGAGTTACTGGTTTGAATTATTATTGAGATTAAGAGTAACAATAAAGCAACTGTTGATAATAAACATAATTTTTAACAATATATTAGTAAATCATAAGAAAAGATTTTTGAGAGAGAAATTACAAAAAAATTCTTGACAAGGAAATTTTTAAAATTTTTTTTGTAAAAAATTTTAAATTAAGAAAAATATTCCCTATAATTTGTTTGATTTAAAGCTTTTTTATGAAAAGGATAATTTGTACAAGAAAATATGCAAACATTAGACTTCTCTGAATCTAGATATCCCAAAAGACACACACACACACATATATATTTCATAACTGAATAAAATTAATAATTTCATTCAAGGAATGAAGAGGCCATGGTAGACAAATGACCTTCGCAGATATTTCGCAAAAAGCATTGTTCCCTTTGGACTGCAGTCCTGTAGCAACTAAAAATACCATGTAGATGAGCCATGCAAGTATTTCTATCGAAACTAAAAGGCCTCAACTTCAGACAGATGGATCAGAGCTTGTTTTTGTTACTAGACTATGGTTCAAAAGTACAAGCTCTCCCAGAAATAACCCTCATCCATCTTTAAAGTGTGATGCACATAAATAAGCTAGAAAATCCAGGGAATAAAGTATATTATTCGAACATAATTTAATTTGAAATAGACTGATAATTTCAGTAAGGAAAATCGAAATTTTCATCAGTTTTTTTCACATTCAACTTTATAGATGGTTAAAAAAACCTTGCTTCAATCTAATTAGAATAAGAACTCAACATCCAAACATTTGGCTTACAACTTTACAAGCAATTAAAATTTTGAAAGCTCCAAATTATTTAATTTTTTGCAGAAAGATCAAATCTACATTTTGATCTAACATAAGTGCAACTGGAAAAAATAATTTTGAAGAGATAAATAAATCATTTTTTGCAATAGAAGGATTATTAAAATATTTTCCAAATGATAGTAAAGATGTACAGGAAACAGTGGCGCACACAAGGGGGGGTCCTGGGGTCCGGATCCCCCCAAGCCCTTGATTTTTTCCCCGATTGATTATAATTCTAAGTAAATAGTACGTAAAATTTAATTAATTACTTGCTATTAATGATTAATGTTATTAATTAATGCTAATTATTTATTGAAAAACAAGTTTTTTACTGTGTTTTGTTCCCGAAAATCGACAAAATCAAACGGAGCATGATACAAGAATGGTGAGCTTTCGATCCCGGACCCCCTTGAAAAGTTCCTGTGTGTGCCACTGACAGGAAATGATTGTTACTAGCACCTTGTAGATTATCAGAATTTAAATCTGTTAAAATTTATCTAATGTAAGATAAAGGACATAATGTCAAGATTCACCTCTTAAAATATTAATGTCATACTAGAAACAATATGCATAACATGCAATAAGTCAAAATTTGATAGTAGGCACAGTAATTCCAGTCTTTTGAAGAGTTAGAAAGAGAATTTTAGATGCGCTGGAATTAAACTTATTGAGCTTTCTGGTCATGAATACTTTTTGATAGACTTCATTTAAAAATACTGTAAAAATAGGCATTTTAGGTGTGTTTTTGGTAAAACTGATACAGAGAATAGCAGTAAAAATAATTCAAGCACAAATAATTTCATACATGGGTATTATTTAAGAAATGCAAACCATTGAATTAATGTATTGCAACAGCACCGTATTGCAATCACTAATTCTCTTTCTGCATTTTTGTTGGTGTATTCTGAAAAGTACTGTTCTTGAAAAAAAAAATCCACCATTCTCTCTGAGAACATTTACCTGGGCTGTCATATTATTGACTCAGAAAAGTCACTGCTATGGTTAAGCAAACCAAATTGACTTCATATATTCATTAAAAGGTAAAGAAAAACAGATTAAATTCTATTACAAATTTGAAAGAATAAAATACAATTTTATATCTTTATATGCAAAAATTTTTTTCATACTAAAAATAATCCACTTGTATATATTTTTAAATTGTCCCTATTTGTCCAATTTCTGTGTTATTAGGTAGAATACTACTAAATTTGCATGAAATTTAACTGCTCATGGATAAAAATACTGTTAAAATTGCTAGAGATTGTACTGCTCTTTTGTTCCTGCATCTTCTCTGGTATCTAGTTGTGTGAATGTTGATTCAATTATTTTTGGGATTACATCCATTATGAGTATAATTTACTTTCAAAGCTTTAAGGAAATCAATCATTCTATTTTTGAATATTTTATCTACATAATCCTGTGTAAAAATTTTCTTTGCACATTATAAGTGAAAGTGGCAAAAATCCTCCTTTAAATAAATACAATTCACAGTATTAGGGAATGTTCCCAAACATAGTATTTCATAGTTGATGCATATTACAAAATTTTCATGATGATATTTAATTTTACCAGCTAAAAAATTTGTTGCACCATCTGGAATTGCCAAATTCAAGTACTAAACTTACTTCTGTTAAATAACCGAAACTAAAAATTGATTTAGGATTATTTAAGGGCAAATGTTTCTTACAACTAAATTTGAATCCCATGTTTTTTGTTAACTAGTACTCAAACTTTTTCTCTATTTTATTCAAGTATGTTTTAAAAGGTTTAAAATGTATTTCCACAATAATTTTTTTAATCATAACTTTTAGTTTCACCTTCATATCTTATGTAATTCAAATCACAGAACTTGCATTTCTCAATTCTTGGAGAAAAATAAAAGAATAATTAAATTGATTTATTTACCTCTTATTCTTGTGCAAAAAAAGTAATAAACCTTTTTTTCTAACTCATACAGATGGAAAAACAAAAAGATATTATGGCAACCCCCAACATTGTAATTCCAATAAATTTACTTAACACAGTCATATATCATACCAGTGAAATTGGTACTTATGAATTATCACAGCAATCACAAACTCTATTAATAATGCACCAAGTTGTCAACTTTGATTTCCTATATGTTGTACGTGAATTGGCGACCAAGTGATCCGTTTGATATGTCACCAATAGGTTGCGATAATACATAAATACTGAGAAATTAAACATATTGGAATGTAAATTTAAGAAATATAACTAAAAGTAGCTTTATGATCTGTTATTTAAAAAAAAAAATTCTGAAAAATATATAAAATATTATGAACACTTTAATAGCATGGTAATTCACAAGCTGATTTCAAAAGTTTAGATAAAAATATTAATTTTTGACCTTGTTATACATATAAACTCAGTAAAGCATAATTTATAAGGAATAACTGTCAAAAGCATATAAATAAAAAAACAACAGAATAAATTTAAAGCATCAATGTTTAGCTCTCATTTTTTCCATTCAAAATAAAATAAAATAAAACACTTGTTGCTTATGAAGGTGATGAGAACATAATTAGCATTTTTCAAATTTTATTTGAGTTTAAAGCAATGGGAAATTGCTTATTTTTAACATATAGTTTTATTTACTCAACACTAAAAAAAGTTATGCTCAAAACATTAAAAATTTACCTCCTCAAACAATGGACTATTTTCATGGGTGAGGTTACACATTTTTAAAAACAGACAAAATTACTCATATATTAGGGTGGATCGAAAAATATTTTCCAAGATCTGTCTATACAGAAAACATTTCAACTGCAAGAGTGTTTAATTGAATTACCAACATACCAGTACCCTGATATTGTGTGCATGCCTTAGATGACTGGGACAAAATGGAATCCCAATTCAGGCCAATCATTAAGAACTTTTATTCCCATCTTTTGTGTGGCTGCAATAGCCTAGAGGTCAAGGTCAAAGATTCATGGCAGGCATACCATGAATTTGAGCTAAATACAGAAGACTTGCCATGCAGAAGGGACTGATGCATGCTAAATGTATTGAGACTCAAACATTCCCTTGTTGGTGTGATGTGAAAGTTGGAGGGTGCCAGCTCAAGAGGTTCATCCTTATCAATTGACCATGGTTCAAAATTACAAGGTCACTCACCAATAGCCCTTGTACAACTATATAGTGCAACGTTAATCTAACTCCTTTATATTTTGCTGGTTGTAACTTGCATGAGAATGGGTTGCAACATACCCCTTTAATAGAGAAGAATGTTGTTTTTGCTTTCAATAGTATTTGTGTGCGATATATAGAGAAGAAAGTTGTTTTAACAGCCACTTTGCAATTGAAATATTCATCCAGTAGGTTCGAGTGCCTTTGGAATGTTTTTTGGTGATGCTGAGGGCAATAGTAGAGGGGCGGGTCAGGTAGTTAAGTGCACTGATGCTGTTTGAATCACTAGTCATGATTTATTCAAAATGTCTTACACTCTACAAAAAATTATTGCTTAATCAACAAGTAATGCTAGGCTTGCGCTACCATCATATGCTTAATTCCTGTGTAACCACTTTGGTTATAGTTGCTGATGGGTGATTAGCCCTTAGTGACCTAGGGGTTGTTGGAGAGCAGGGTGATTTGAACTGACAACTTGCCAGTCTAGAAATTTCAGATGATTGGGAGGGAAAGATGAATCCATACTCAGGTTAAGAGCTTCAATTCCTATCTTTTTGCTGATTGCAATTTACAGGAGAAGGAGGTCCCTGCAAGATGCTCTCTGGTATAGAAATGAAGGAAATAAAAAAGATTAACTTTTGTGTTAAGTACTGTCACAAAGGGAATGAAATTTGTTTTTGAACATTTTATGGTAAAAAGTCACAGGATTTTTTGTTAAAGAACAGGCATTAACAATTACTGTAATGAATGTACATATACAAAATAGTTACAGAAAATAAATGTGGTACATTTAAGCTTTTTTAGTATTAAATTCAAAAAAACTGCCAACTGCGTCAAAATTATAATGCACATTTTAGTAGAAGATGGAAGAAAAGCTTGGATCAGACTGATCAGTTGGTGCAATGAGACAGAGCTGGGTTTATGAAATGTTACAATGCATGTTGTACTTTTCATTACTCACTTATCTATTGCAACCACTTGTTTTTTATATTGTAGAAAAATAGTTTTTTTTAATTTAAAATCATCTAACCAAAATTAATTCTTTTGAAAATTTCAACACTTTTGTTTCAATATTAAAATTTTAAAATTATTTTTTTCTAAATATTTTTCTCGTAATCTGCACACCATTTCATGCATAAGTAGGTTCCAATTAATAATAATAATTTTTTCTCCAAAAAACTGCAATCCAATCTACTGTTTATGCATGCTTACCGTAAAATTCAGCGTATAACATATACTTAACACAAAAAATAAGAACGAAATTTATGGCTACAAAAATGAGAGCTTTAAAAATAAAAAAAAAGATACAAGCATGAAAAAAAATTAGACTTCTACATGTACTGTTTATTTTAAAGAAAGAATACACATTATTAATTTCAAGAGTTGTAATTATAAAAGTACTATTTTTTCAAAAGCCTTGGATAATACCTCAAACAAATTACTAAAATATAAGAGAATAGCAAACGTACATTTCAAGTTTTTTCATAAAATAGAAGATATGCATTATATGGTGAACATACTGTGACAGGTTCACACGTCTTTTCTTTAACATGTCCTTTGGAGCCAGAATTAATGGCAACTCTTTTGCAACCAAATCCAAGAAGTGAAGCGTGAAAGAAAGATGCAAATTAGGCAGCTTTTAAGTAACAAAAGTTAGAGTAAGCGAAATTGCAATTCAGGAATGTAAACATAATCCGTGGTTCAAGCATGAAGAAGTTTTGGAAAATGTTACGTGGCGACAAATAGAATCATACGAGATAGAGATCTATTGAGTCAAGGTGCATACCATTGCATTTGAGTAATTACACGCCTTCATCTAAGATTGTTGTGATCACTTCTTCAGACTACAGCAAGGTAGGAGTGACTATTTAATATCAGGATTAGTGATAGTATTGGAATTGAGTTTAGGCGACTTAGTAATTGATAGTGGTCCTGGTTAATTCGGCATTATATATATATTATGTGTTTTGCCAACGTAGATTCTCTCACATATATTATGATCTAATTTGTTAAAGCCTTAAGTATCTTAATAAAGACATATTAAGATCTTGTATGCTTCTAGTTCTTCCGTTCATCCTACACCTCTAACTCATGCTGATAATACAGAGATGTTCACCTGAGGGGGGGATATCACAATACTTACAAATAAATTTCAGGTATATTTAAAAATTTCTTAAATAATTTTCTTTAAAAATGTCGACTGTGAAAATTCCGGTACATAATATAGCTGAAGGCAGAAAAAAAGCTTATTTCGGATTGTTTCAACAGTGTGGGGAGAGAGGTAGGGTTATGAAATGCACATTGGGTTGAAACTTAGCACAGCCCCCTTATGCCAAGAAAAAAATTGACAATAAAATTTATAATTTAGCAACCCTGCGAAAATTTGGGATACAGCAACACGATTCAGACCGGATTTTTTTAGTTTTTCGGGATTCGACCACTGGTCATGCTTCCCAACAGTCATCTTTGACAGTTGTACAAGATATTTTTCTAGAAAGCTAAAAGTGAAGAAATGAGTGTATTTTTTCTTTTTTTGAATGAAACAATTGCAGAAAGAATGTTTGATAGAGAAAAAGGGAGCTCTATTAATTAATTCAATTTGGATGATGTATTTTTCAATGAGTTTTTCTGTTTATTTCTTAAAGCCATTTTGGAAACCACATTCTTCTCTTAAGAAACTCGGCAAAAGGTATTTTTTTCTCTTGAATGAAAGAGATAAGAAAGAAATTATATTGCATTGTGTATGAATGAAAGATTGAAAATATTTCATCATGGATGTCTGAAATATGGGAAGAATACATGTTTGCTTGAGAGAAATTGAAATCATTATTTCATCAGCATAAAGTATGCATATTGGATGTTTTATCCCACTTTTGATTTTAGAAAGAACCAGTTTTGTCTGCTTTTCTCGAAGACATTTACAGAACCATTTTTTTTCTTTATAAAAACACGACAAGTGGATTTTCTTCTAAATAAAAGAGTTAAGAAAGTAATGAATAATTTTTATATGAATGAAGGACTGATAGAATCTTGGTATGGATGTCAAAATTCGGAAACAATTTACAATTAATTTCTTACTTTTGATTTGATGTTTCCTATGTTGTCCATTTTAGAAACCACATTTTTTCGACTTGTGACACCACTTTGAAAATGAATTTCTTTTGTTGGTTACTATTTGGCAAAAACTTTTGTAGCCAAAATACACCAGGGGGCTGTGCTAGGATATTAACGTGCATTGTACTACTTCCTATTCGATACCCACTTATGAATAACTATCACTTTGGTTTAATTATATTGAAAATTTTTTTATTTTGAATTGAAAATCATCTAACCCAAATAAAGTCTTTTCCAGTTTTTTTCCCCCTTCAATTCAACCCCTTTGTGTGACAATATCAAACTTTGAAATTATTTCTTTTCAAAATATTTTTCTCCTAATCTCCATCCCATAGAACATCTTTTTGCACAGGTTCCGATTGATAATAATTTTATTCTCCATGTAACCACATGCCCCCTGAGAGAGATATAACCTCTATGCTAAAAATTAAAAATCTGTTTTGCTCTACGGTGATCCCCCCCAAGCCCCTTCCTTGTTGCATTACTGTTGTCAACAAAAGGGGATGCTATTAAGATGCAATAAATTTTTTTCAAAAAAATTAAGATGTGAGGATGTTTGACGCAGCGTACAGATCAATATAGAAACATTTACGATGGAAAAAAAACTTAAATTATTTTTAAAAAAAAATTGCATCAGATACAAAAATATGGCGAAAATGTATATATATATTTAAAAAGAACGTACTTTGTGCAAAGTTTTTAACATAGATGTCTTTCTTTTCTACAAAAAATATCAGACCACTAAATGATTAAATTAATTTAAATAAAATATATAGATATTTGTTATACACATAGAACAGAAAGTTCTGTAATAATGCATTGATTGTTAAACTTAAGTCAAAATTTGATAACTTATTAATAATTCGGGTCAAAACAATTTTACTATTATACAACACATACACAAAAACATCCAGTTAATTATTTTCAAAGAAGTTTTAGCAATCCCTATCCCCTATTTGAGAAGAAAATCTAAAAAAAATATTTTTTGTCTTAAACATATTTTAAAGTTAAAAGTTATTTTTGTAAGTAAATGCTTAAATAGATGTTTAAAAATTCCCACACTTACAAGTAACAAGTTTCATTTTTTTCATATAAAGCACAGTATCTTTATTTTTTTCAAGTCATCTTATGTTTTTTTATTTATAAGGATTCTGCTACTGGAAATAAAAGTCGCTTTAAGTAAGCCATACTTTTTCATATTCTTTTACAATAAAACTGTCTACAGGAATTTGGGTACTTATGAATTAACGTCACTACAGCCAAATTTGCAACACACGAATCACACCGATATCTTGTAAGCAAATGAAAACAAAAAAAGAGATTCTGTTACTTATGCCACCTGATCAACAGTAACCTCAGATCAAGGCCCAAGAAATTCATCACAGCAAAGGTCTAGATTTTTAACGGTCATTAGCGATTGCCTTGAGAGCCATACAGGTGACAGAATGATTTTGCTCGGTCTCCCCCGCAATTTTGAGGGAGAACACCCTGGGAATGGTCAGGCGCCTCCTACCTTTCTTCCCCTTCCACCAATCTCATGAGATGACTTGCAGCTCGACAGGTATTTAGAGTATCCCCATGTCAAAAAGATATACATTTACAAACATCCATGCCTTCTCCAGGATTTGAAGCCAAGCACCATGACGGCAGTTAGCTTCACTAACTCCTATACCGAATGCGTAGCAACAAATAAAGGTTCTTGTGCTTTTTATTTGAAAAAAAAAATGGGTCACATATTGATGGAAAGCGGAGATTCACATGGTGCTAATTTGACTGTGGTGACATTACAGGAAGATGTAATAAAAAATAGTAAGTACTAGAATTTGTAAATGTTCATACAGACTTGTCCAAAAAGTCACCAGCCTTTTATGTGACTTATTTGTTACCAAGGAAGGTTGCAAAAATTTCTCTACTTTAATGAACAGAATCCTCACCCATCTTCTGCAAGTGGGAGATAAAAATTGAAGGCAGAAATCTTTCCCTAATCCTCATGAAAGCACTAAAATAGAATTAGGATTAAGTTCCCTGCATTGTAAAGATTTGTAATATGAAAAAATATTTAAAAAAGATAAAACATTGTATTCATAAATGATTTTAAATATTAATTTATACATATAAATTCTGAAAATAGTTAAATATAAGCATAAGAAAAATTACTATACTTAACTGTACATATGGAAAAAAATAACTGTGTTTTTTGTGTTACTGTGCTCTACAATTCATCAAATGAAAAAATGTTACCAAATGATATGATTTGTAGTCAAGAGCAGAAAACTGTTTCCATGCATAAGCAAACTGAATATTTTTGTTTGCACATACAATCATACCCTTTGGCAAAATTGATAAATACTTAAGTATCAAAAAAACTTACCCTCAGTACCGGATCACAAAAAATAACTATACATTAATAAAAAGAAAGGTACTTCACAACAATATAACATGAATCTATATTAATAGCAGTAAATAATAAAAATAATGATATATAAAAAAATATACAGAATAATTATACATTTTAAGAAATCTTGACCAGATATATTGGTATATTTTCAAAAACATCTTAAAAATAAAAAATCAAACAGTAAAAGAAAGAGCCAAGATTCAAAGATTAAATTTTAGAAAGTCTAGAAAGTTATATTCAAGGATTTGGTCACTTTTATAAAACTGAGGATACTTACATACTATTACAACCATATTGCCGACATTATAAAAATGAAGCAAATGGTTACCAATTCAGCGTGTACTACACATGCGAAATTGGAATTGCCAAATTGAAGAGATATCTTGAACTTTGGTATTGTTCCGATAGTATGTAAGTATCAAACTGTGTAATATGATTGAAAAGACTGGCATTATTTTTGTGGAGGAAAGACAGTCAGGATTGACAAGATCATCTAAAACCCAAACCAAATTATCTTTATACTAAAGGACTTCAATATGTCTATAACAAGAAACAATTCCAACATAAAATTGCCTACAGCTAAATATGCACAGCACTAAATTGTCAGAAATTCAAAGAAAGTTTCATTTTGAATTATGGTCTATTTCAGAATTTAAGTGCAATCCCAGCTTTCGATTCACGAGATGCGACTCCATTTTATATTCAGTTCAGTTCAGTACAAGTGGCACAAAAATTACGGAGTACCTGTCCCTAAATGAGGGACGTACCTCCTCATCAGAATTTTAAAATTAAGAGCCGAATTAATGGGGTTACCTAGTTAAATTATAAAATATAAAAATTAAATGGGCAGAACAATTCTGCTGGAACGGCGACAGACAAAGTCTGTCGGCCGATGGGACGATTGCCCTTCTTCCTGCGATCTGATTGGCCGAGGCCATTCGTTCGCAGAAAGTGGGCGTGGAAATGGATTGGGTCGATCCGAAAATAAACGACCCGAGACAGGGAGATCTTGAATAAAAATTTAAAGATATCATGCAAAAAGAGGGGGAGAATATAAAATAAAAATTTAAAATGAACCAACTTGCACATTGCCGGTGAAAAAGGGGGTGGGGTAGGACTAAAAAGAGAAGGGGTGGATCCTAGACAAGCACACTGCTTGGCGACAAAAATTTTAGCGCCAAAAGTTTTGGCGATAAAGTTTACAATATGGCAACCCTTCCGGATTATCCAGTCTGGTGGCTAAAATATGGTAACCCTAAAACCGGTCAAGCAAAAAAATCGGGTGAAAAGCGGACATCGTTCATTTTCGCCCTTGACCCTGCTGCTACACGTCGAGTTCGACCCTGCTCATACTTTCTTCCCCACGTGTTCCGATTTTTGGCTTGATTTTGCACCGGTTGATAGAATGGCGTGTGAAAGAAAATTCCTTGAAAGCGAGGCAACCACAGGTTTTTTTCTTTTGCTTGGAAAACAAGGGAATAAGGCTGTTTTAGATTGGGTCATGAAAAAGGATTAATTCCCTCCAGATATGAGTGTCCGAAGTGTAAAAAGGATATGCGTTTGGTTGAACGAAAGGGTATGATTGATGGTTTTGAAGGGCGTTGTCGAGTACAGTCGAAAGAGAATCCCCACTTTGTTTGCCGGAGCTGAGACCGTCCCCCCCTTTTCCTTCGATTCCGGACCTGACACCATTAAGGAAACCCCGTTTTCTTAGGGTTTTTGATCACCAGCTAAGACCGGCAACCCCCGATTTTTCTCCGTTTTCGTCCATGGCGTCATTTTTGAAACATGGCTTTTTGGCGCCATTTGGCGAAAAAAATGGCGCCAAAAACAGCAGTGTGCCAGACTAGGATTTTACCAAAAGATAGAATATAGGACTTTGCGGTTTTAGGGGAAAAAATAACGCAATGAAGTCATATATGTGATACAATCATGATAATTAATTGATAGAAAAGTTGAGGAATATCCAGTTCTCAAAAATAAAAGCGATCGTTCAAAAGAACAATTTAATTAATGATTGCTGGATGTGAAACGAATTTTACAAGAGATGCTAGATAGATAGGTTCGTGCCTCCATCTGGTGGCCGAAAAGGAAAGCTGAAGCGAGAACAACCGCAAAATTGAATCCGAGAAGGTCACCCTCTCGGATTCCGACCGCGGTGAACATCGCTTCGGAAAAACGTTAATTCCGCGACTCTCGGCGCGGAGTTAGGATTTACTAATTATGGTGAGAGTTTTTACTTTTAAGAAGGAAGTTTAAGTTCAATAATAAGTTAAAATTTAAAATAAGTTCCCAATGATAATAAGCTAAATTTAAACCCTAAGCCTTTTGGCTTGGGGGAAATTTATAAATTCGTGATCAAGAAGCGCTTTTGAGACGAAGGCACTGCGGGATCGTATGCAGGCTGGTTACTAATTAATTCATTGGGAATCAGTTCAGTACAGTGATAAGTGAAGACTTGGCCAAGTTCTACCGTAAAGCTTACTATGGCGCGCTGATGTCATTAAAACCCTTTATGTTTCCCGGTTTCAGAAAAATAACATTGTATTGTATACAGCAGGGATGGCGAATCAATGGCATTGGCATGCGACAGAATATTTTGGGCACGCCATCGATCAAAAACGACTTGCATTTTAGCTTAAAATAATTAAGTTTACTATAAAGTATAAAGAACACACGCGAGTGATTCATCGCGACGCCGATAAGTTGGGGAGCAGACTCGTTTGTTATGTCTTGCGTAAATACTTCGTATATTATAAATTGCTAATGATGCAAAGTTTATCTACGCATAGTGTGTGTATGTAACTATTTCTAAATATATTCAAGTTGTTTAAAAAACATATTCTAACGTTTACATTAATAGTTCAGCTTGTATACATATAATTTATTAATGTGATCTAATTCTTGTCTTGTAAGTATAATCGGTAAAATAACTCTCACTGCTTTATTTTTAAAAATTTTAATGACCTGAGACAAAAGCGAAAGAGCAGACACTACAGAAATCTCGTACAAGCACTCAATTTCCTAAAAACAAATAAATCTGCCCATGAGCCCGCAGTCAGTAAAAAGGGTTTCTTTTGGCGGGGGGGATCAAGCGAGCACATAAAATAGTCAATTTCATCGACACAACTGTACATTTAAAGTTTTGTTAAATTTACGATTTTTAACTGCTATTTAACATGGCTAGTTCAACAAAAAAAAAGTGCAAGATAGTAAGTGTAGCAGAGAATTTCAAATTTGGTGGGCTGAGAAATATGGCATGATCAATAAAGGCGACAAAGCGGTGTGTGTTTTATGTTCTGGAACAGTGGTATGCAAAACATTGTCTGTAAAACGGCATTTTGAAACAAATCACAAATCCTTTTGTGAAAAAAGCGAACCAGAGCAAAAAGAATTAATTGCAAGTGCAATAAAAGATAGAAATAAACAATCGACGTCTATGTTTAAATATGTAAGCAAAACTTGTCACACAAGTGCGGCAAGTTACTCGGCTGCAAATGCCATTGCTCGGCATGGTAAACCTTTTCAAGAGGGAGAGTTTTTGAAGGAAGCTTGGTTAGCATGTGCGCCCTCATTTTTTGATGATTTTGATAATAAAGATAAGATAATTCAGCGCATCAAAGATGTTCCTCTATCTAGAAGCACAATGAAAGATAGAATCTTGAAATTGGCAGAAAATATTACTGATCATAAAAAAAAAATGACATTAACTCCGCTCCTTTTATATCGCTATGTCTTGACGAAAGTATTGACATTACTAAATCGGCACGTTTAGCTGTCTTTGCTCGATATTGTGTAGGAAACATCATTAAGGAAGAATTAATTGCGATAACATCGTTGTTAACAACTACAAAGGGCACAGATATTTGTACGGCAGTAAGAAATTCGCTTGCTGAGAAAGAAATTGATTTGAAAAAAATTGTTTCAGTAACCACTGATGGTGCTCCAAATATGGCAGGGAAAAAAAAGTTTCATTTCTTTATTTAAAACAGACGTAAGACATTCGATTCTTGAATGCTACTGCATTATTCACCAACAAGCCTAGTATGCAAAGATCGGTTTAACATCTCTTGATAATGTAATAACTTTACTCACAAAAATAGTCAACCTCATATCGTCGCAGGCTTTAAATAAACGAAAGTTTGATGCTTTGTTGGATGAAGTCAATTCGGTGTATAATGGCTTAATAATGTATAACAATGTGTTCGCTGGTTGAACCGCGGGAACGTACTTCAAAGATTTGTTGATTGCTTGGAAGAAATCAGACTGTTTCTACAAAATGAGAGCAAAATTGAACAATACACACAGTTGATGGATATTATGTGGCTTTTAAAATTTATGTTTTTTACAGACATTGCCAACATTTCAATGAATCGAACATAAAGCTTCAAGGCCCGAATAAAACATTTATCGTCATGATGGATCGCATTCGCGCTTTTGAAGCTAAACTATATGTTTTCAGAAACGATATTATTACAAAAAACTACAAGTACTTCCAAACTTGAAAAAAAAATATCAAAGATTTCGATGCCCAAGAAAAACGAAATGAAGAAAAAGTTATTGATGACTTTATTTCCATAATGGATTCTTTAATCAAAGAATTTTCAGCGAGATTTTTTCAGTTCAAGGAATTATCGGAAACATTCAAATTTATTATGTACCCTGATGTGATTTCGTTTGATAAACTGAACTTGTCTCAATTCGATTGGTTGCAAATTGAAGAACTTGAAATGCAACTGATTGATTTCCAGTCTAGTTCAATATGGATTCAAAAGTTTATTGAAACAAGGAAAAAGTTGGAATTGATTGAAGCAGAAAGATTGACAAGCAATATAGGTAAAAATACCAGTAACGAAATTTTGGAAACATGGAATTCTATTCCAGACGCATTTAACTGTTTGAAGAAGTTGGTGTATGCTATTTTAACCATATTATCATATACCTATGCCTGCGAGTCATTATTTTCAGAGATAAATAAAATCAAATACTCGCTTAGAAACCGTTTAACAGACGACTCTAATTCATCATGCATTCTACTAAAAGTAACATCTTATAATCCTGATATAAGTTATTTGTCATCTAATTACAACAGCAGAAATCACACTGTTATTTTAATTTAAATTACTATATATAGTATAACTAAAACATTTACTACTGTACAGTGCAAAATGTATTTTTTCGTATTAAATAAAGAATTTTGATTTGTTCGTATTTGGTTTTATTAGTTCTTCAATAATAACAAGTCAAAATTATTTGATGGCACGCCTATAGCTCAATAAATTTTTTAGAAAAAATGGCACGTTAACCCAAAAAGATTCGCCACCCCTGGTATACAGGCTTAAACGGTAGTAATTTTAATTTTCCTTACATTTTTATAGAAAATTTTTTAGCCTTTTAAAATGAGCAGTATGAAAAAGAACAAACTTGAAACTCTTTGTTCCGCATTTTGGTCAAATTTTGTTGTGCTTTTTCGAAATAATCCCATGTATTTTGTTGCAATCATTGCTCGATTCTTATTTATGGTAACCTTGGCAGCAATTTTGGCGACAGTTTTCACAACAATATCAAATAGTTTTCAACTAATTTTATTTATATCCTTTACACAATCACTTATATTTATTTTATTAGACATACGTTAATTCAAAAAATAACCTGTTACTGTATATATATATATATATATATATATATATATATATATATAATTATACACGAATATTTGTTGTATGAACTCAGTTGTTTTTTGTGTTCCATAGTGGGTGGGTGTAATTACGTAACATATAGAAATCAAAATTATATATATATATCTACATACACTAGTTTTGTTGGACTTATTTTAAGTGTACATTGAATCAATTGTGCTAAAAAATTAAATGCAATATGTTGTTTTATGATTTATAATATATCGTTTTATAATTGAGATGATTTACTAATTGAAATGATAATTTTAACTAAGTCTTTGTGTAAGCTATTTATTTTGCTCTTGTACATAGTCAAATATTATTAATATAGATTTCATGAACTAAGCAGTGTGTGTGTGAATTACTATAGGAATTGAACTGCTTTGTACAGAACTAAGAGCATCCTGATTATGTCCCATAAATATTCACCTGAATGGAGGATCAAGGTCATGAAGAATCTTGAAATGTCGAAAAACACTGAAAGTTCACTTGTTTGGTTTATTCAAATTTTATTGATATCGTGAAGTAATGTAAGTACTAATGCATATTTATTTAATTCCTGCATATTTGTTAAACTGAAGAATATTAATTGATTTATTCTAAGGTTAAATTGCATTATGAATTTTTTGACTGATTAATATTTATTTATAAATTTTACTTTAAAAAAAAATTTCTTGCAGAACTCTTTTCCATAAATTGAAGGAACCAGGAATAACGTCAAATGTAGTTCGAAGCTGGAAACCAAAGAGCAATGTTGTTTTGGACAAAAAATTAAAATTGGGTTCTAATTGTTATTTGTAAATGTGTGTGTGTATTTTTCATGTTAATCATCCAATTTATTTCTGTGCTGTGGTTTTTTTTTTTTTTTTCTGACTATGTTAAAGACATTTCACACAAATATGTTGTACTGAAAACCTTTTACAGCTTTTGCTGAAGTTTGAAGATATTTTGTGTAAATTTTTATCCAAAACTCAAGATTATCTAATTCATACCTGCATTTCAACTCAGAATCTGTTAATAGTTCAATCAGTTCTTGTTCTATTAGTAATATATCCTGATTTTTATTAAAATGGAATTTTAATTGAGTCATTTTAGCAGGATAACTCCTTTAATATTACGGAAAATTTATATCCTTTTTAATTTTAAATTCTGGAAACATAAAAGAAAAATATTTCTCTAAATAATAGCATTATATGAAATATAATATAATATGCAAGCGTTCTTGCTTTTTATTTTGATCTTAATTAACCCAAAGAATTAAGTATTGAATAATTTGAATTAATATGAATGTATATGTTTGAATTGTCATTCATTAATTCTACAATCGCCACATTATATTTGAACTAAAATATTTTTAAAAAATTCTTCAGTAGTATAGGTACATGAAAATAAGCACTGTGTAATTCAAACCATTACAAATGAACAGTATATAATTCAAACAATTGGAAATAGAAAAATATGTAGCTTAAATAGTAATACAGTTAGTTAATAGTTAACAATTATGTTTTAATCAAATAATAGCAAATGGACACATTTTATGCAGATAAACACACACTATAATATTTAAATTGTTACAATAAACATTGCATGATTAAAATGACTACAAATTCTACAATTCAAGTAGTTCTAAAAAAGAAGTGGGTAATTCAAACAATTACAAATAGAAAATATGCAGCTTAAATAATAAATGAACATTAGTCCAAATATAATGGTAAATAAGCTTTTTTAAAAAAATTTCCAATGGCCAAGGTTATAGAGTAGATCACTCAACATAAAAAGGGAGGGTCCAATGCTAATTGGATGTTTTGTGTGTGTGTGTGTGACTAAACAAACAAGCCTTTTGCAGCTCAAATAAAAAAATGTACAAATGTCATTTTACTGTTTAAAACGGTTGTTAACATTATATAACCTTAATGTATTGTATTTATCTTTGACTACATTTTTATCCAAGATGACCAAATAAATCTCGTTGAAATGTTTTGAATTTTTTTTATATATATCTCGAAATCTATTCATATATACATACAATAACAAAATTAAATCTTAATATTTTAAAAAGGATTTGTCATTGATAGAGTTCAAAGTATTGATGCACAAAATAAATGACTAATTATATGTATACTATTGATACTCTTTAACAGTATAAAAGAGTAGGTTCATTGGCACTTCTCAGTCTGCTGTGCTTAGTAAAATTTTTAATTCATTAATGTATTAGAAAACAGAGTAAAACCATTTTTTAATTTATAATAAAAAATAGTTGTTATATACTACAGGTAATTTGAAATGCCTTTTTAAAACATTATATATATTATTTGTAAAAGTAATTGTATTATAATATTATTGCAATACGTATTAATTATTTACTTCTTTTCACACAGACTTCTTTTCACACTTAATAGTAACAGAGAAAATAATGTATATAAAAAAATAAAACCATTTACATATTTTTGTTTCATGCATTTCAATTTGAAAATAAATGAATAAGGATGCAATTGTGAAATTAATAGCTTGATACACCTTAATCGTCTTAAAACATTAATAATAGCAGCCGTGTTCGACAATAACTGATGGACGAATGATTGACTCGCATCGACTTCCTGGGCGGTGTGAAGGCGAAACTTGGTTCATTTAGAATCGCTGTGATTTGGATTGATCGCGACAGACTGGGATTCGTTGGGTGTGAAGGGAGTCTTAGGCACACTTAAGGGGGTTCACGTGACGGCCTGTTTTTCAAGCATTTTAAGGGAATTTTTTCTTGACGACCAGTAAAAAGATACAACTAAGTTTTTTATCATCTATTTATATGTATTTTAAGAGTATGTATATACATTTTCAGTCAAAAATATTCAATAGAACGTGAGTTTTTGTGCTCTGAACACACCTGCCTCAAAAAAATGGACACACTCGCTTCCTCCACGATTGCAGTTGATTGGCTTATTTGAAATTTAAAAAAATAGCTGAGTTTTTAATCCGTAAGATTGAATGCACGGAATGGACTATATTCAGTAAAAAATACTAAAACTGGGATTTTCGGCAGACCTCCGAAGAAAAATTTTCGAATTTCATGTTTTTTTTTATAATAAAAAAACAGAAATGTTGGGAATTTTGGAGTGACCGTAATCCATTCGGTGCATTCATGTGTGCTGATTCTACCCTATAAATTTGAAGTCATTCGGTCCAGCCGTTCTTGAAATATGTTGGAGGAAAGTTTGAAAAAGAGTTTTTGAGAAAAACGCGTTTAAAGTTTCATGTCTGGTTAAAACTATGAAAATCTTAACTAATCCTCATTCGGAGATGCCTGGTCCATAGAGTACTCCTTCCTCTTGGTATTCTTTTAAAGCAAATTGTTCAGCTCTTGTTTCAATACTTTCTTGTTTAATGGCAACACTCGTGCGCCGCTCAGAGCGCATTTCATCACGTTTCCGTACATAAGTATACGCTTCGCGGTCAACGGGGCATCCCATAGTCGTCATTACTTTTAATACTCGTACAAAACCTTCGTTAAAGATAATGACATATAAGTATGTTGCAATTTCAACGATCTTAGGGCCAGAAAGTAGATGCTTTGGATTAAAAGTCCAAATCAACGAATTTATAGATTCCTTATTGTTTTGTACCTCTGCAAGATAGATATATCACTTTTACAAGTCTTACATATTACAGTTTCAGAAATAACAGCAAATACTGAATCTCCAACATGCAATACTCGAAACTTGGAGCGATGAGAACCTCCATGTTCATGCTGTTTTTTAGTTTTCTTGCAGAAGCTGATGTAAATTCCGTAGAATTTTGGGCGATAAAACGGTTTCCATAAAAACTTTCGCTTTTTATTACGACTAGGATGAACATTTTCAGTCGTACTTCCTTTTCGTCCACTCATTGCGAAAATAAATAATTTGTAGCTGTTGTGCTCTTCGAAGCTAAGCCAAGACTAAAACAAGTTCGACAAAATATTCAATAACTCTTCATATTTCCTTTTAAACTTGTCTATACTTGTAGGAGCATATATTTGTATAGAAGGGTATCTCAGGTATCAAGCCGAATGTACACAATAGATCCAGCCTTCGATTGAGAACTCTGCGCTCCGAACAGTTGCTTCTTCTAACTGCTGTACCTCTGTAACGACATCGAATTAAAAAAAAACTCTTTACCACCATATTCCAGACATGTTAAGAAAACAATTTATGAAAGAAAAAAAATTCGATTTTT
This sequence comes from Trichonephila clavipes, assembly GCA_019973935.1. Classification (NCBI taxonomy): domain Eukaryota; kingdom Metazoa; phylum Arthropoda; class Arachnida; order Araneae; family Nephilidae; genus Trichonephila; species Trichonephila clavipes. Next base: position 32,441 of record BMAU01017908.1, read on the forward strand.
TTAAGCGTAACATGGGTGAACGCCCTTACATAGGCGTAGCAAAGCAGCGCGCAGGCCAATCGTTGTTGACAACAGAACTCTGAACTGAAAATTTGTTTTCCGGTATCGCTTTATATGTTGTAACTGCAGGATAATTATTTTACTTTCAACAAAAACACCCAGGTAATATAAATTTCATTAAAATAAAGATAAACTTGATTTAAAAATTAAAAAATATATACATATACACATATTTAGTGGATACATATAAGTATGAATATTTTAATTTTTTTCTTATATTTTTTTGTATGAGTGCAAAGAAGCGAAGAATAATAGACGGAAATATAAGACTTAGCGAAGAATGAGAAGAAAAGCCCTTTTTTTTTGTCATTAAAAACACAAAACTAATGTGGTTTATTTGCCGAGAGACCATCGCTGTGTTCAAGGAATACAACTGTAAAAAGCCATTACGAAACAAAAAATGAATAGTTATTTGAAATTTAATGCAGAAGTGAAACAATTGAAGCGCATCGAATTTAAATTGCCATTAAAGACACAATAAAAACTTCTTTAGGTTCAGCATTATAGCAACCTATTATTAAGGCAAATTATTCTGTTTCATACTTGATTGAAGAAATAAATTACAACATTTTGGAACCGCGAATTTGTGAAAGAATGGTTGGAAGTTGTTGTAGTAAAGGATATTTTGCCTGATAAAAGTAAGCTACTTTCGAACTTAAATCTATAGCGGCAAACATTGTATTAACATAATAATAAGATTTCAAATGAAGTTATCGTAAAAATACGCGAACGAATTCGAGATTTCAAATATTTTTCTACAGCATTTCACAAAAGCAGAGACCGTTCAGACACAACTCCACTTGTATTCGTTCGTGAAGTAAATAAATCATTTCAAGTTACTGAAGAAATGCTTAATTTGATAAGTTTGAAAGATACTCTGTTGAAAATTGTTTATGCAAAAATAACTTGTGTTTGGAAATTCTTTTTGGAATATCACCTGATAAGGCACCTGTTATGATTGGTAAATCAAAAGGGACTGTGAAATCACTGACCGATAAAACAGAATCCAAACACAAAACTAACAACTGCAGCCAAAGGGATGATTTAATTATAATCCACTGTTTGAGTAATCAACAACATCTATGTGGCAAAGTATTACCGATGAATCATGTTGTACAATAGTAATAAAACCAGTGAATTACATTTGATCACATGTAGTTTCGCATCGACAATATAAGGAATTACTAAAAGAATTAGAATTGTGAATATGGTGACGTTGTATACCATAGTCGTGTTAAATGGTTGAATCTCGAGGAAGAAATTTACAGATATTTTATGAGTTACGAAAAGAAACTGACTTGTTTATAAATGACAAGCAAATACCAGAACCATATTAAGAAATGATGAATGGTTACAGGATTTATGCTTTTTCGTAAATGTGGTCAAAGAAAACCAATTAAATAAACCATTACATGGAAAAGAAAATTTAATAATCGATCCTGAACGAAATTATTGTTCTTTGAATCTCAATTGAAAACTAATATCGTTCAACAATTTACATTGATGCAAGTATTAAAAAAAATTCAAAATGCGTTGTGACACCAAAAAATCAAAAGAAATATGCAAACTTACAGATCTTTTGAAAGTCATTTCGCTAATTTAGACAAAAAGAAGAAATTACTTGAAAAATATTCATTTTTCTCTTTCATGTCGATGTCCATTTGACCCCAGAATATCTTCAAATGGAACTGATTGACTCACAGTGCAAGAATGAATTAAAGCATCTTTTTGGAACATCAGAATCCCAAATAGAATTTTATGACACTTATGTCACAAGAGAAAACATTCCAATTTGAGAGATCTGGCACAAAAATTTACGAGTGTGTTTGCATTAACTTATACCTGCGTTTCGCTTTTTTTCCCTCCCGAAAATGAAATTTATCAAACGTAAATCGCGTTCACACTTACCTGACGAAAATCTGCAGCATCAACTACGATATGCAAAAATAAGCAAAGAGATCGACTTGAAAAATCAAAAAGTAAAAGTTTTAAGAGAAACAAATATCTTCTTTAACTAAATAAATTAAATATTACTTCATCATTGTTTTATTATTATTACATTATCAATGTTTGTATACATGAAACATAATGAAAATAATATTAATATAATTCGTACTGCTTTAAATTTTCTCTCCAATAAATGTTTGTAACAGGTCTAAACTTAATACGATGATATATATTTTTAAATGCGGACCGCGAGATTACAACGTTTATTCGAAGAGGCCCGGAAAGTCATTTGGTTAGCCTCCCCTGTTATAAAAGCATACAACATAAATGTACTTATAAAAACTAAAATTTGGCCACTTTCATGGAAAAAATCGCCAAAGTATGTAATAATTATTTCATTTCACGTCCATGTAGCATTTCCAATATGTCGAGTCAAAGGATTGAAAGTTATAACATTCCTTCAACTATAATTTATAAATGTGAAAATTAATTTTCAAGAGAATCCTTTTTACGAAAACTTACGGAAAATTTTAACAATTATAAGGCTTAAAGATTTCTTAGGAGAAAATTATTAAAATTGAATTTTGAAAAATAAAATGTTAAAAATAAATAAATATAAAGCGTCAAATTTTTGGGAGGCATGAATGAGCGCAAATGTGTTTTTAAGTAACAAATGTGACAGAAAGCATTTTCAGAAATTGCACATACATAAAGATTTTTCTCTTGGTAGGGATTAGTAATAAAAAAAATAATATAAATGTCTATTAATTTTACCACTTTGAAAGAAAGCGAAGTTGAAGATATTTCACACACTTGACACTTTTCTTTTTGCAAATAGTATCATAATTTATTAATCCGATAAAGTGGCAAGCAACATATATAAAAGAAATTATCTCTTCTCCTTGATATATATTAGGTTGGGGGAAAAGAAATCCATTATTTTTGCATGAGATTCAAAAGTTTATTTAACATGTTTCGGATTGTCCGCTTTGGGTCAAATATGCACCGTTTTTTTGTATAAATTTGTTGCCAATTTAAAGGTAGCTTCATAATGCCTCTCTCATAGAAGTCTTGATCCTTATTGGCGAAAAACTGTAGTAATCGATTTTCACAATCTTGTCTTAATCCCAATTTCTTATCAATCAGGAAGTTTTGCGAAAAAATGTGGTAATCACCTGGTACAAGGTCCGGACTATACGGTGGATGCATTAAAATTTCCCAATTATGCTCCCAAAGTTTCTGACGAGTCACAACTGACGGGTGTGACCTGGCGTTTTTCAGATGGAACACAACACCTATTCTGGTGGCCAATTCCAGTCAATCACTAGATTCAAACGGTCCAGTTGACAGTAGAGATCTGAATTTAGTGCTTGGCCATACGGAAGTAATTCATAATAAATGATTCCTTTCCAGTCTCACCAAATACACAGTAGAACTTTTCTTGGCCATTAGTCCTGGTTTGGCCACCGCTTGAGCAGCTTCACCACTCTTTGACCACGATCATTTTTGCACAATATTGTAGTATACGACCGACTTCTCATCTCCAGTCACCATCTGTTTAAGAAATGGGTCGATCTGATTTCGTTTGACCAAGGCTTCGCCGATGGAAATACGATCCATTATGTTTTTGATGTTATTTGGTGTGGCGCCCAAACATTGAGCATCTTTTTGAAACCAACTTTGTGCAAATGGTTTAAAACTGTTTTATGGTCGATCTTTAGCTCCTGGGCGATGCTACGAATACTAACATGCCGGTCAACTTCGACTATTTCTGTGATTTTATCGACATTTTCGACGACGGCCCTAAATGTAGGAGGTGCATCTTTAACATCAAAAATACTTGAACGGAATCGATGAAACCAAAATTACACGTAATTAGCTGTTACAGTATCGGCACCATAAAGACCTTTTACAATTTCAGCCGCCTGACTTGCATTTTCGACTTTATCAAAAAAAAAAAAAAAAAAAAAACTGCAAAATGTACCGAATTTTCTCCGTGCTCACTTCTACTTTTAACACCATGTAACTCACAAATGAATGGACCAAACAAAAAACAGCGAAATTATTTTTTAGTGTGAAGTGTCACATTTTCAACGAGCTTAAATTTGAAATTGTTTGATCGATACTTCACGAAATATCGATTCTATAGCCATCTAACAAAAAAAAAAAAAAAAAAAAAAAAATGGATTTCTTTTCCCCCAACCTAATGTATGTAAATGTACATTTAACGAAACAATTTGTAAGAAATTCTTTTAAAATATTTCATGAACATAAGGTTTTCTTCAGGAATGAATAAGTAAATGTCTTTTTAACATATCACTTCGTGCGAAACCCTTGTTGCATATTTCACAAACATAAGGCTTTTCCTTGGTATGAATAAGTAAATGTTTCTTTAAGTTACCACTTTGAGTGAAAGTCTTGTTGCATATTTCACAAACATGACACTTTTCTTTGGTATGAATACGTAGGTGTACATTTAAGGCACTATTCTGAGCGAAACCCTTGTTGCATATTTCACAAAAATAAGGCTTTTCCCTGGTATGAATACGTAAATGTTTCTTTAAGGAACCAATTTCAGCAAAAACCTTGTTGCATATTTCACAAACACGAGGCTTTTCTTTGGTATGAATACGTAGGTGAGTTTTTAAATTACCACTTTCAGAGAAAGCCTTATTGCATGTTTCACAAACATAAGGCTTTTCCTTGGTATGAATACGTAGGTGACTTTTTAAATTACATTTTTCAGAGAAAGCCTTATTGCATGTTTCACAAACATAAGGCTTTTCCTGGGTATGAATACGTAAATGTTTTTTTAAATTACCACTTTGACTGAAAGCCTTATTACATACTTCACAAACATGAATCTTTTCCTCGGTATGAATACGTAAATGGATTTTTAAACTATCACTACGAGAGAAAACCTTGTTACATATTTTACAAACATGAGGATTTTTCTTGATATGAATATGTAAATGGGAATTTAAATTACTTCTGGGATTGAAATCCTTGTTGTATACTTGACAAACTTCTGAGTTTTCGGTGGGCAGATTACTCAAGTGATGTTTTAAGGTATCATTTCGAGAGGTAGCCATCTTGTCAGTTTATGTTATTGGAAATCTCAGGTGAGATCACATAAATCTTTATTTAATTTTAAGTGACGTAAAGAGGGTGTATAATTTTTGTGGAAGGTCGTTTATCATTATATAATTTTTTTATTAGTCTAATACAATACTGAAATCGAGTTGTATTTTAAATAATTGCACAAAATAAAATCCAGCTGAATATCGCATTTCTACATTACATAAGGTGTTACCAAACTATTTTCAGTTCAGAGAGTTTGCTGAAAATATTATAAAATGTAGTAAATGATTGCATAAAATTGCAAATACAAGGGAAAATTTTTATTTATTAAATTACATTTTCGACTGCAATTTAAACGAAACCAAAAAGGTATGTCCCAACACCTTTCATACATACTTTCTTACAGAAATTCAAAAAGGACACGGACCAACTTATGTTGCTATGAACGATAAATAACACGTTGTCCTTTTATAATTGGTGAATGATTGTTTTGAAGTAACAACCCTTCAAAAATGCAATACTTTTGGTGATGAGACACATATAGTTTTAAACAAATATTTTCAGCATGCAGCCGAACACCTTTGAAACTGTATAGACATCTTTACTCCAATTGGATATCTTAAGAACTTATAAGGCTTTTTAAATTCGAAACTTTTTCTCGAAAGTTCGCATGACTTGACTGTTTTTCTGTGAAAGACTTTATACAAAACTGTTTGCAAGTCAACATCATTGAAATGAAAATACATTAATAATTTTTATGCAGATTGTTTTCAATAATATCTTTCGATAGCTAATGATGTACTGTCTTATCTGAGCGAGAAAATATTTTTTTAAACCTAAAAACCTTAATTCTTAAGAATCTTTAATTTCCACTTAAGAATCTTCCCCGTTAAACATAGAAAACTTTGCTAAAACACTCCATGTTTATGTAGTTGAAATTTTCTCTCAAAAATTTTATTTTTCTCACAGACATCTTCGATATTTTCTACACCTCTGATTTTCTTCCATGTGTTGTTGGTTTGATACTGGAATTCTACAGTTGTCAAAATTCTCCTATTTTTCTGAAAATAAAAATAGCCATCAATATCAATATTGAAATTATGAAAAATTATAATGTAACTAGAATATATCGTTAAACGAAATAAATACAACACAGTTTTCATATTTTCAGAGAAACAATATTTCTTTCGACATTCTTTGCAACAGCATAAGGAACATTCATTAGCATTTTAAATTTTCCAATGCAAATACTTACTTAAAATTTCACGAAAACAATATTTTATGTGTACACTGATTTCACAGTATATCGTGCTACAGTTGAAAGACTCAAATAATTTCAGTTCACAGAATTATTTCACATTTGCCCTATCTCTTTCCAAAAATAGACAGTTGACTCCAACTTTCTAAACTACATTTCGCTTCACCCAAACTTGATGGAACTGGATAAGATTGAAAATTTACCAATCTACTTGAAAAATAGTTCTATTTTATTTTAAAATAAAGTGAATGAATAGCGATTCGTAAAAAGCGTCATACATTATAAACATTGTAATTTAAAGTATGTTTTCAAGTTATAATCGCAAGTAAAATGGTTTTTTTTATCAAAGTGAAAAAGTGTGTGTGTGTGTAATTAATTTTTTTAATGAGAGACACAACAGTCGAAACAAGGGATAAAATTTCAATTTGGATGCAAACATGTTTCGAGGTAACTTTTCACGGCCCTTCGCTACGGTTTTGAGCCCACTATAAATTATTCGTTTTACGACTTTGCTTTTGTTTAAAATTATAATTCTGGTGTCGCGTGCTATTTTCTTCGTATGTATTTGACATTGGAAACCTGACTGAAAAAATAATTTCATCGATTACGCTGCATACTCCAGCAATGCGAGCAAAATCAATTGAAAGTGAAGTTCAGTGAAATATATTGATTTTTTATTATAAATTTGAAGAAAAACCCTCAAGAACCTATACATCTCAATTGGTAGAAATAGTTTCCAAACTCTAAAATTCAGTTTCTAAAATCAGTAATTCTTCAGTAAATTCCTTTAATTCAGTTTTTCGTTAGAAAAACAAAACACCTTTTCTTCTGGAAAATTAACATTAATAATACAGAAGGTCGTTTACACTTAATGAGTACCATTTTGTAGTTTGAATTTTGAGATAAAAGTTTGACAACTTCTCAGAATAATCGTCTATTACTGTTTTCTTTTGATTGGAATGTAAAATAAGAGATTCATTTTAAAAATGTCTCCTAAAATTGATATATGGTTCGAAGGTTACGTAACTGCGTTTTCGGAGAAGAAATATTTGTATCAACAAATTACAAAGCGGTGTAAAAATCTCGGTTATTGCAATTCAGTAAAAAGTATTTATAGTTTATTATATTTGAAAGGGAAAAAAACGTCTAGCTGAGAGTAAAAGTGAAGACATGACCAAGGAGCTACATCCAATGACTTTTCAAATGCAGACAACTACCAAGAAAGCGAATTTTCTGATCCTAAAAGGAAATCAGCCGACTAAAGATTCGTTGAATTGAAGCTAGGAATGTCTTCCGGCACTGTAATTTAAAAGATTCATAAACATTTAAAGTTGAAAAACTGTTTAAACCCTTAAGTTCACATCTCCTTTTTTTATAACTAATTGCTGAAAGAATACACACACACAAATTGTAGAAAATTATACAAAAAATAACTAACTGCTGAAAAATAGAAATTTTTCGTAATAATTAGTGAGGCATGGATATATTTTAGTGACTGTTAAAAAAGAAAATCAATTTCTATTGCTCAACTGACGGGAATGACCTTTCGAAATGGCTTCCTCAATGTACAGTAAACTTCAAAAAGGAATTCACGATAGTTGCAGGATTTTCTAACAACGACAAATTACAAATAAGAAAAGTCTGAAGTAAAGCCAACATTAATTCAATCTACTCTCAGAAGAATATATTCGAACCAATTTTTGAAGAGGAAATTCCAACCTTATATGGAAAGGACACTGATAAAGTAGAGTTTCATATGGACAAATCCTCTAGTCACACGTCTAAGTCAACTGCTGCTTATTTAGGAAAGGAAGAATAAGAAACAGGAATAAAATGCCCATTTGATGGAATACGTGTAAAATTGCCCAACGCTTCTCAAACGGATTTTTGTGCTTTCGAATAGTTAAATCGAGCGTTAAGGTCTTACCACACTCGTACGTCTCAGAACACAACTCGAGTCTCTTTCGAGCGAGTGAATATTAACCTCGCACTGTTAAGCAATACGAGGGCTTTTGGCGACGGAGCTCGGACATTTGAACCATGGTCAAGTGACGAGGACGACAACTGAGCCAGCATCCCCTCTCCTAACTACCACACCACACTATCGGGAGGGCGTTTGAGCTCTCGGCAGATTTAAAGTGTATCGCTCCCCAACACGGCGTGTCTTTAGTGGTATTGGGCTCGAACTCATGACACGCCAGCCACGATCCGCTGTATTCACCATTAGGCTACTGCGGCCACCAAGTTTCTTTCGAACAACCGTATGAAGCAGCCTTAATGGTGAAGGGTTGGCATAAACAAAACGATACGCTCAGACGTCTACCGCACCCAACTTCACACTGAAAAACTACTCGCCGATTTTTCTCGTTCAGAAAACGAACATCCGATAATATTTCTCTTACTCCACTCGCGCTTTTGTTGACGGTCGTAAACAGTAATGTAGCGCCATTCTGTTAAGAATATTATGGGCCATCTCCGATGCGTTTGACGATGCCGAGGGTGCCATCTTTTGTATGACGTAGGGAGTCGAAGAACCCCATTAGCTGGAATTGAGAGCAATTCTTTCAGCTCATTGGCAAAAAGCTGTTCGAAGCCGTTGCTATGACAACTGGACAATAATCCCTCCAAAGGTTGGCTTGAAAGAAAAATACCTCAAATAAGTATACGTGTAAACAGACCTTAAGGGAAAAACCATCCAAGCACGCTGAATGGACTTTGGAAAACGGTTCATGAGGAACGGAGTAAAATTTGCGGGACATTACTACGAAAAAATTTACTTTTATCAAAAATACGAGCTCGAGCTATTGTCCAGATCAGATAGAAGCAAATTCCACCAAAAGGTACTGAATTATTGATAAAAATTAACCATTAAAGTCGTTTCCATAAAGCGCGAACGACTTTCTGTATGAAAAGAAAATGACATGAACATTGTTAAACATATTTGTGGAAAAATTTGACTGTTAAAATAAACTGATAAAAATTTAATTCACCTCTAAAATATCTAACCTTAAATGGAATTTTCTGAAATAAATATAAGGCTGAATTTTAAAATACAGAATAATTATATTAAATAATAATACTTTTATATTGAACTAGCTGTACCCCTTCAATGCGTTACTGTGGCTAAGTATAATTAAAGTGACTGCCTACATTGAAAAAGTAACAGACACTGAATACTTATTGACTTAAAAATGGGAAATTTAAATTTGAAACATAAAATTGCAAGACATTAAAAAAGGGGGGAAGTATTAACAAAATATTTAACTTCATACATAGATCAATTAAAACCGCTCAATTCTGGCGCAATGGGAAACATAATATTTCATTCCACTTGAACAAATCAATCCAAAGTGGTCAATTTCCTGTATAATTTGAATTCAAAAGAAAATTAATTGACATAACAGTATTCTCACCAATTGCACTGAGAAATAAGAAAAGCAATTAAAAAACTAAATGAAGAACGATGAAGAAATAAACTATACTCACATAAAATCGACACTATAGTAAAAGACACACACACAATAGCAATGCAATGTATCAAAATAATTAAGGTGACTGCCTACATTCAAAATGAATCAAACATTCAGATGCATCATTAAAGTCTGGAGCAACATGTCACTACGAAATCAAATTTGTGCATCGTTTGTAATCATATGTTTACCGTGCCCTCTCTCCTTCATCTCCAACAAAGTTAAGCAGCTTTCACACCAAGTAAATTAGGGTCCAGCGTCTCTGATTGCCTAGACGCTCAACGCTGGCTGCCTTGGTGTGAATGCGTCTTTAGGGAAGAAGTATAAACCATACATATGGTTAAAGATATTTCGCATGGAATACGCAAGGGAAATTCAAATATGAACCTGGATTTCGCATCATAAATCTTCAACAAAGCGTTGATAATAATTGATGATTTTTACTATTCCCAAACTTTATCAACAAAGTTCGGGACTTATCTTTAAAATTTAGTGGCTTAGATCTAGACATGGATTGCTTTTACTTATGGAGTGTAATATGTTGTGTTCTAGAGTAAGCAGATCAGACAATCATTTCTGTATCTGCACAGACAAAGAAGCATCACAAAATATTGTCTACCCAGCAGTATTGTAAAGTTAAACCTTTGCCCTCATTGACTGTAGAGTAGAACCATTTAATTAAATTTGGGTATATATTATCTTTTTAAGATAGCTTTATAATTTCAATTAAAGTAGCCTTACATTACCTTACAAAAGTGCATTTTATCCAAAGAAAGTGCTTTGATATGCTTATTTGCTTTGGTTTATCGAATTTTTTTCAACAAACCAAATGTGAGTAAAATTATACTCTTTACTTGATATTTTGTAAACACTTATGCTTTATTTGAAATACTACATACTTTCATACACATTTGTAGTCTTTTGCGTATCTTTGGAACTGTAATGATCCAATTGAAGGTTATAGGCAGCATTTAAATTGCTTTTGTGTCAATGCAGTGCTTGAAAATTACAAATAGAGCATAAATAATCCACACAAATCAGAAAATCTAAATAAACCTGCGTAAACAAACAAGTGATTTCCTAACAATCGTGGGGCAGTGTATGACACAGGGGTCATAGGTTCACCATCACTGTTCTAAAGCAATGGTCTTCAATCTGTGTTCTGCGGATCCCCAGCTTTCCACGAATCAAATGTAGAGGTTCCGTGCGTTAAAAAAAATTATAAATATGTATAGAAAAGAGATTCACTTCCCGTCGATGGAGTTTATATGAGCGCAAGTAATTAAATCTTGGTTTCCCAATGCAGGTCTGTCACCACACGAGGTTGATTGATTGAATATTAACGTCGCACTGTTCAGCTACACGAGGGCTTTTGGCGACGGACCACGTAATTTTGAACCATGGTCAAGTGACGTGGACGACACCTGAGCTGGTCTCCTAACTACCACACCACATCAACGGGAGGACGTTTCAGCTCTCGACAGATTTAACGTGCATCGCTGCCCTACACGGCGGGTCTTTAGTGGTACTGGGCTCGAACCTGTGACAAAGCAAGCCACAGTCCGATACCTATACCACTCGGCTACCGCGGCCACGTCACCACACGAGGAGAAACTTAAAAAAGATGCTGTTTTCCACGACCTCTTTTTTTACATAATTTGATGCAACTTTACTTCTTTGCATACCTGAGCACACATTGTAAAATATGCTCTTAGAAATCAGCTTCAATAAAAGTGCTAACAAGAATATTCACGTTTTATGGGAAATTTTCGTAGTGATAACGACATTTAACCGGGGTAAAAACTTGAGCAATTTAAATTCGGAGCTATTTATTTAGTTTCTGTATTTATCGCTAGATATACCTTCATTTTAAGTTATTTTATAGTCCCTTAAAAATTAATACATAAGCATTGACTTCATTTAAAAAAGATCAATCTTCAGTGCGTAATTCGAACAAAATAATAAACTTAAAAATTAAACGGGAAATATTTTTCTAATACTTTAATGAATTAAAAGTTCCAAATTTTTACCAGGTTGTTGCTCACGGTTCATCAAATGATCACTTTTGAAAAGATGCATTCGTTTTGAAGGCAAACACCTCGAGTATTTGATTCATTAAAGAATTGTTACGAACTTTGTGTAGTTGATGCTTAATTTTACCTTAAATTAATTTAAATAATTTATATCTGGATGTTAAATACGTTAATATTACTTTATGTTGCGTTTATTTTGTGATAAAAATTGTAAAATTCGCAAGCAACGCCGTCTCTTACATCAAAATGGGGTTTTAAATCGAAATTAGGCGCAATGGTGACTGCGATCATAGGAATGCTTCTGGAAATTACTGAAGAAATCTATAATATCCGAATCTATGACGTAACTGGATTTGTCCAAAACGCGCTGGAAGATAGTTTCGCAGACTAAAAATCTTAGTCGCTCCTTGAAACGGAGTCAGTATTACTTCGTCTGTTGAAGACGATAGGTTGCTTGCGGATAATCTTTAACGTTATGCTCTTGTTTTAGACCATAAGCTTCCAAACATTTTTGCCTCATAGACCCCAGTATACCTAATAATGAATTTTTATAAATTTATCAACTTAAAATGTCTTTTTGACAGCTGGTTTGGAGCTACTTATTTTAAAAGAATTAAATTTCACAATGTATTGAAGTATAGTGTTTAGAACTTAAGAAGCCCATGTTAATTAACTAGATTAAAATTTAAAAAATACATAAAATAACTGAACAACAAACAAATATTTTTAATGGGAAGGATGAATTTGTTGTTTGAATAACACATTTCGACATTTGGTATCAATCTTTTCAGTTTTAACCCTAAATCTCCTCTGTTAGTAATAACTAGTCCCCCTCCCCCTTCCCCTTCTTCTTTGTACCGTGTTGAAACTTCTAACTTGAAAAACCATTAAAAACTTTCTAACGATATTCCTTAACAGGTACGTCTTTTTAAAGCCAAAATTACTTGCATGTGTTTTTAAACTTTACTTTAAGATGTGCTTATTTCGATCAATTCCTATTGTAATATGATTTTTTTTCAATGTGACCATATGAATTGATTGTAACTATAGTAATGCAATAGTCAAACCACCATAGTCAAAGCCTTCTCACACCTTGTTTCAAAATTTAAATAAAGGGCAGTTAAATGCCAATCGTTGATTCAAATGTCCTGACGGATTAACTCAAACAAATTGAGAAAATTCACGATATCTCCAATGTTATACTGCTTTAACTTAATTCTGGAAAGAAACGCTGAAATATATTTCTTGTTGACCCTTGAAACTCGTCTTAGACCTCTGGGGTCCATAGAGACCTCTTTGGGAATCACTGTTTTAGACACTTGCTTAGACTAGAATTTTTAGATGATGATAGTCGTGAAAACCTTCAGGGATTTATAGGGCGAATTTTAGTGCTGTGCCTTGTACTTTAAGGATGGTTTTTCCACACTATCTTTTCATTGCTCCTGAAGAACTGTCTTGCTCTTTGCGACTAATAGCATAAAATCCACGAAACCCGATCCATGTAACACTATGTTACCTAGAGCTGCCTACTAGGAGAAATCGCGTGAATGTTAATTCTACCATCTCGCATTATTAAAATGTATGTGCCTTCAATTTTGTATTTGTGTACCATTGTGTCATGCGTTCAACTCAATAGTATTACAAAAAATTTCCGTTTTATTTATAAGCCCATCACTTCATTTGAGTTACACACTTAAGATTGAGTTTCTTGAAAAATGAAGTCATTTCATAAAAAAAATTCGTCAATTGCAATAAATGGAAAAGTAACAAATTGTGACATCGTGGACGGGTGGCGAGATGGTGAACTCACAGAAAATTATAGAAAAAAAAATTATTTGCTCAACTAAATAATTATTAATAATGCGACATGGTAATGTCTCTTTGCGCCAAGCCGGTATGATGAGTCTCTTTCAGACGTCGGATTTCATTCTCCCACACATCTCCGCATTGTCAGAAGGACGCTTCCCCATAGTTCTCTGTAGTTTCACTAGATAGGTTAGATAACACCACAGGCGTTTATCCACACTTTTCTTTCCTCTTACTCCAGAAAAAAATCCGCTTTCCGCAGTCGTTTCTCTTCTATCTCTCAAAACCATCTCGATCTCCCGAAAATGACCCTTTTAAACTGCAGGGGTAAGTCCACTACACGCCCCTCATCGGGAGGTACACAAAAGTCTGCACACGCCCCTCGGACTCATTAGTGCCTTATTAGCGCGAACCTAACAATGCCTCTCTTTGATCCTTCAAATGCACCGGCGATAAAAACCTCATCCGAACACTTCTCACCACGTCGCCATTCTTTCTTTGAGGCCATTTTTCCTCAGAGGCGTCAGTCTCCTCAGTCAGACAAGCCCTGTCAATTGTTACACAATGGGACTCAGTCATGTCTATTATGGCTACAGACATACTGGCGTTGCAGACCAGAGGCCAAACAATGGACAAGGACCCCAAAGCCACGTGCACTGTCTCCAATCTCCAAGCGAGCAACCTGTTCTAATCTATCAAACTAGACATGTATAGAGGGGTGTGGGTCGTATCAATGCGTCGTCGTTATAAAATGTTGTACCATTTTGGAATCTTAACTAAATGATTCATTTCTTTCCAAAAAATGCGTATAGTAGCATGTAAAGTTTCTCTTTTAATGGAGACATCATTTTCTCTAACAGCGACTCATTCTACATTAATTGTAACAAAACCGGCAAAGTATTTTTCGCAGTTTCTGACTGCAGTTAATAGCAACGCTATGTGTTATATCACTTTAGTAAAAAATGGCTGTAAGATTGCCAAGTTTGTGGTCACATTACTTAATGTGAGGATGGGTGTCAGTTATACACATTTTCAAAAAATAAACTAGTCATTACTTAATCAAGTGATCCGGAATTTTTTTTCGCTATTTTTTCCAGAACTGATATGATTTCTCCTTTCACCCTGTAGCAGTTTGACGTTGAGTTTCGGGACGCCTTGTATCGCTACTTCTTTTAACATTGGTTTTCATAAGAAATATTTCTCAAGCATGATACTTAACAGATGGCTGCGAAATTTTAAAACTGTTTAATACCTTTAAAAAAGTAATTCTTAAGCAAACCAAAATTTTGGCAAAAGGTCAGGCTAAAACGAAACAAATTTTTGAGGGGGTAAATGTATTGTTAGTAAATTATCATTCAAAACCAGGAATTTTAGGTCTTTAAATATTGTTTTTCTTTGTATTTTCACTTTTTCTTGAAATATTACTGTTTTGCATTTAAGTAGGAACTAATTTTTTTTATTCGTACGCTTCCCACGACAGACCTATTTGAAATGATTAAAATCGCGCTCAATAGGTTCCGGATGAAAAAAAAAAGGTTTTTATTCAAAAAGGTCGCCTAGCACTAACAAAACAATTGGCAAAAATATATAGAAATGGTTGCGTGGTAGTTGCGAACGTGGTATTTGCGGACACATAACATTTCGTGGTTTGAGCGGACACATTCCCCCCCATCTTAGAACAGATAAAGGGTGCAGAAAAATAAGGAAATAAATACTTTTAAAAATCACAAATATAATTTAAAACAGTATTTTAAGTGGCAAACCTTTTGCACGGGGATAACAGTTTTTTTTACCAAAGTTTTCTGTTTTTACACTCGATTATCGAATTACAAGGATAAATATATTTTTGCCAATCAAATTTAATTATTTATATTGAATTGTTAAGATATTAAAGTGTGAATGCATTGTTAAAACCATAGCGAAATGCAATAAAAAAACTTTCAGAGAAATATTTAAATATTAATAGTAAGTGATAGTATAATGAAGGATATGGACAATTTCGGGGATTTATATTTTAAAGTCAAATAAATATTAGAACAGGTGCGATTACCATAAAATAAATTAGTTTTATCAATGTAAGTAAAGATAAGTACTAGAAGTAAAGTATATAATACAGATACAAATAAATAAAAGAAAAGGAAATGCAAATAAATACTAACTAACCTTTATTATAAAGGCATAAACGTCATTTACCATTTAATTTAGTCTCGCTTAGTTACAAAAAAGGTTTTAGACATTTTTCTAAATTGTTTGATGTTTCGACTTCTTTTGCGATGTTTTCAGTTCTTTCATCCAGTTTTACACATACTTTTCTCCCTTTTTATTCTATGGGTCACCTAATTTTCCGGATTTTAAGTTAAAAGACACTTTTTGTGTTTCTTCTTTTAGTATTTTAACTTATAAGTGGACATTAGGCTGGTTTCTGCCAGTCATTGCATTTAATTTGGAATTCCACCCTTCAACAGAATGTGTCGTATGACGCTGTCCATATACATTCCAAACTTTAATGGGCATATTTGTATTGTCCCTCTACTGCTCGACAAAATAATCAATGAATGGGATAAGTTTGTCAATGCTAAAAGCGTTTCCCCATACAATGTCCCAAGCATCATCTATGTGTTCCACTGGCAATTAAGCTAATGCAGAAATCATTCTACAGACATTTCTAATATCTTCGTTCTCTTTATATTCCTTTACTAGAACCATTCCACAAACATGAATTAAAATGAAGGTTACAACCGGAAATAGTTGAACTGGGAAATACTTACATAAAACTTTTGATGGCTCTGCAGCTGCAAAATCCAATTTTATAATGGCCGGCTTCCATTTCTACAACAACGTTTCACTTCCTGAAACTTAAAAGATTTAAAAACTGAAATAAGAAGATATGTACTAACCTTTTGCATGTAAAAGGGAGCTGAAGAGTGTAATTACAGAAAAAATAAATTCGTTATAACGAATTTCAAAACGCCAAAAGAAAAACGAAATTAAAAAACAGAATATGATAAATTTTTTAAAAAAATAGTTTGTCATCGAAAGAAGAATTAAGCATTAAAAAAAAGCTGCGAGTTATTGTGAAATCTTAGAAATTTTTTTAATTTATTCTAAGCAAAACACAACGGAAGTTCATAATTTACTACTATTAAAAAAAATTCTACTTGGCAGATTTATTAATTTGGCAGTAAATCCACAATAAAAAGTTCGGTTGTCCAATTTATTACATTTTTAAGAAACAGTTCTTATGACTCCTCCACATTTATCACATTTCATAAAGGACAAAATCTGAAAAAAAAAATAGGAAAGAAATTCGATCGCTCAGAAAATAACATTGACCGAATGTACGAATTTGGTATAAACCTATTAGTTCATAATAATTAAACGCTGAAACCTCCTACTCTTTTATAAAGTGATCCTGGTACTAGGGGCGGCTGTAGGGCCGGACAAACCTGACCCCTGCCCGGGACGGCATTTGGATCAAATTCGAAGAATAAATTTTTTTGTTGTTACAGAAAAGTTCATATATTTTATGAACATTATTAGGTGTGAATTTGGTATTTTATTTCCTTAGTTCGTACTCTGTATGTTTAATGTCAGTTTTCTTTTATGTTGAAACTTGAAGGGTTAGAGGCAGGAATACATCATAAATAATGAAATTTCATATTGTTACACATCTTTCTCTCCAACCTGGAGGGGGCGGGGGTCACAATGGACAATCCTCTCACACAAACGTTATTTTTGAGTCTCCTATCCAAAAGTGGGTAATAAGTTTTTGTTGGAGAGCCACAGATGTTTTCTTAAAGTTTTAAGTGTTCTTACTATAAGTTAAAATAAACGCTTGTGACCCCCAACATCAGTTAATTCTTTTTCGAAGAAATTGGCCTTCTGGAATGGGCAATTCCTTCTCTTACATTTTACTCGTTTGAAAAAATAAAAGATAATTATGTCCTTAATTTGCAATTACTTTGTATTTTTTAAGACTTCAAGTTACATATATATATGTAAGGATAATTAAATTAGATTAAAAATTAAATTCCCTATCTAGCACTTGATTCATCTTTCTCAGTTCCCATATTCAAGTATTAAACTAACCACCCATTTATTTCTTCCGAACATATGGCATAGCCAATAAACATGTCTAATTCCAGAGATCGTTATATTTAATAGTCAACATATGTCAGCATTAACTTGCAAGCACACTCTTCAAAGCAGTGATACTTACCATATGTTTTTCAAGTGTTATCCACTTGAAACCACCACCATGGCGTGCTTTTTCCTCCCTGCCCTTAGTGTCAGAACAGATGTACAAACGATTGAATAAAGATCTCCTTTTTTAAAACTTTAATCTGATTCCGTCTTAAAAATCATGACATATATATATAGTTATGCTGCTCTTTATTCGTTATTTAAGTTTTATAGGAGTATCTATGTGAATTTTTTTTTCTTTTTAGTTATAATTCTTTGCTTTGGAGAGAGGGGCAGCATTTTCCATTTTTATCCAGGGCGGCAAAATTGCTGGAGCCAGCCTTGCTGGTACTTACCAAAAATTTCTGAAATTCACTTGCCTCCGAAAGTCTGCGTACGGGCAATCATTTTACGTGTTTTTGCTGTAATTACTATTAAAACCCCTTGCTTGCGGAAATCAATATAACTCTCTGGGATTCTTCAAAATTTCCTTATTTAAACAACTACAGTAGTCCCGATAATCCGAACAATATCGGACCGACCCCTGTTCGGATTAGCCGGAGTAACAGCGAAATCACTATTTGAACCGGGAGTACGGGCAACACCTCCTAGATACAAGGCCTGGCTACTGAAATGAGAGAGACTTGTGACGTCACATATAGTAGGTATAGAAATCCCGCCTGATTTGAGGTTCACTTGACTCGCCTACGTCATTTTGATTGTTGCTCCTTTACAGTTCGCAGCTTTCTACATTTTTATTGCAGATTTTCAATTTATTTGTGACGAATTTGGATAAGATTATAACACTTAGTTCTACAGAATAGCAATAGCAATTATAAAGATACGGGGAAAGTAAATGTTTAGATTCCCAAAAGAGGACTTTTTCGAAAAAAAACGGATACAAGCCATTTCAAGAAAAGATTTTGCTCCATCAAAGTATTCGAAGGTAAGTTTTTTAAATTTTATTCTATTTATGGAAATTGTAATAATATCTTTATTTTAAAAGTCTACAAATAACTTTAATAGGTTGTTCGATAAGACCTTTGAAAATGTACTCATTTCTTTTTCTTGATGTGAGTTTCTTAAACATTAGCAATTTATTTTTATTTATCTATAATGATAAAGGTGTTTTGTTTATGAAATGAATATTTTGTAGCCCTAATAAAATTTATGTTTTTAAAAATGAGCCCAAACAAGCATTGTTAATGAGACAAAAACTGTCTAGTGTTTTTGCTATTGCTGCTTTATTTTTGTGTCATTTACCAAATAAATTTTCGTAGAATCAACGAAAGTACCTTAAGTATTAATAGTTTGTTAGCAAAGAAAGCCCATTATGATATACAGCTCGTAGTCAATGTAAATATGTACTAATGCGACGCTAGTTTAACTTAAAAGATTAATCAATTCACTACAATTACCCAGGTTCTACAATTACGTCGCATCATAGCTTAAGTTAAGAATTAAACACTAAATCCTTTCAAGATAATAAAACAGTACACTAAATCAAAAGGCCGTTCTTTAAATAACACTTAATTTATTTTTTGAATAACAATAAGATTAAAGTTGAGTTAATGTACAAAGTGACGCATAACAAAATTCTACTTAGCTTTGAAAAAGGGGTGAAGGAAAGGAGTGAACATGTCGCCGCTCGGAGTCCAGTTTAAGGCCTGGATCTAAAATTGGAGAAGTTAATTCAGCGTCCCAAGTGTGTGTGTGCGTGTCTAATCGGGGTGCATCCCGTTTTTATTCAGCGCCTAATTGCACCCATGTGCTAGAGCGGATTCTTTACTTTGTCCGCTTAATTTTCTCTCATTGGTCCAGAGTCAGCGTATGGTTACTGCGTCACGGTCAATGACATTTTTAAGCGCGGGAAATCCTAATGACACACCCCGATATTTTATGGGTACAATGCTCCTTTCTAGGCGTGGGAACGTGTCACCCTTTGCTAGGGTTCGCCCTCAGAGGTGGGGTAAGAAAGACGCATTCCACCAAATTCCGTTTCTTGTAAACAACAAGAACAGGGCAAATGTAAAAATTGCAGTTGTAACTTTGGGGACCGGCAACCTCCCATCACTACATAAGCAACCATTTATTGTATATTTTGTATATTAATATGATGTGAGATACAAAATGCAAAACACATTCACAACAAAAAAGCTAGCTGATTTTTGAACTATTAGGATGACTTTAAAAGTTAGAAAATATAAAGCTGTAAAAGTAAGCTGAAAACAGATAAACATGACTCAGAGTTAACTTCACAATTCGTTAACTTCGTTTTAAAAAAATCAAATTATCAGAGAAATTTTTGTTAATTCTAACAGATATTTTTTGTGTTGATGCAAAACAATATATATATATATATATATATATATTTATTTTTATAGGTTTGTGAATTACACTTTTCGGATGATGCAATACGAAGATACACCAAAGGGGGTAATATTCTAGGGATGGCATATAACAGTGAACAAGCTGCTACTTCAGCATATGTGTAATTCACAATGCTGTGATTCAAAGTCTTCTTTCTCCTCTTAAAGAAATAGTTCATATAATGCCACTGAAAAAAATCGACGGAGAAAAATTGTTTGCTGTTGTTAAAAAAACTATCGTAGAACTTGATGGTATTGGATTCAAAGTTATAGGTGTAGTTTCTGACAATAATTCTATAAATCGAAAAGCAATGTCAAACTTTTCTGTTCCTCCCAAATTGAGCATTGTATATCCACATCCTTCTGATTCTTTCAATTCTTTATTTTTTGTTATTGATTCAATGCACATTTTTAAATGCATTCGTAACAATTGGATTAATCAAAAAAATGCAGGTCAATGTTTTTATTTTCCAGATTTTGAAGATCATAATAAGTTTCCATTATTAGAAGCAAATTTCTCTACACTTAAACAACTATATGACATAGAAAGTAATAATTTAGTAAAGTTTGCTTATGGTTTAACTTTGTGAAGGCTTTGTCCTACAAATCTTCAAAAACAAAATGTGAAACTTGTGCTTAAGATATTTAATAATTTTGTTATTCAGGAGCTTCAACTATTAGGAGAGCAACATGAACTAATTAGTTATGAAACAACATCAATTTTTATTTCTTTAATTTGTACATGGTGGAAAATAGTTAATGTTAAAACACCTTTAAAGGGACAACATTTGCTTGATCTTTATCGGCAACCGATTACTTTATCTCCAGACAACCAAACATTTGAGTTCTTGCATAAAATTTTGTCATGGTTAGACTCGTGGACGGGAAAAAATTGTACTACTGGCACCCTTACTAAAGAAACACATCTTGCTTTTATTCATACCACATATGCTTTACTTGAAATGTCAAAATATTGCATTAATGAATTAAAATTTCAGTATTTTCTTCCCAGAAAAATTCAAACAGATGCGTTAGAAAGTCGTTTTGGGAAATATAGAACACTTTCAGGTTCTCAATATTTAATATCAATTCGACAGCTTTATGAAGTAGAAGCTAAATTAAGAATGCAAAGTTTTTTACCTCTAACTTTGGTTTCAAACACATATGGCCAGCTTAACTTAAAAGACATTCATTTGGAAGATTCGTGTAATGCAAATCCTTTAGAGTCATCAGTATTGTATAATTTTAAGATTACACTATCTGAAAAAGATTTTCATGATGCTCAGCCGTATCTTAACTGTTTTAACATATTTAGCTGGTGTTTGTGCTAGAGCAGCACTTAAAAAATTAAAATGCGACTTTTGTTCCAAATCACTTGTTCTTAATAAATCTTTTGAATTAAATTCTAACTATGATTTAATATGTAACTTAGACAGAGGAAGTTTATTGTGCCCTTCTCCAGATGTTGTTACAGCAGTGCTCTACACAACTATAAAATAGTTCAGAAACTTCTTTCTAATGATTATGAAAATATGTTCCTTTAAATAAATAATCAACGTCAAATTGCCTGAGAAATATCGATTAGCTTGATAAATTCAAATGAATGTATGCATGGTACCAATAAAGTTTTATAACATATTTAATTCACATTTGCAATAATGTATAACTGCTTTTGGAAGAAAAAGTACCAAAGATTTAAAGAAAGAAAAGTAACTGCGACAACAGTTAAATAAATTGTATAATCTATTTTTATGTATGTATTTATTTTTCCTGTATTAATCTATAATTATATAGTATAGATTTTTGTCTAAAAATATATTTGAAATCTATTTAATAATTCTTTATGCTGTGATTGTATTTGATACTAATAAAGCTACTGTTTTTAAATTTGTTTCTTTATTTTTTGCCTTGAAAAAAATACCTACTTTATTAGCTAAATGAATTACATTTATATATATATATATATATATATATATATATATATATGGCTGTATTATATTTTCTCTCTATATATACATTTATTTTAGGTATATATATCTATGCTTTAATATAAGTATAATTTATCTAAAACATATATTTTTAACTTATTTTATGATAACCTGTTATATTGTTATTTATGGGAACTTTATTTTTTGGTAATTTTTAATGCTGTTATTGAAGAGAGTGAAGAATTTTTGCTTATTACTGTGCATGATACCAATAGTTTTAAAACATTTAATCTACATTTTTAACAATGCATAATTGAATAACTATTGTTGGAGGGAAAATATAGAAACATTTTAAGCAATGAAAAGTAACTAACAAATAGCTAAATAAACTATGTAATCTGTTTCTGTGTACATATTTAATTTCATGTATGTATCTGTAATCATATATGTATGGATTTAATAAAAAATATTTTTAACTTATTTTATGGTAATTTTTCATGCTGTTATGCAGACAGCAAACTTTTGTTTAATAATTTGATACCAATAAAGTTTTAAAACATATTTAACTATTTTTGGGAGAAAGAGTACTAAAAATTTAAGGAAAGAAAAGTGATCGACAAACAGCTAAATAAACTAATTTATTTTAAGTATATATTTATTTTCCTGTATATATCTATAATTATAGAGGTGTAGATTTATCTACAAATATATTTGAAATTTATTTAATACTACTTGATGTGTGATACCAAAAAAGTTACTGCTTTTAAATTTGTATGTCGTTTTTTGTTTGGAAAACTATTTCTAATTTTATTTTTCTCTTTGTAACTATTCTGAAAAAAAGTAAGAAGATAAGTTTTAAAATTAAGAAATAATCATAGTTATGTAAAAAAAATATACAAATACAAAAGGCTCTTATAATGTGCTACAATGTAATAAATGTTTTTATGTTCAACGCAATGCGTTCGTAGTAATGGATAATCATATACTTGCAATTATTATTTAAATAGGAAAACTAATATTTACTCATGTTTTATGTACATGAAATACAATTTAATGATTAATTTACTATTTTTTTTTAATCTGTAAAAAAAAAAGAGTATAGTTAGTCTAATAACAAGAAGTATTCAAAAAAATGCATCAGAGAAGCTCCGTAGGTGATGGACGATTTCTCCCTACTAGTAGTGACGTCACAAATCAGTGGCCAGGCCTTGTATCTAGGAGGTGCTGGTACGGGTCTATTGTGTCTATGTATTTTATCGTAATGTGAGCGTACGCGCCCGCTTTTTTGCCACGTGGACTGTACTCCCACTCCTCGATGCGTGTGTCCTCCCTCCACCACTCCTAACTTAGTGTGTCAGTGTGACTGCGTGTGCCCGTACTGTTGGCCGTTAGTCGTGTACAATTATCTTATGTTGTACAATTTTTCATACTAAACATTAGTGTTCTGTTCTGTAGTTTATTCCATTTTAAAATTTGTACCATAACTTGATGTACAGTGCGTGAATATTAAATAAAGAACTGTTTTGAATAAGGGTTTACACTGTTTTATATTGAAATATTCACCGATTTTCGTCCTTAAAATTATAAAAAATTTTCCGCCGAGCCGTTCGGATTAGCGGGACTGTACTGTATAACAAAATTAACCTTAACAAGAATGACCACTAAATAATCACCAACCAACCCCGCCAAAAGTCTGTGTGTGTAGTACTCTTACAAAATAAAGTTTTAAAGACATTTTATTGTAAAATAATTGCACGAAATCGTATTTTTAAGTAATTATAAGGTTCTTCTACGATTTATTCATGATTTGAGAGTTGAAAAAGCTAGTGTGATTCTCAGGTAACAGAAAAGAGATCGATATATTATTGAAAGAAAAATCATCATAGATTTTCAGAAAAGGGGAAAATTTTTAAAGCAATGCCGGAACTTTTAACAGGAGACATTCATTGATTCAAAAAGTATTCATAAACTACAAATAAAATTAAATTTTAACGTCCAAACCAAGCTCCGGCTGCCCGTCGGCAGTGTCAACTCGAGAATGTTGCTTTGTATTACACTCTATAAAAGTAAATTCGAGATTATAAGCTTCGCTAATAGCTAAAACTGTTGCTGAGATATTGAAAAAAGTGTGACTTTAACCACACAATTCGAAGAGAACTGAAAAAGGATGACTATCATGGCCGAATTGTTTACAAGAAGCCATACATCTCTCGAGTGAACAGAGCTAAGAGAATGACTTTTGCCAAAAAAAAAAAAAAAAAAAAATATCTAAATAGGACGCATAATTATTTAAAAAATGTAATATTTTCAATTGAAAGTAGTTTTCGTATTTTGGCATCAAAAAGGACAAAAATGTACCTGCATAGATCTTAAGAGAATATTTTTTCGACTATCAAACATGTAGGAGGCATAACGTTCGGGGGTGAATAGGAAGTCTTTGGGTTGGTAATTTCTTGAATCAACAATGTGTAAAATCTATTACTTGAACTAAAATATAAGGGCAAGTGCCGGGAAATTTGCGGCGAGTTATGATTTTTACTTTCAGCAGGACAAAGGTACCAAGCAAATGGGTTAAATTGTGATGCCACGGCTGTTCTGTCATGTCCCAAAGCAATTACGTAAGCCATCCCAGTCCCCAGACCTAAGCACAATATAGCATTTGTGGGATTTACTCGATTGAATAATCAGGGAGAACTTAATAACATCCACGGAAATGCTCAAATCTGTCATAGTAGAAGAATGGAACAAAATAACCACAGGTGTGAGAACAAAGCTAGAATCCTTTCCAGATATGTTAAGAGAGTTATAAAAATAATGGAATAGCTTCAAAAGTATTAATTTTCCGTCACAATCTGTTATTGTAAAGCTTTTTTCCCTGTGTACGTAGACTTTTAACGCACACGATTTGTATCGTTGTCAAGTTATAAATATTTGAATTATTTTATGTAATAATCAGGAGATTGTTCCTTATACTATTTGAATTCACGACGTTAGAGGTATCAATAAAAATTAGTATTGATTCAGAAAAACTACATTTAATTAGCGGTCTTTACATGAATATGAAAGATGATCGTCTGTACGCAGACTTTCGGGGAGGCAAATGTATTCATTATGCAACAGAAAGGAATCATGAATGTAGAACTTGAAATTGTAACAATAGAGTCCATTATAGAGAAATGTGGTTAAATTTCTTAAAATATCGAATTGCTTGAAATTATAAGAGATATTTCGAAATAAAAAATAACGATCATATGTACACAAGCATAATAGCAAACAATACCAAACGATAAAAATCAAAATAACTGTATGTGTAATGTTACCCTCCAAATTCACGAAAATTTGATGCAATTTAGACGCTAACGACCGACTTGTAAATAGTGCCTAACACTTTGAAAATAATTTTACATATCAGAAAAAAAAAATTATAAATATTATAAACCTCTAGAATTTTTTTCGGAGAAACTATCCAGTGATTTCATTAAATATTTAATTAGCTATGTTTGCACTTTTTTTATATCCATATATGTTATTAATTAATGCATTTTTTTTAAATGTATCTTAATGAAAATATTCATATATTACAAGGTATTAAAATCCATATTGCCATGTTCTACTAAAAAGAAAAATAAACATTTTGAGCTAAAAACTTGTTGTTCTAGAGAACAGCTAAAGAATCATTATTAGGTTACAAAAAATCTATTTAATTAGATGAGGGATATTAACATCTTACAGCCTTTAATAATTCAACGTGTTTTAATTACAAGTGTGTTGCTGAAACCGTAGAAGATACCATTACTGATGCATCACAAATTGTGTCTAGAAATAACTAAAATCCAAATACTAACTCACTAATACTGTATGATTGCATACCGATTATATCATTAAAGCTTTTTTTTTTCTTCTGTCTTCGGACACCGTTCCAACTTGGGATTTTTTCATCTTTAATGTATTAACACAGCTTTATCCTGCCTTAGAAAACCGTCCCCGATCAGGAAACTCACGTTTTTTTATTATATCTATATACTTTTACCCTGTTTTTGCACAGCATTCTCGCTTAGGATGCTGACGAATAGCTTTTCCTTGTCTTCGGACGTCTTTATTTAAGAAATCTGACGTTTTTATTGTGTATACAAAGCTTAACCCCCTCTTCAAATAATATTCCCGTTTAGTAAGCTGCCGCATGGCTTTATTTTGTCTTCGGATACCGTCTTCGCTTAGAAAGCTGATGTTTTTATCGTATCGAGATAGCTATACCTTGTCTTCAAATATCGCTCCAAGTTACGAAGCTGACGGTTTTATTACGTCAACATAGATTTACCCAGTCATCCGATACCATTTTGGATTGCGAATGAAATATTGAATTATTTTGGGCTCATTTTATTTAAAAAATGTGCTCAAACATAATCGTTCACAGTAAATAAAGTGTAAGGATTCTCTGCAGTAACCACGCTTGATATAAAAATCTAAGTGTTAGCATCTTGTAATCAGTGGCGTAACGTACACCCCCGCACTGCGGGAGGGGGGGCAAGACTTCTACGGGGCCCAAAACTAGACTGACGCCATTAACGTAGAATTTCACAAAATTAGCTTAACATTTTTTTTAATCCAATTTTTAAGCGATTTTGAAATTGGCGTTCTAACATCATTCAAAATCAAAACTTTGATCACTTATTAGATATCTTAGATCCAATAACCAAATCAAAAAACATTTTAATTTGCTGTAATCCCCGCAACGAAAGAGATACTTTTCTTTAGTGGGTTTCTTTTCAAACCTAAATCACTAACAGATAAAAAAGTCAGACGGAAAATTGGATAAAATGCTAGAAAGAAAAAAATTCATCACTATTTTTTTAATATAGTTCATGTTAGCGGTAGGGAGAAAAAAAGACATGTTACTTTTTACTGAAGTAGCAAAGTAACTTATTGGCGTCTTTAGCTCTCCCCACATGTATTTCATTTTCATTTAGCGAACTCGTAAATAGCATACATCTATTATGCTTTTTTTCATGAAAAATAGTATTGCGATACTTGAAAACGCATAGAGAGCATTTTAAATGATTATATGGTTTAGATTTATGATTTAGAAACCCATATGACCACAGAAATTTCCGTAGATTTATGAATATTCAATCAAATAAAGCATAATGAGAAATGTTTTACAAAATTGTTTTTAAACATATATATTTTTTATATTCAGTGCACTTCAATATAGGGAGTGTTCCTTCGCCGTTAAAACATTTTGATCTCACTTCTCTCTTGTAATATTAGAACTGTTTTTTGTAAACGGAATTATTCTGCTTCTTATATTGTTATTTTGTTAATAAGGCAAGAAACGCGGCCCTAAAATGAGTGGAGTTAAAAAGAACTTTGAGCGGTTCTCAAAAACGAAAAATTCAAAAGGAAAAGGAGTATAATATTAATAGCAGATATGCAAAATTGGATAACTTTTTAATATCCACAAGTTCATCTTGTGCAAGTGCTGTTGTAGTAATGCCAGGGAACTTGATGAACAAATCCTGGAAGTGAAAATTAATCCACAAGAAAAAAACACAGTTTTAGACACTTCAACTAATAAGGATACTCTATATAAAGAAAAGGAGTCGGAAAATGAAAACGAAGAAACAAAATGGGTTAGAAATGATTTTGCGCATTACGTAGGTACGCCCATAGATGCAGATTTAAGGGAACAAATTTTAATATTGGGCCCATACCAACCAAAAGGTAATTTCCAAAAAGATGCCAAGGGAAGGAGCTTTTCATCATCTTATAATAGTTTCATATCCAAGGAAGGACAAAAGATCGAAAGGAAATGGCTGTACTATTCAACACGACTTTATGTTGCTAACTGTCAAGTATGTTGGCTTTTCGCTGATAGAAAAAATGTATTTTAAAGAAGCCTGTTGTAAAGGTATGCATGACTGACAAGGAATATTAAAATTTTTAAAGAGCATGTAAATTCTATAATTGATATCCACGCATGTCGCACATATGACATCTGGAAACAAAATAAAACGGTGGATTCATTATTGAAATGCAATTTTAAAGAAGTTAATAAGGTTAGCTAAATCTTACGAAGAATCATAGACGTTACAATGACTCTAGCGATGTGCAATCTTCCTTTTCGGGACATCGAAAAACTCGAGATTCGACTCAAAGGGGAAATTTTTTGAATATAATATCCTCTTGGCGAAATATGACCTTCTTCTCAATGTTCATTTGTCAGAAAAAAGAATTCAAAAAATATCTTAGCCCAAAAATTCAAAATGAACTTTTGCTATTATAGGCTCTAGAATAAAAGACAATATGGTTAAAAATATAAGGAAATGTTCTTTTTTCTCTATTATTTTGGACACGACACAAGATATTTAAAAAAAAGACCAATTAAGTATTATAATAAGGTATGTAACAACTTATGTTAATAATAATAATGAGCCAGATAATATCAGAATTAACTAAAAGTTTTTGTGCTTTATTAAGGCGGCAAATCAGACTGCAAAAAGTTTGGAAAGTGATGTGTTAAATTTTCTAAATACACTGGACATTAATTTGGCGAAGTGTTGAGGATAAGGATATGATGAAGCAGCCAACATGAGTGGAGCGTACGGGGGATTACAGAAATTAATTAAGGACAAACAACCAAGAGCAAATTACGTTCACTGTTCAACAACAACCACAATCTTGTTCTAAACAATGCATGCAATAATAACGTGCCTCATGTAACACAATTTTATGAATTTTGTCAAAAAAATTTTCACACTTTCTGGGCTCAGCATTAAAAGGTGGAGTGATATGAAAATTGTGCAGAATAACGAGAACATTCAGCAGACTATTAAATCATTATGCACGACAAGGTGGTCATTTCGAATTGACTCTGTAATATCAATTCGCGACAATTGCATTTCGATTTTAGAAGCACTTTCAAATATTTTACCAACCAGTACTAAGAGAAACAGGAAGCTTTAGCGATAAAAAACATATACATACTTTCAAAATTTTTTTTTTGCTAATTTTCCAATGCCAAATTTTACAAAGCATAAATTTAACTTCAAAAGCATTACAATCACCAAAATTAAATTTGGAAAACGCGAAGACCATGTTAAATTTTAGCTTAATGTCTATCGAGAATCTTCGTAGCAATTTTGCTAATATAAAGGAAGAAGCTATTGGTTTGGCCAAAAAATGGAGTATCACCCCAGAGTTTGAAAAAAAGAGACATAGAAAAGTTACAGTTTTTCGATGATTTCAATGCTGATGAAAAATTGCAAGACAGAACGATTGTTTGCGGTGGATGTTTTTAATGCCAATGTTGATGTTATTACTACTCAATTAAAAAATCGCTTTGAGAGTATGAATGGCATTTACAAATCTTTCAGTTTTCTTTCTCCCAAAAATATTGTAAGCTATACAAATGATCTCTTATATAATGAAGCCAGTAATCTTCAAAAAGTATATAGCCTTGACCTATCTAGTGAATTTCCAAACCAAATTATGTCTCTAAAAGCAGTTTTTAGTGAAAATTTAACTAAGCTAAATTCGATAAAACATTTAGGTAATTTTTTGATGATTCAAAATAAGTTTGCTGCGCCAAGTTTACCAGATGTATGTATTGCAGTTTTATTGTTTTAGACTCTTCCAGTTACTTCTGCAATGGCGGAAAGGTTATTTTCTAAATTAAAATTAGTAAAAAAATATCCACGTTGTACGATGTCAGAAGAGAGGCTCTCCTATTTGTCTCTGATAAGTATTGAACAAGAAGCAAGAACAATTCAATTGGACGAATTAATAACCGATTTTGCTAAGAAAAATGCGAGACGTCAATCGCTTTTTTTGTGATTTACCTCTTGAGTGTAATGCTGTATATTAGCTAGTAGTGTGTGTCGCGAACAACCCAACGAACTAGTTACTTTTGTAGTTCAACCTGAGTGGCACTGCGAGCGCATTCTCTTTTGTGTCCATGCTTTCTTATTAGTAACAGTAGTTGTGTCTTTGACAATTTATGCTAGAATTTTATCGAACTTAAGGTCAGGCTCATCCCGGGATTCATAAACGAAGAATTTGGTAAGTGGGTAAGTGATACCTTTTTCTATCAAAAGGATCTGAAATCGAAAATATTCTTTTACAGTGTTTGTGTTTTTCTTAGTGTATCGTTTTTATTTAAGTTACCAGGTTAGATTTTCCATTTTTTTAAATACTATAAATACTCTCTAATGTTAAACGTTATTTACTTTGTTTACTCAGACAAATGTTGATTTTATATTCAGTTATAAGTTTAATATTTAAATATTTTTACGTGATGTGTAAAGGTACATTATGTTATGGTTTTGCAATTCTTTGTATATATATCCGGCTTGGGGCCCAAGATCTGACCTTGCGGGGGGGCAATTATTTTCCGTTACGCCATTTCATTTTTTTAAAAATATTTCAAATTACTTTCAAATAATAATTCACCAGTTCAATATTAATTACTTTATCTGTAATAAATATTTGTTTTGCCAAAATATTATCTTTAAAAATACCTGGAATAAAACTTAACAGGTGTACTTTTTTCTTTCAATTTTAAAAGGCATTCTAAGTAGTAAACAAATATTATTGATCAAAATAAAAAAATTTTTCATTTTTTCTTTGACTTTTGCAAATAATTTAATAGATAAACTTTATTATTCAATTTTTTAATTTGGGAAATCTAACTTGAAACTCTAATTAAATAAATTTAATACCAGGTATTTTTATAGATCAGTTTAAAAATTGTGTCCTAAATTAAAATGAGAAAAAAAACCATTTTAGACAAAATATACTTGAAATTTCGTGGCTTCTAGAACTAATTGGGTACTTAAAAGTTTGTAAGAAAAACAATGTGGCTGAATTTCCGACGTTAACTTAAAGTAATGAAGCAAAAAAAAAAAAAAAAAAAAAAAAAAAAATTTCGCTTTGAAAACTATAGTACACCAAAAAAGGAATCAAACACCAAATATTAAATCTTGATCCTCATACTTTTGAATACATTCATTGTATCAGGCAAAAACAAAAAGTTATTGGAAATATATTCATCTCCCTTTCATGTTGATGTCAAATTGGCCCCAGAATATCTCTCAATGGAACTGACTGACTTACAGTGCAATAATGAATTAAAATACATTTTTGAACATTAAAATCCAAAATAGATTTTTTATGACACTTATGTTACAAAAAAAAAAAAAAAAAAAAAAAAAAAAAAAAACTTTCTAAGTTGAGAGATCTGGCACAAAAAGTTACGAGTGCTTTTGGATAAATTTACACCTGTGATTGGTCCCCCCTCCTCCTCCTAGAATGAAATTAATCAATTGTAAATTACACTCAGATTTTCCAGATGAAAATCTGCAACATTAAATACCCACATTGCGATAAACTTGCAAAAACGAAGGAAAAGAGTTAAGAAAAAAAAATCTCAATAATTCAACATTATTATTGTATACATAAAGCATAATGAAAATAATTCAATCTGTTTTAAAATTTTCTTTCCAATAAATGTTTGTAACTGGTCCAAATCTAATACGAAGATATATATTTTTATATGCAGTCCGCAGGATTAAAATGATTTTTCGAAGAGGATCGGAAAGACATATAGGTTGGCCAGACCAGTTATAAAAGAATTCAACACAAATGTATTAAAAAAATTAAAACTTGCCAACTTATAAGAAAATAAACGCTAAAGTATGTTATGAATCTTTTACTATTGTAGGTAGAATCAAATGATTCAAAATTGTAACATTCTTTCCACAATTATTTGCAAAAGTAAAAATTAATATTTAACTGAAGCCTTTGTGCGAAAAAAACTTATTGAAAATTTTATCAGTTATAAAGCTTTAAAGATTTCTTAGGTGAAAATAATTTAACCTGAACTTTAAAAAATAAAAACTGTTAAATATATATAAAGCTACAAACTTTTGGAAGGCATGATTGTGCACACAAATATGTTTTTAAGCAACAAATTTTACAGAAAGCATTTTCAGATTATGCCCAAACATAAAGATTTTCCTTTCTATGGATAAGAGAATGTCTTTTTACATCACACAACTTTGATAAATAGCGATGTTGTGGATATTTCATACACTTGACACTTTTGAATGGTACAAATGAACAAATATTATATTTTATAAATCAGAAGAAAAAAATACAAGCAGCATACTTAAAAAAACATGATATCCTTAAGAGAAATTATGGCTTATCCTTGATTTATAAATGCACATTTAAAGAACCAATTTGGGAGAAATTCTTTTATAATATTTCCCAAATACAAGGCTTTTCCTGGGTATGAATAAGTAAATGCTTCTTTAAGGTAGTACTTTGAGAGAATGCCTTATTGCATACTTCACAAACATAAGGCTTTTCCTTAGTATGAATACGTAAATGTCTTTTTAAATTACCACTTTCAGAAAAACCTTTGCTGCATATTTCACAAACATGAGACTTTTCCTTGGAATGACTACGTAAATGACTTTTTAAATGACTACCTTGAGAGAATGCCTTGTTACACATTTCACAAACATGAGGCTTTTCCTTAGTATGAATAAGTAAATGTACTTTTAGTTTACCATGAGTAAAGAATGCTTTGTTGCATATTTCACAAAAATGAGGCTTTTCCTTTGAATGAATACGTAAATGTCTCTTTAAGGAACCCCTTTCAGAGAAAGCCTTGGTGCATATTTCACAAACATAATACTTTTCCTTGGTATGAATAAGTACATGACTTTTTAAAGTACTGCTGTCATAGAAAGCAATGTTGCATATTTGACAAACATGAGGCTTTTCCTTGCTATGAATACGAAAATGCAAATTTAAATGGTCTCCTCGAGAGAAAGCCGTGTTGCATACTTCACAAACATAAGGCTTTACCTTGGTATGAATACGTACATGTTTTTTTAAATTACCACTGTCATTGAAAGCCGTGTTGCATATTTCACAAACATGAGGCTTTTCCATGGTATGAATACATAAATGTGAATTTAAATGACCACTTTGAGCAAACGCCTTGTTGCATATCTCACAAACATGAAGTTCTTCATTGGGCAGACTACTCAAGTGATGTTTTAAGATTTCATTTCGAGAGGTAAGCATCTTGTTTATAATTTTGGAAATCTCAGGTGAGGTAACATAAATCCGTATATAACATTAATTGACATGAAGAGGGTGCATGCTTTTTGTGGAATGCAGATTATAATTATATAATTTTTTTTATGAGCTGAATGCAATACTGAAATCTACTTCTTTTTTAAATTAATATACAAACTAAGGTATCATCCAACTATTTTCAGTTCAGTTAGCCGAAAATATTCTAAAAAATATTCAATGATTGCAAAGTTACAGGAACACAGAAATTTTTAACTAAAATTGCATTTTCTACTGCAATTTAAATGAAACTTAAAGTGTATGTCACAATACCTGTATTTTACATACTTCCTCAGTACAAAATTAAAAAAGGACATGGACAAACATATGTTCCATAAAGCAATAAGCTAGCAGCTAATTAAAAATGGCACACTGTCCTTTTATGAATGGTGAATGATTAATTTGATTTAACATCCTTTTAAAAAACAATTCCTTTGCTGATAAGCCATGTTAAACATAGAAAAATTTCCATTTTTACATAGTTCATCTTTTTTCTAAAAAATTTTTATAATTGTTCTCACAGACATCTTGGATTTTTTTTTACGTCTCCGATTTTCTTCCTTGTGTTGGTTTGATTTTGGAAATCTACACTTGTTAAATTTTCCTATTCCTCTGAAAATAAAAATAGCCATTAATATCGTTAAAATTAAGGAAAAACATAGTTCAACTAGAATATAGGGTTATGCGGAATAAATACATCACAGTTTCCAGTTTTAGAGAAACAATACCTCTTTTGACATTCTTTGACGTATTATACTATACCATTCAAAACAATCATTAGCATTTTAAATTTTCCAATGCAAATGCTTACTTAAAAATTTCACAAAAACAATATTTTATATGCACACTGAATTCTCAGTATATTATGCTACATTTGACAGACTGAAATAATTACCATTCGTATGATTATTTCATTTACCCTGTCTATTATATAGTTCTATTTTGTTTCGAAATGTACACCAATTTTAAAAATGTGTCATAAATTATAATTTTAAGGATATATTTTTAAGTTATAATCACATGTTAAAAGAAAGTTTTTTTTTTATCAGTGACAAAACAGTCAAAATAAGTGATAAAAATTTAATTTGGATGCAAACCTGTTTTGAGGTAACTTTTAAGGCAACTTTGCTATGCTTCTATGCCCGTTAGAAAGTATTCACTTTGTAACTTTGCTTTTGTTCAAAATTACAATTTGGATCTTCAATTTTGTTTGACATTATAAACACGGTTGAAAAAAAGATTTCACCAATTATGCTGTGTACCCTCAGCAATGCGAGTAAAATCAATTGCAGTCTGAGTCCAGTGAAATATATCGAATTTTTATTATCAATTTGAAGAAGGAACCCTCAAGAATCTATCAATCACTTTGCTGAATATGTTTCTCAACTATAAAGATTCAACTAAAGTATAGTTTCTAAAAGAAAAGTTTTTCAATATAAGAAACAAAAGAAGACAGCACAAGGGATTCTCCCATGTAAACAGAAGAAGCAGTGCAATTTGAAAATTAACATTAATAATATGAAAAGAAAATGACATGAACATTGTTAGACATAAATGTGGAAAAATTTGACTTGTTAAAATGAACTGATAAAAATTCAATTCTGCTCTAAAGAAACCAGATTTTAATGGAATTTTAAGAAATAAATATAAGGTTGAATTTTAAAATAAAGAATAAAAATTATATTAAATTATATTGAATATTGATCATATATTTTATATTGAATTTATGCTTATTTTACTCAATATATCTGATTTCAATTTTATATTTGTTGTGAAGAACAATTTTTTTTTATTAAAAAAGGCAATATTTAATTAATGTCTCTACTATGTGATTAAATTTTAAAAATATATATATACAAGTATTTTTTGGAGGTATAATCTATAAGTTTTATGAATTTAAATTAATTTTGATATGGATAAACTGCACTTATGAATCCCAAGTATTCCATAATTCTTGCTACAGTACATCTTAAGATAATAAACATAAACAATATTTACTTGTGTATCATTAATTACAGTGAACATTTAACGTGAAATCGCTTAAGAAGAAATATCAGTTAACAAAAAATAATACAACAGTCCCGACAAACTATGTATTTTCATGGATTTCACTTGTGGAATGAAGAAATACTGAAAACACTAGCCACACAGGTGCGATATAAGAGGGGCGTCAAATGAAGGAGGGATGGTTTCATGTTTAGTGGAAAGGAAGCTAATTTGGGCTTTGAAATACCCTCAGAATTGCCTATGACAGGTGCTTATCTAAGCTTTCATCCTCCACCACCACAAACAACACAAGAAAAATCTTAACTCTCCAGTGGTGTAATGCACACCCCAGGATTCTCGGGGGCCCAAAGCTTAACTGACGCCAAGTACGGCATTGGGCCCAAAATTAGACTTTGCAGGAAGGCATTAATATTCATTACACCAATGTATCTCTTATCAGTTGACTTTAGAATTCTGTGGCGAATGCAACACAGTGCAAGTAAAAATCAGCAAATTTGGTTTGCATTTTTTTTTGTTTTGTTTTAGAACTTTTTTACAAGCACAATGGCAAGGACCTCAGGGGAAAGCAAATTATTTTTTCACTTAAAATGACAATGGAGCTTCTTAAGGCTGTTGATCAAAAACAAAAGATGAAAAAATGGAAATCTATAAAGATTTTGGCATAGCTAAGTCTACTATTCGGTGCGATTTAATTGGGACAAATGGGAGCAAAAATGATTTTTTCCAAAACCTTAGCTTTTAATCAACGCATACCTTAAGAAGACTGAAAAATATTTATATTAGTAGGAAAGATGTCTTCTTTTAGCAGAAATGATTTCTTGAATACTTTTTGACATTGATTAAGTTAGTGTAGTACTTTTTTTATGTTCTTGACTTTATCATCAAGCAATTCTACAGCAAGTTTTATTATTTATTCTGTTGCCATGCAATGCATCTTTGCTAAATAATTCTTAAGAATATGCCAAAACTTCTCAATAGGATTAAGGTCTGCTGAATTAACATACTAATCAAGTACTTGTATTTTATTTCCCTTTATTCATTTTTATTTTTGCCATTTGTAGTGAAAACCCTCAAAATATCTCTTTAGAAGGGTTACAGTCTAATAGAAATTA
Organism: Trichonephila clavipes; assembly: GCA_019973935.1. Taxonomy (NCBI): domain Eukaryota; kingdom Metazoa; phylum Arthropoda; class Arachnida; order Araneae; family Nephilidae; genus Trichonephila; species Trichonephila clavipes. The sequence goes on from BMAU01017908.1 coordinate 68,839, forward strand.
TGTGGTAGCAGAGATTCACATTCACTACATCTTACTGAACTTGATTTGTATCCCTGCACAACTAAATGTGTTTCATCACTGAAAATTACCAGTTTGATTCTAGGAGAGCCCACACCCTTGGTGGGAATTATTTTGGTTGGGAATAACTGCACCATCTTGGTAACCCTACTTTGATACACTAGATATTGAAAACATAGCTATTTCTGGAATTTTCGTATTTTGTTGGCAGGCACTTCGAATTTCATTTTGTTGTTGGGCTGGAAGTATGACTGCATGTGTGAGTGAATATACCTTAGAATTTTTCCTTTTGGAATGCAAAATGTAAGAAAGAATTGATTGAATGGTGAAAGAAGGAAGGATTGATTGCTTCGAGTTATGAATGTCCTATATGTGATGAGCGAATGTGATTATACGAACGAAAGAAAGAACTTTCTTCGAAATCGTACCAGCCATGCCGAAGGTATGTTCGACCTTTACCTCGCAGAATATATGGTGGCGCTCACATGATCATTCGCTTAGCGATGAGAGCTTCAAGGCTTTTTTGTAGCCTACTCTATGCTGTACCCTCCTCTCGGAAAAGATAAGGAGTAAGAATAAATGCTGTTTTTATATTTTTTTATCTTAAATTTTTAATTTCTGTATTGCTTATATATATTTTTATTACACATCCACCTTATCCACTTGCCGCCATTGTCGGTTTCGCTTGGCATTATCTCGTTCTTGCTTGGCTTTTTTCGGTTTGTCGCCAAGGGTGTGGGCTGTTCTAGGATTTTACCAAAATTACCTTCTCCCAGTTTATAACAGACCAAGATCAGTATTTATTGGTCCATGCTCAACGTTTTTTCCATCATTTTCTAAGTTTATCTAAATCATTTTTTCCTTGGGTTTATTGCCCTATAACTAACTTCCAGAAGCTTTTTGCGTACAATTCAGGTACTCACTTCAACACCATATACTAATAAATCATTTTGGAGGTCAGCACTTGTCTTTCTTCGATTTATTTTGCTATTTCTTATTAGAATTTAATCAGTTCTTGGAGTAGTTTTCCGCTTGCACCCATATTTTCCTTTTCTTTTTGGAGTGAATGAATGAGTGAATATTAAGGTTCCGCTGTTCAGTTACTTGAGGGCTTTTGGTGACAGACCTCGTAGTTTTGAGCCATGGGCAAGTGATGAGAACGACGCCTGTATATCCCCTCTCTTTAACACTGCATCACTCCAATGGACGGATGTTCGAGCTCTCGACAGATTTAAAGTGAATCGCTCCCCTACACAGCAGGTCTTCAGGGGTACTAGATTTGAACTCATGACATGCTGCAGTCGCGAGTCAATTACCTTGACCACAGCCACTTCTTTTTGGAGAGAATGTTCTGGAATCACATAATGTTTTTAAAATTCTTGAAACACTTAATTTTCCCACAGCAACTGTCATTGTTGTATTTCGTTCTTAGTCATAGCAGTGTGTTCATTAAAAATGATTTTAGAACACTTACTCAGATTAATATCCATAACTAGCAAAAGTAACATGTGTTACACAGAACGTAAATTTATAACCACCAGCTGGTACACGGAAATGTCAATACCTAACCACTGATACATTGAAACAAGTCAAAAGAGTAAATTATAATTCAAGTCGTTCTGTCACAATACCTCTTGGCAGATATAACCTACTTGAGTCAGTTTTTCAGACAACACTAGTAATCACATAACAAATCAGACAAGAAAAATATGTTTTTAACAATGAATTCAAACAGTATTGTACAGTATCAACAAATATTAAAGAAAGAGAGCAAATTACGGAAACTTTTGAATAGATTTATATAAATAAAATGTAATTTAATAAACTTAATTTTGTTGAATATATGTTTTTTCTTTTTTTTTGTAATATCTTTTAACATAAAATATTTCAGTCCCTTAAGTTTTGTGTTAATCGATTTTCACTGTATTCATAAAATTAATTAATTAATTAAAAGTAATATCAACAACAGAAAAGCAGCTAAGGTTTTTACAAGCAAGATAGAAAGTTTTGTTTTATTAATGGGTATAATACATTACCCAAAAGAATTTGTAGCACAACATATATATCTCATTAGATGGTAGCACCTTCTAATGCAGTGTGCATTTAGAGTTAGTGAATGAAGTTTTATGACAAAAGTGCCAATTTTGGTTAAACTGCACCAAACACTCGTAAAATATTCAAATTTTAAATACACATAATACAGGCGCACATGCATATATGTTTATATGCATGCATGTAAATTATTGAAAGACTAATTAAAACCACAAATCAAATGAAATATAAAAATCCGGTTTTTAAAAGAAAGCCAACAGATTTTGGTGGGGACGGGGGTTCTCCCACCCAGTCAGATAAAGTTAAAAAAGATGTATGAAAAAAAGGTGATGCAATGAGGGTTAAAAAAACTCGACAATCTACTAATATGTGATGTACAGTGTACGAAACCTAGCGTGAAGGACATTCAGCCATCAAATGTCAAACAACAAATGCCTGTGTGTGTGAAACAACTATGACCAATGCAAAGATGAGTCAGTTTGACACAACCCTTTGCATTGGCATCACAGGTCATGCTCCTATGATGGGTTTCACAGAGTGCAGTTTGTTATCCAACTGTCAACGCCATGATTCCAGCCAGGCTATAAAAATGCGATGAAGGAGGACGCATTTCATGTCCAAAAGCAAAACAGCTAGCAACAGATGGGTAGTAGCTGACAGAACTGAACAGTCTGCTTGCTCTTTGTTACTGATACCTACAAAGCTTGATAGCTAGCAAAATGCTATTTTGAAGCCTTTACTGTACAGTCGATTCGTGATGTTGAGTACACTACACATCACTGGATGACACTGCCCCTTACTGCACGGTAAATGGCAACAGCTTCTGCAGTGAAAACACTGCAAGAAGTGTGGAGCCGATAAACATGCATATTATCTTCAATCATGACTTCCCAGCCAATGTAATCTGCTTGTTTCGAACCATCTATAAAAATGGCCGAATAACCACTATGCTGACTGTGATTGTAAGCTAAGATGTGCTAAAAAAATGACAGATGTCACAATGGTTTTACAGTACACAGGAAAAGGGTTGATACAGTGGAAGCATAGCATATTCCAAGGTTGGAATACTAAAACATATCTTTCCTGGATGTCCACACCAGATAGATCGAGTTCGGATACAAGAAGCTTTATCCCATCCATTAATGGCCGGATGTTAGAAGGCCCAGTATCACAGTCTCTTCATGCTGGTACTCATGTACACATTTAGCAGAGGATGTTAGGGCACAAGCAAGATCTTAAAACAGTAGGCAAGAGAAAGCTTTCTCCATCAAAGATCCAGAGGAAGCTGGTTACAATCAATATAGAGACTTTGCACTGGCGATGAGCAAAACGCAGTTTACATCTAGAATGATATACCAGCTTTCTCTGCTAAGTTTGCAGGATATATTACGGCTAAGCTTATGTGTAATCAATCTGGTATGGGATCAGCTTTTAAATAACATGAGACTTTTGCGAATATTGCTACTTTTTATATATAAAACTCTTCCTTCCTTTTTTTATTATATTGCTTCTTCATGAATTTTATGATCACTTAATTATCCTGCTACTTTTTTGCTACTTTCAACAATACATAAAGAATTTTTTTTAATGAAAACTGTACATTCAGCAACCTTTATTTTTCCCCAGTATTAAAAAAAATGTGGTTTATTTGTCTGTTATGTAATGTAAATTGATTCTTTTTTCTGAATCATAATATTAAATCAATATAAAAGACGTGTTTTTAGATTTTTTATGTATAAAGAGACAAGTTTAATAGTATTTTGTTATTATAAGTATATTCTTATAAATAATTGTGTCATTTCTGATTGGTTCATGAATTGTCACTTGCTCTAATACGCATCTGGTAATTTATTGTTGTATGTGTGTAGTTTAGTTGTGATGAGTGATACCCAGTGCAACTGTTGAAAACTGCATTTACTTCGGGTTTTTTTTTGTGATTTGACGCATTTAATATTTTAGTTTCAAGTGTTTTATTCCGATAGTCATCATGCGCAAAGTAAAAAAGTTCTCCTTTCAAAATTCCTGACTTGCATCTCTTATGTTTGAATTATGGCTCAAAGAAGTAAAAGATGACAAGATTAAGATGTACTGTAAGATACGTAGATCTGAATTGAGAGCACATAAAAGTGACTGATTAAACATACTACAAAGATGAAACTTAAAAAAAAAATTCTGAAATATTTTCATTCTTGAAATACAAAGAAGCTTTTGAAAATTTCAACAAAATAAATGTATTAGAAATAAAACTTTACATTTTTATTGCTTGCCATATAGCTATTCAATCTATTGATAATTTAAATGAAATTTTTAATAAGAGGGTGGTGCTGAAACTAATTTGTTAGCTTCACAAAGATTTTTCAATTACGCAAAACTAAGTGCTCAGCTCTGATTAAGAAAGTGATTTATCCTGAATTGTGATAGAACAAGGAGCAGAAATTAATGTCACACACAGTATACTCCTTAATATTTGATGAATCAGAACTAAATTGATAACGGAGTAATCGCGCCTAGCACCGTTTACTGTAGTTGGAATGGAATCCAATATGGCGGCCTAACGGTAATTTAATGATACACAATAATTTTAAAGAATTGTTTTGAAATACATTGAAATGTACTTCAAATAAAGTATATAGGAAGAGATTGAGAATAACCTAGATCAATCAATACATAATGAATATCAATAATATGTAATAAAAATTAACATGCAAGAATAGTATTATAAGCAGCATATAATAATCTTATAATATTTTATCGTAATTATATATAATATTCACATAGTGCGATTTAATAACAGTTATAAGAAATAATAATAAAATTTAATAAGAATTTTAAAAAAGAATAATCAGCGAATTGTACAAAAATACAAATAACGCATAAGATTAGTTGTATTACATAATTATAAATAACAGAATAGCTTAAATTAAACAACAAAAATAGTTATAAATAAATAACATAATTATAAATGAATAAAAGTAATAGTTATAAATAAATATTAATTATAAATAAATAAGAAAATATGTAATAATATCTATAAATAAATGTTTAAAAAAGTTATAAATAACAAATATTAGATGTTTATTAAAAAAGTAATAATTGCATTTTTGTAATTATGAATAAAATAATTATATAATGTATGTTAAAATTAATTAAGAATTCTAATTACAAAGTAGCGAAAGCTTGCAATTTGAAACTTGCACTGCAAGTTCCTTGAACAAAATTGCATCAAACAAAGAACGTAAAAAAAAAACATTTTTAAAACGTAAAATAAAACGAAAGTAAACATTTTATAGCGATAATTAAAAGCACAATACTTATTCTTCTTAGAAAAAAATATTCTAGTACTCACTCATTTTAGAAATATCTATAGTCGAAAATAGCACCGAATTATAGAGAAGACTCAAACAGTTGAAAAATTAAACTGAAAATGGTTAAATTTTCACAGAAATTAGAAATTTTTGTGAAAATTGTCTGAAATTTAAAGGGTTACAGCGGGGGAAAAAACCCAATAAAAGTTATTTCTAATATACGTTATCCCAATGACAACCACAGCGACAGATGATAAAAATGTTAAGGTAACCATATTGTAATGTTATCGCCAATCTTGGCGAATATAAACAACTTGGCGCTATTACCCTGATATCAAACTAGCACCCTTTGTATCTAAATATTTATAACCTATTTCAGCTACCATAAATCTATTGTTTCCTTCTTAAGGTACAATTAATTTACAAACATGATTGTATATTTCACACAAAAATATTACTTTATAAGTACAAACATATGAATAAATAAGTTTATAGGACAACACTAATATACCCTTGTTTTTTATTCACCAAACTAATCCCTGAAATAACATTACAAAATTTGCAGTTCTCACTTTTATCATGTGGTCATAGGCAGACACACTTTTTTAAAAAAAATGTTCATTAGTTTATAATGCTTCCTTATTTTGATAATATAATAACCCACAATCAAATTGTTAAATTTATTATCATACTGACCAATAGTATGTAAAGAAAAATTCTGACTCTAATTATTAATTATTATTATTGTATCACATATGCAATCTGAAAAATCGTAAGATGTAATGAAAACTAATAATAAATGTCATAATTTAAAGCAAAACATAGTCCAAAATAATTAATTATCCGATTAATTTCTACAGTATAAATCTTAATCATAAGTAATTTGCATTACAAAAAACAAAGATACAGAAAACAAGATATGTCTAAAGTTTGGTATACAAAAAAATTAGTGTTTAAAAAAAATATATCTTTGAAATAAATTACATTTATAAAAACATTTTGTCCCTAAAAAACTAGAACAAGCTTAAGGTAAAGATAAATTATAAATACTGTATTCTTAATGGAGAAAAAATATATAATGAAAGGCAGTTGTATGAAAAAGGAGATATTTTAATATACCTTTTGTAATTATTAACAAAATTTGGTTAAAGTTTTGTATAGGGGTGGCGCAATCCTTTTTTTTTTGGTCGGGGGCGACTAAAAGCGGTCGCCAGGTACTTTTTTTCACAATTACAGTGGGTGATCGGTTAACAAACACTTTCATGAAAGATTTTTGTGTTCGGGTAACGAACACTTCCAAGGAAGATTTTTTGTGTTTGGACAATGAACATATATTCGGAAGTGATCAGGGAGACACCCCTGAAATTATGGATGAAATTTTGACAACTGCTAGAGATCTGGAATAGGAGGTGAATGAGGATGACAAAGAAGAGCACATAATGGGACATGAAGATGAACTGACGATAGAACTCCAAGAAATTTTGAATGAAGAACACTAAGAAACACAACGAAATGTGTCTCCTTCTGAACAAAAGGAAGACGAAAGAGGACCAATGCCGACATCTTCTATTAAAGATCTTTTGAAAAAGTGGGGGGATGTCAGAGCACTAGAATGACACCCAAACAAAGCTGATGTCAGTAGGGTTGGGGATCTTTACAACTATAATGCTATTAATTACTTCCTGAAAAAGATAGAAATGCAATAAACATTGGACATTTTCTTCAACGCCCCATAAGCAAAAAAATGAAAAGGACTGATTAATATGCAAGACTATATGTATGTATTATTTTTTAAAAAACTTACTAAGAAATTATACATTTTTAAAAATTTAATTTCTAGGGTCTCCAGAACGAATTAATCGATTTCACATAGAAGTCTATGGTGAATCGATGATCGGTTAATAAATAATTCGGATAGCGAACATAGTCTTGGAACGGATTATGTTCGTTAACCGATCACCAACTGTATTAATTTTACAGTGAATTCGATATCTCGCCATGATATTTAGATAAAAATCGCCAAATCCAAAGAAAAATTGCTACATCCGACGTGGCGCCCTCTATACTACTCTTGAGCCGTCTTGGTTAGTCTTCACTTTATGCTGATTTTTATACATACCAATAAACGTAATATAAAAATAAATGAAAAAAACGAATAGATATCATTGCTGACACATGCTTTTAACACTAATGAACTCATTAAAAAAATGTTCCACGCAAAATGTTACAATCAGTTAAAGCCAAAAAAATATATTAATTTTATAGAAACGACTGGTGATAAAATTTGAAAAAGTAGTTGGAAGTTACCTTAAAATAGTGACTAACACAATGTACTTGAAATATCCTTTTGATGTTGTGATGAAGGTTTTATTCCTTATAAGTGGGCAACTCAGTAGATATGAAAGAAGATAAATATTAAATGCTGGAAGGTCTCAGGGAAACTGGGCTTTTAAAAAGCCCTCCGTCCCTTATCTGATGTGTCAGAGTCCTTAACGTTGAAGTCTATTGTTACAGTTCACTTAAATTTGAAGAATTATTCCATGATATTTGTAGAAGAGATGAAATCTGGCGACGTAAACATATCTTAAATACATTGATAATGAGCCTCGTCTGTCGATAGTGGCTGACAAGGAGCCGTGCGTCGCTTAACAGTAAAATCTGTCAGGTTGGTTGATGAGAAAGTGGCAGACGTACGCGTCTGATAGTGCTGACGGCCCCTCAGATCCTTCTACCAAATCCACCTGTGGTCGAGACTTTGGACCCGACCCTTACAGACGACTCTTTATTGGATCAAATCCTGTCGTCCGTATTTGAAGACTACTTACAACAAGGGATTCCCTCGGCTCATACTCAAGAACCTCAGGTGCTTGACACGGGGCCTTCCCTATTTGACGAGAGTAATCATCTCATCTCGTTCTTGGACTATTCTGAAGCAGGGTTGGCCCTAGAACAACAAGAAGCCCCTATGGACTAGACCATGCCCCGTTTGAAAAAAAAAAGTGAAACAAACTACTGGGTTTAAAGTGATTGAGCCGTTGAATCTGTCAGTACGCAATTGTTTGCCTTGCACGTAATTATTTTTTGTAAATATTGTAAATATTACTTTTTTTATAAATATTGTAAATATTATTTTTTTGTAAATATTGTAAATATTATTTTGTTTGTAAATATTGTAAATATTATTTTGCTTGTAAATATTGTAAATATTATTTAATGTAAATATTTTTTGTAAATAAATTAATTTTTGCCCGAAACCCGTCTCCTTTTTTTTTGTCCAAAAAATACCAAGCTTGGAGACAAGAGCATGTAAAAAAACGGTTTCGGTACAACACTTGTTGGACCAGTGTCGACATTGCACCACTATCGTATTTGGAAACCTGGGTCGGTGGCTGGATTGAGTCACGTATTACGAGCCAGACTATCCTTATACCATCCTTTTTGAACCCAACTTTGGGGTGCACATTCCTTGGTCGTTTGGAAAAACGGTGATTGTGTTTACGAGTCATTTGGATCTGACCTGGGACAAAGGGGTCGAGTTGAGATTCTTTCAAGTGGGTCGTCCTCATTCTCACCGAGTTTGGGAGGTGTATTAACCTCACATGACGGATGCGTACAGGGTGGATTTGACAGACTGCCCTCGAGTCGCAGACGTGTACGTGAAATGGTTGACGTGGTTGGACGATTGGGAAATGCATCGAGACGATCCTGTTCCTTGGCGCATGGTGGGTCTCCAACCTTGGAAGCGGGCTTTGGAAAAACACGTGCAGCGCTCGCATGAAAAGGCTTTGGCTAATGGGATGCCGTCTGACGTCACGCTCCTCGAGCATATATAAAGCCAGCCACCCGCCGCTCGAATCATTCTGCTTTTCTCACATTGAAGCAACATGTCTGTTTTGAGTCAAACCGCCTATTTTGCGCATGCCAACGTGTTTCATCACGAGGGCAAGCCAGTGCCCATCGAATTGTCCATTGCCACGATTCCCAGGGATGGCAGCGATCCCGAGGTGATGTGCATCACCGTGAATCATGCCGGGCAAACTTCCAAGCCCAAAGATTTTCGATCCAACTGCCAAGAGAATGCCCGTCTTCGTCTGGTACACCACCCGTTACCCAAGAGTGTGCCCGTGGAATTCCTCCCCTTTTGCGTGAGGGGCAAGTTTAGTCAGCTGGCCCGAGGCAACAGGGGCCTGATGGTGGTCAAAGGAGGGGAGAAACAAAAATTTTTTCAAGAGCTCGGACTGTATGCCATGGCCCTGTAGAACCTGCCGAAATTCAAAGACATTTGCGATGGAACCTTTCCCGACCCCGTGCATGAGGGTGTGCACGAGGAAGAGGACATTTCGTACTGCATCATGCTAAAATCCTACCAATTTGCCAAATATCTGCAGCAGTTTAATAAGCTGCATGCTGAATGGAGCTACAAAGTGACGGTATTGACACAGTAAATGGACATTGGCCCGGAAAAAGGGGGATCGAGTCGACACAACAGTCGACTCGGTCCCCCTTTTTTCGGGTTAAATAATGTACCAAGATTGAAATGCACATTTTAAAAACGTGTGCTGTTGGATAAATTCATCTGTATTTTAAAAACTTGGCACTGAATCGTGCTGTTGGATGCACCAAGATTAAATTCATTCGTATTTTAAAAACGTGTGCTGTTGGATGCACCAAGATTAAATTCATCTGTATGGTGGAACCTTGGCGCTGAATCGTGCTGTTTGATTCATCTGTATGGTGGAACCTTGGCACTGTATGAAAAGATTTCTTTCATCAGTGTCTTGTGATTCAAGATTGGAAAAGCATCAGCCAATAGGAATCGATTCACGTGACCCCAGTAGAGTATAAAAGGCGAGCGCTCATCCACCAGAGACATTCTCACTCAGCAACATGTCTCATCTAGCGTTTTTTGCCTATGCCAACGTGTTTCACCATGGTGGTCAGCCTGTTCCTATCGAATTGTCCATTGCCAGCATACCGGAGGACGGCAAAGATACAAAAGTAATTTGTATCACGGTGGATCACTTCAACCTCCTCACGACAGACAAAGACAGACGAGCCAACCGGTACATTAATGAACTACTCAGCCTGAAAAGCCACCTGCCCGGATCCGTGCCTCTGGAATACCTGGATTTCTGCGTCCGGGGCAAGTTTTGTCATCTGGCCCAAGGAAACAGAGGCCTCATTGTTGTCAAGGGCTCGGACCAGAGAAAGATTTTTGAAAAGCATGGACTTTTTACCATCAACTTGGAAATGCTGCCCCATTTCCGGGATTTTAATGACTGCACCCTGCCTGACCACGTGCACGATGAGGTGCACGAGGATTATGATATATCGGAGTGCACCATGGTGAAATCTTATCGATTTGCACGATACCTGCAGCATTTTAACAAGCTGCAGGCTGAATGCAAAAGACAGACGGCCCATCTAGTAGAGTGAGAGAAAAAAAATTTACCGAAAAAAGGGGGATCGAATCGACACACCAGTCGACTCGGTCCCCCTTTTTTCAAGACACACAATATGCCAACGTTGGATGACATCTTTTTTTAAAACTTTATCACAACATGCACCAGCCAATAGGAATCGTTTTCACATGACATCATTAGAGTATTAAATACACCAAGATTGAAATAATATAGATTAAACTTATCTGTTGTCGTCTTTACACACCCAGATTGGAGGGCTTGTCTCGTTGAATTGACATGTCCTTTGTTTTCTCACCGAGATGGGAGGGCTTGTCTCGTTGAATTGGCATATCCTCTGTTTTCTCACCGAGATGTATGTTAGGGTTTGTCTCGTTGAGTGGGTTGATCCCCCGTTTTCTCACCAAAATGCATACATTTCATTTGACATGATTAAATTTCATTTGTGGATGACCCCTGTCTAAATTGTCTCTCTGGGGTGGAATGAAAAATTTTCCCTCGCCCCGTGCTAAAATATTTTTTGGGAGAAATCTGAAAAATTTTATACTGTTCATACATGATTGTTCTCCTGCATACTTTGCTTCAAATGTGTATCGAGACCCTAAACACAACTTTTTGATTAAAAAAGTATACAATAGTCATACAAAAGAGCCCTTTTAACGTTCTCAGTAGAACTTTGCTTCAAATGTTGAATCGAGACATAAACACAACTTTTTGATTAAAAAGTAGACAATAGTCATACAAAAGAGCCCTTTTAACGTTCCTTTTGGATTGAAATCTTAAATGCGAGTTTTGGATAAAAAGTAGGGGGAAAAGGAAGAAGAGTCATGTAAAAAGAGTCGTTTGAAACGAAAAGGGGGAACCAAAATACGGTGTTGAGATCGATTTAAAATGAGAATGGTTTTCGATTTAAATGAGATGGTTTTCGATTTAAATGAGATGGTTTTCGATTTAAATGAGATGGTTTTCGATTTAAATGAGAGGGTTTTCGATTTAAATGAGATGGTTTTCGATTTAAATGAGATGGTTTACGATTTAAATGAGATGGTTTTCGATTTAAATGAGATGGTTTTCATGATTCATTTCAAGTGAGGTGGTTTCAACAAAGGTCGTTTTCGTTTCAACAAAGATTATTTTTGTTTCAAAAAAAAGGTCGTTTTCCATTTCCAATAATTTTTTGAAAGAGTCATGGTGCTCAGATATTTTTTCGACCGACTGTATCACTTATGGTTCACCCGTATGGGGAGCCGCAGCCGCCATCCACATGAAAAAGCTTCAAGTAATGCAAAACAAGATACTCCGCGTCATGACGAACGCACCTTGGTACGTCCGAAATGACGAGATACACAACGATCTACAAATGGAGCCGATTTGTAATTACATCACTAAACTCTCTAGAAATGTCTTTAAATCTATTGAATCTCATGACAATCCAATTATCAAAGCACAAACACTGTTTACGTATCCTCATCCTAAAATTAAATATTCATACTCTTTGACGAAGTGGAGAAACCCGCTCCGCCCCCTATAACTCAACAAAAACACTCTTTTCACACTCTTAACAACACGATTTAGCTGCACTGCACTGCGTCTTTTACTCTGGGTTCTTGGGTGATATCTCACCGCCTTTGATTCACTGCCTTCGGCCGTCCCGCTTTCCTTCCTGTGTTCTTCCCCTCGCCCCGCCGGCACTCTGCTTCGATAGAGCGTTACGCGCTTTGGGGTACGTCCTCCCTCCCCGTTTTGTCGTGGGAGTTTTCTTGATTAGATCCGACATCACATCATGGTTTATCTTTTTCTCCCATCCTTCTGGGAATAGGCGCCTTCGACGCTGGTGTCCGCGATCATCTAATTTTAGTTTTTAGTTAGAAGCGATGATCAAACTTACCAAATAGGAAGTCACCCGGCCCAGATCAGATTCCAAATATTGCTTTAAAATATCTTCCTATTAATGCTATTACACGCTTAACTAAAATTTACAACAGGTGCCTCATTAACTGCCACTTTCCTACACAGTGGAAAATAGAAAATTTAGTCATGTTGCCAAAGCCAAATCAGGATCATAAATTTAGTCAAAATTACAGGCTAATATCTTTATTAAATACCACTGCTAAGATTTTCGAAAGAATTATTTTAAATAGGATTAAAACTCACTGCAAAGCCATAGATTGCATTCCCCCGGAACAATGCGGATTCCGGGAGGGCCATTCTACGCTACACCAATTGATACGTGTCACTAATATTATAAATGAAGGCTTCTCTAGCAAACTATACACTGTAGGTGTCTTTTTTGGATGTCAAAAGGGCATTCGACAAATTGTGGCATGTTGTTTTCACTTACAAAATGATTAAACTCAAATTCCCTGCATATTTAATTAAAATTATTTACAATTATTTACACAACAGAACCTTCCGGGTTCGTGTAAATAACACATTCTCTGAAACGGGTTTTTGTCAAAGTGGAACCCCGCAGGGTTCGGTTCTATCCCCGTATCTTTACAACATATTCACATATGACTTTCCAGATCACCACACCGTCAGTACATGTCTATTCGCAGATGACTCGGCGGCGCTCACTCAGGGTGTCCAACTCAATTACACAATTAAAAATATGCAACGCTTCCTCGACAAACTAGAGAATTGGTTGACAGACTGGAGAATAGCTATAAATGTAGAAAAAACACAAGCCATTGTTTTCAGAAAATGGGGCGTCATTGACCCCCAAGCTGAACTCACACTTTTTGATGACAACATTCATTGGGTCCCGGTCGTACGTTACTTGGGCTTACATATCGATAGTCGACTAACTTACAAGAATCATATTGACTATCTTTCAGACAAATTCTGGGGTAGAATAGCGTTATCTATCTCCCTTATTGGGAGAAGCTCTCCTCTCTCCTTGGAAAATAAAGTTATCCTTTACAAGCAAATTCTGCGTCCAACAATAACGTATGGGTCCCCCGAATGGGGGGCCGCGGCACCGACCCACACAAAACGCATTCAAATCATTCAAAATAAAATTTTTAGAATTATTACTAACGCACCTTGGTACGTTAGAAATAGTGTCATTCATCACGACTTACACATGGAGCCGATCGATAATTACATCACTAGAACTTCTAGAAATGTTTTTACATCTATCCAAAATCACGACAACCCAGTAATTAAAGCACAAACACTATTCACGTATCCCCACTCTAAACTAAATTTTGCTTACAAAACTACTAAATGGAATCTGCCCTTGAAACCGCCGTAATTACAACAAAAACACTTAATTGCTACACTTCACAACACTCATATGCATTTGCCTCACATCAGAACTGGGATCAGTGTAAAAGCTGGCTCCTGCTTCGATTACAACTACTGTGCCGTCTGTAAGTTTCCCTTGCAGACTCCTTTCATTTTGATCCCAGCTGCAAAAAAAAAAGCAGCATTTTCCTTCCCACTGCGTTTTTGGTGCTCCTCGAAGGCGTTTTGGGGCTGTTAAGCCCCCCTTCCTGCACTCTTCCATTCCTCGCCCTCGTGACGTACTCCAAATTTCATCCTCGTTCGGCCGTTTTCTTCCTCCAGCCTCCCCCTGCTGGGGAGTGATTTCAGATATTTATCTCTCTTTGATCCTTTTCTCCGCGATTTTGGGTATAAGCGATTTATTTCGCTGGCACCCGTTTCATCTAATCTTCGTTCGTTAGAAGCGATGATCACATGCAAGTTAAAATTGAAGGATACTCCGTTAAAGGCACCACCCAATGCTTCAACTGCAATGATTTCTTCCACACGGCAGCCAATTGCCATATGCTCCTCAGATGTTTGAAGTGTGGAAAACAACATCTAATGAAAGATTGCGAAATTAAGGAACGCCAAGAAAACCCCTTTTGCATTAATTGCGAAGCGTACGGGCACACTGCCTGCTACACAAAATGCCCCAAGTTCCCCAAGCCCCAAAACGCCCTTCCCCCCCGATAGTGAACAGAAATAACAAAACTTTTACCAGCAACAATGTTGTTGAAGGAATTTCCTTCGCCAACATGGATTCTGGAAAACCCGACAACAAAGACCCTCAAACCGCTAACACCAACAGAAATCACTCGGAAAGACAAAGTCATCCAATTGCTCCCCCCACAGATGAAATTAGCTCATCTGATTTCCAAGATCTAATAAGTTTATTTAAAATAGTTTCCAATATTTTCAAACAATTTCCAAAGCTAAAACAAATAATCCCTGAATTAAAGAAAACCAAAGATTTTCAAAAACAAGAACGTATGATATTAGAAGCGATCTGGGATTAAATTTTTAATTTATTTCCAACTCAATTCTACTAAATTACCTGTTTTACTTCCATGATTTAAATTTTTTTCTTTCGGGCTTCTCTCATGCAATTTTACTTTCATTTCCAAAGTCCTGAGCTCACAAACCAATAGGAATCCCTCTCCGCAGCCGCTGAAGTGCTTCTTCACTCCATTGGTCCCTCCTCCTAGTGGCCACACCTCCTCACCCACCAAACCAAGCGAACAACGCAATTCTCCTGTTATGCCAGATATGGGACGGAGGAATCTGACCAGATTCCAGTTCCCTTTAAATAATGCTGCTGTAAGAAGCGATGAGGAGACCACGCACAAGCGAGCTCCACGATCTTCCTACTATCATGAGCGATATCAGCGATATTATGGACTTCTCGCCGACACGACAAATGCAAGTTGCAGCCTGCGAAAAGCTCAGGGATACAGTTCATGGTATCTCAGCCCTGCACAATTCTATGTTCAATGATGCACGTTCACCTAACCCGAAAAATTCATACATGGAACTCTACCAGATGTCTACTCAAGCCATGGCCAGGAAAAAAGACGAAATGGTAAATGAGCTTAAAACTCTCCCCCCATGTACTAGAGATGATTGCAACGAACATAAAATCCCCACTTCCTTGATTGTTGAGAAATCTAATTTTAAAGAAACTACTTTGGATGAAATTAATGTTCGCAAAGTTAAGAAGAAAAAACCAAGTAAAAAGCGTAAAAATAAAGGCAAGGAATCCTCGGAGAAATTTATTTTTCCGAAAAAGACGGCTAGGCCCGTCTCCCCCACCCCAACCCAGGACCCGATAGAAATGAAAAATAACTTTTCCGATCTAGAACAGGATGTCGAGCATCCACTCCCTACTGTTAAAAATGTAAACTCCCGACTAAACTTCCCCACTCTGTAATGTTTAAAATAAAAGATAATTTCCGAGAACAAATTAAACTTATAACAGAAAAATTCCCCAAAATTCGCAACAGAACCGTCGGTGATGTAAGAATGTTCACCAACGACCTTGATGAATATAAATCCCTCATTCATTTTTTAAAAATTGATAAAGAATTTGAATTTTATGTCATTGATAATAAAAAAGATAAACCAATTAAAGCAGTAATTAAAGGCCTCCCTAGCTCCTCTAAAATCACAGACATAACTAACGATTTAGCAAATGAAGGTTACCAAATAGAAAGCTGTACGCAGCTTATCTTAAAAAGAACGAAAAAATCCCTCCCATTTTTCCTAGTAATTCTCCCGAGAAAAGCGCAGAATAGTAAAATTTTCGATTTAACTGACCTAGGTTATTTACAAGTGAAAGTTGAGGGTTACCTCGTAAGAGGAATAAAAAAAACCCAATGCTTCAATTGTAATAACTTCTTTCATACCTCCGTGAATTGCCACATGAAGCCAAGGTGCTTAAAATGTGGAAAAGATCACGCCACGAGAAACTGTCTTATCAAAGAAAAACAGGAAAATCCATTCTGTACTGCCAGGACTACGGTCATGCTATACTAAATGCCCCAAATTCCCCCAACCGAAAAAAGGAACCCCGTTCGCTGACCCCAAGAAAAAAAAGAAATTTCGTCACTAAATGGATTAAAGAGGGAATTTCCTTCGCTAACGTTGTTAGCGGAGAAGTCCCCAATCAGACTCGTATTGAAAATAAAAAGGAAGTTCCCCCCGTGGATTCCTTAGCCAAGATAATAGCAATACCTCTGATTTAACCCCAGTTTTAGAGAACTGTTTAACATCATTTCAAATCTCGTTAAGAAAAACTATTCTCTAAATTTAAAAACGCTAACTCAGATGAAGAAAAAAACCTGCCTTCTTGCAGAAGCAATTATGGAAAAAGTTTAAATTTTATTTTATTCTAAATTTTACTCATAATAGTTAACCTAAAAATTTACTTATATTATTTTTTACCTTAATTTTTATTACTCTACTCTAAGTCTTCTAAATGTTGCTTTAAATTCAAAGTTCGTGCAATCACTCCCAAAAGCTCACTTCCATTCTCAAATCAAAGCCATACTACAACAACTGATTTCCTCCACTCCTATTGGATCTCCACCTCAGAAGAAGAAGCGATGTGAAATTAAGTTTAGAATGAGTTAAAAATTTAGCATGGGGTAAAAAATTAGCTGGTCAATCACCATTTGGTGATTGACAGGAAAAAAATTAGGGTGGGTTGTACGAGTCTAGGAGAATTCTCCTAGGCCTCTTGTGATCATCATGAGGGGTGTAGTTTTCTAGGCTAGAAATATTGCTATTATTAATATTTGGCAGATTTTCATAAAATTTTTTGGCGAGATCTTGGATGTAGGTTTTGAAGGGGGGAACTTTAATTGCTTTATATATATGTACATTCTGGCTTTAACAATTGTCCTGATAATAGAGTTTTGTGCAATTTCTAGAATTTTTATATTTGACTTTGCAGCGTCGCCCCACACCGGGCAAGCATAACTTAAAATTGGACGCAATATGGCCGTGTAGATAAGTACCTTATTGTATAGATACATATTAGAATTCCGGCAAATTAAGGGGTAGATTGACTTTATTGCGTTCTGGAATTTATCACGCGCGTGTAGAATGTGATGTTTCCAAGTGAGGGTCTTACCGAAAATAACTCCTAGGTATTTAGTGCTCTGAGACCAGCGTAGTGGGGTGGAATAGAGCGTGGGTGGTGTGACAGGTTTACGGCTTTTTGTGAATAAAACAGCAACGGTTTTATCCACGTTGATCTTAATATTCCCGGTGTTGAAGTATTTTTCTAGTAGGGCCAGGTGTTTGTTAAGTGCTGCCGTGACCGATTTGGTGTTTTTGTACGTGGCTGGAATTGTGGTATCATCGGCATAGAGATTTATAATGGTGCGTGGGTGTAAAGGGATGTCATTAAGATAAATATTGAAGAGCACAGACCCCAATAAAGAGCCCTGCGTTACTCCAATATTTATGTGGTGTGTATCTGATAGAGTGTCGCGTTGACTCTGACTTGGTAAGACCTGTTAGTGAGATAAGAATGAATGATGTGAATTATTGCAGGAGGGAATTCGTTAGTAATATAAGTTTGTAAATTAATCCTCTGATCCAGACACAGTCAAAAGCCTTTTGGATATCCAGGAAGACAGCACCAGTGGTCCTGCCTCTCTGGAAACCCGCGGAAATTTTTTCCGTGAGTCGGAGCAGCGGGTGGTAAGTAGAAAGTTGTTTGGTGAAGCCAAACTGATTTGGGTTTAGGAAATTAGTGTTATTAATGTGAAAGTGAGTATAGTATGCTCTGCAATTTTGCTGAGCGCAGAAAGTAGGGATATTGGCCTATAAGAATCTGGAAGATTTTTATTTTTCCCAGGTTTATATATGAATTGGGAGAACAATAGCTGTTTTCCTATTTTCAGGAAAGTGACGTAATAGTAATATTTTGTTGATAATGTAAGTTAATAGTAAAATAGCTTTGATTGGAAAATTTTCGATTGCCTTATTTGTAATGGTATCAAAACCAGGGGCCTTGGAATTTTTCAGCCCTTTAATATAGCAACATATTTCATCCGGATGAGTAGGGGGGATAGGAGTGTGAGAGGTGGTGGAGAAGAAGTTTCTTAGTGTGTTAGTAACGTCAGAGTCGATGTTTGTTTTGAAATTTTCTGGTCTTTTATTTTCAGAGTAATTGTCTTCGAAAGTGTTAGCAATTAAGTTTGCTTTCTGTTCATCGTTGCTAGCGATGCCAGAAGAGCAGTTTAAATTTGGAATGTTTGAGCGTTTTTTACGGAAGTGTTTTTGTATATGCCAGAGGCTATTATCCCGAGTTTCAAGTGCATCAAGTTTAGCTTTCCAAGTATTTTGTGAATGTATTTTAAGCTCTCTTTTGTGTGTGACAAGAGCTTGAAGTCTGTTGGCTTCAGTTTTGTGAATTGGATTGAGTGTTAGTTGAAATAATTTTCTGGCCCTGTTTTTACGAGTTATAAGTTATTTGATATGCTGCGGAGTGTAGCTGTGTGTCTTGTTTGTAATTGGCTTAGAGGAGAGTTGGTGGGCGGAGCAAACCGCATCGGTGAACTTCCCTATTTTTCTTCTAACGATAGTGAGTTATTAATTTTAGTGAAATCAGATAGACGCATGTTGCTTTTAATATTTTTCCTGAAGTCAGACCAACAGGTGGTAATTGCTCTAGAGTTATCTTTATGAATAGAGTCAGATAAGGAGAAGTTGAGCATTACAGGGTTATGATCGGAAGACACCTCGGATATGGATTCAATATTGTATGTGAAGTTAAAATTACTGATAAGAGCAAAGTCGAGGGTGTTGGAAGAGTTATATCCATATCTGGTGGGGGAATTGGGGAAGGCAATTTCTAGATTGACAATGTCAGAAAAGTTCTTAAGTTGGATGCCTCTAGTAGAGTTGCGGGAGCAATTCCAAGTATTGTGTGTGTGGCGTTAAAATCAGCAAAGATCACACAATTACTGTTGATCTGAAGGATAGTTTTTAAGTCTAAAGTAAAAAGTGAAGCATCAGAGGAGGGGGGAACATAAATACTAGTTACGGTAATGGGGTTAGTATTCAGGGGAATGATAGTAACGGTGGTAGCTTCGACGTGATGGAGAGTGGGAGTGTGTGTGGGGGGTTAAAATGAGGGATGGATTTTTTAATAAGAATTAAAGTACCACTGTGAGTGGGGCCGTTTGTGATGCGGTCATTTCTGTAACAATTGTAATTATTGATGTTTATGTTGTGATTGGGTCTCAGATGTGTTTCCTGAATAAGTAAGATATCGGGACCGTACTTCTCTACAAATAATTTAAATTCGGGGATTTCGTTAAGGATGCCGTTTGCGTTCCAAGAACACAAACTCAGGCCGTGCATCAGTTTTCTATTCATCATCATCGTCGAGGTAAGCCTCTATTAAGGCGTATCTCTCTCTCTTTTTTTTTAGTTTAAATTTTTTTACCTTTCTTAGCGGGGGCGGGTTCAACAAAATTCATATTATTTACTTGCTGTACAAGCACCGAGAGTGCTTGTATGGTTTGATTAAGGGTTTGAGATATTAAATTTCATACATTCACTTTTGCTACTTGTTGTTTGAAGTTGGGGGGATAACTGGGATTTGACGGCCTGAGTTTGTAGGCGATTTATTGCGGGAACTTGTCCGACACATGGTGTCATTTGTTGAGGTGCGGTGGAAGTAGAAGGTGTTTGTGTTTTGTGTGTAGTTTGTGCATAGGAAATGTTGGGTATAACTAAACTATTTATTATATTTGTGTAATTTGATTTGTTGTTTGTTCCCTTTTTAGGCTTTAGGAATAAGGGGCACTTTGAGTAATTAGCCATATGCCCGAAGGCTTGACAGACTTTATGCAGAACATCGTTTCGACACGTTTTATTTGGCAATCCGTCGTCTGATGGGCCTCTCCGCATTTTAGGCATCTGGGCTTAAGATGGCAATTTTCAGCCGTGTGATTAAATTTATTACATTGAAAGCATTGGGTTACTCCTCTGCTTTCATATCCGTCTATCGTTACTGATAAATAAGATAATTTGTTTACATTAAAGATTTTGGCATTATGTAAGTTACGTGGTAAAGAAACTAGAAAAACAGGGAGGGGTTGATTTGTAATTTTGCCTATAAGTTGAGTGATCCGATCGACGGTGAATCCCAAATCGATGCGGTCGGAATGGATGTCTGCTGTTTTTGTGTCTTTTGGTAGACCCTTAATTACAATTTTGATTGGGCGTTGGGCTTTGGGAGTGATGAAATAGAATTCGTAGCTTAATTTTTCAAGTAAGTTGTTTAATTCGTGATATTCTTCAAAAGTGTTAGTATATAATTTTATGTATTCACCTGTCTTTTTGCTTCGGATTTTAGGCATCAGATCGTTAAGTGTTTTCATTTGTTCTCTGAATGTTAAAGTGATTCTGAGCATTACGGATAGTGCGAGGTTATTAGCGTTGGTATCAAAATTAGTGGTGTTGACGTTTGCAGTGTTGTTTATAGTGATGTTTTTAACTTGTGTTACATTAGTTGCAGTTGTATCGGAAGAAGTTCCCGCAATGGGTTCAGTTCTGAGATCTACATTTTCCAGTCCAGTAAATTTGTTTTTTAGATTAATTTTAAAATTAAGTTCTGGGTTTGAATTTGTACGTTGGTTTTTAGAGAGTTTACGCTAGCGGGGTGAGATGAAGCCGTCTTCATTCTCCTTTGTTTTGGTAGAGATGGGTTTGGTAAGGGGGGAGGAATCCTGATCGATGGTTTTAGTGGGTGTGCACCGGGAGATATTATGGTATGTACAGTCACGGGTATCACAAGGTGGTAGAGAGGAAAACTCACCTACCATCATTTGTAGGTATTTTTCATGATCAGCTAGAAGTTGGTGTTGATGTACATCCAGGGGGCAGCCTTCTAGGTTGTTGATCTTGAAACCATTGATCGCAGATGTGACATACTCGATGCCAAAGGAATATTGTTTCATAATGGAGGTCAGTTCCAAACGCCTTTGACAGTGAGAAACCAGGGGAGTTCCGGGTCTAGATGATTGTCTTGAAGAAGCTGTTGATGAGGGCAGAGATTGTTTCATAACAGGTCCGTTATCCAGATGGTGGTCTATTTCCATATTCCAGGTCAAAAGTCCGTAGTTCGTAATTTGTAAGAAGTAAAGGTCAGCGACCTAAGCTTAACGCTCTAAAAGAGCTAAATCGCAATTGAAAATTTCTTATTTCAGTTGCATACACTGAGAGGCGAAATTCGTATATCTTCCACTCAAAACTCGAATATCAACTCCTAGCGAATACCGAAGATTGATCGAAGATAAATACACTGCTGGACAATTGCTAAGGACGGATCACAAATTGCTATGTAGTATAACATTAAGCGAGACATGAGGCCTAGTAGGATAAAATATAGTTGCCACACTGTTCAGACATTAGAATAAAGAATATTTATTGTTCTGGAAAGTACAAAAGCTGTGAAACATCTGAAAGAAAAAAAAATGTTCATTTGATCTGCGCACGGAGAAATGGAACAATGCATCTAAAAGTCAGCAGGCACCTTAAAGAAAGTTATCTGTTGTTCTTTTGTGAAATCACTTCTACTACGGTATCTTGGGACATCACATTTATTTATATACATACGAAAATATTGTTCGCGGATACTGCACACAGCAAGTCTGACCCAAAAGCACACAGCGTCCGGTCAGCTCGTCAACCCCGTAGAAGGAATGCGCGGGAGTAAGGCGGGAAAAAGAGCGCGTGGGCGGATCACGCAGTTATCCTTCCGCCAGAAAAAATAGTTCACTCGCCTCACCCCAACATACCCCTCCTGCGAGTGATACATTTTTTTTCAAACAATACAAACATTATAGACATATACACAATACACATAAAATATAACAATAAACACAGTGACATAAAATCAAGAGAGTAATGCAATTTTTTGCATTGAATATTCCAACTTTTCTACATTCATGGCTTTCGTAAGGAAATCTGCAATTAAAAATTCTGTTTGGACATATACTAATTTAATTACAGTATCTTCAATTAAATCCCTTATAAAATGAAAACGTAAGTTCATATGCCTTGATTTATTTGAAGAACGGATACCCTTAATCCACTGAATTGCTGCTTGGCTATCTGAATTTAAAGTTACAGCATTATTTATAAATTGTTCACATTTTAATTCAGTTAACAAATTTACAGTCCAAATTATATCTTTACAAATTTCAGAAATAGAAAATAACTCTGCTTCACATGTGGATAAACTAACACTCTTTTGTTTACGACATTTCCATAAAATTAATGAATTACCTAGTAAAACTACACCTCCAGAAAATGATTTTCCATTTTCTGCATTTCCCCAACTAGCATCTGAACTAGCATTTAAAATACCAAATTCATTTTCATAAAACAATTTTTTATCTTTTGAGCCCATCAAATATCTTAACACTCGTTTAGCCAAATTGTAATGTCTCTTCTCTGGATTATGATTAAATTGGGATAGATAAGACATTACGAAAGAAATATCAGGTCGAGTTCTATTAGCTAAATATAGAAGTTCACCAATTAATTCCTGATACATAGTAATATCAATAAATTCATTTGTAGAGGGAAAAATTTTGTCTTTCCCCTTCACAATTGGAGTTTTCACACTTTTACAATTTTCTAAATTATGTTTGACTAATAATGAATTAATGTAGTCACACTGGGATAAGTAAATACCATTTTCACATTTTTCAATTTCCATGCCTAAAAACTTATTAGTTTTGTTTTCAACCACTTCAAATACATTTTTAATCTTACTAACAATATCTTCATACATTTTATCATTGTTACAAAAAATAGCTAAATCATCTACATACATACATAATATAAGAACACTGATTAACAGATTTAATAAAATCAGAAGCTAATTGTTTTAAACCAAAATTTTCTAATTCACACACCCTTTATTTTCATATACCAGTTTCTACCAGACTGTGGCAAACCATAAATACTTTTTTTCAATTTACAAACTTTATCATCTCCAATTAATTTTTCATAACCAGGAGGGGGTAACACGTACACCGTCTCCTCTAAATCACCATATAAGTATGTAGTTTTTACATCAAAGAAATTAACATTTAACTTTAATTTAGCTGCAAGTGCAATTAATAATCGAAAAGATTCAATATTTACAACTGGTGAATACGACTCTGAATAATCTGTTTTTAATTTGATTAAAACCAGCTGCTACAAGCCTTGCTTTGTATTTTATATTTTTCCCAGCATCATCTTGTTTTAAGCTATATACCCATTTAGTTTTTATTAATTTTGATTTCGCAGGTTTTTGTACAATTTCCCAAACTTTATGTTTATCTAACAAATCTAATTCATTCTGCATTGCTAATTTCCAATTTTTCCAATTAGCACTATTTTCTGCCTCAAAATAAGAGTTTGGTACATTATTCACTAAATGGACAGACATCAGCTTAGATTTTAGTCTTTCCGATCTTCTAACAGGGATTTGATTTTGCACATCACTCAATTCAAGTACCGGAATTTGGATTCTGCCTGTCTGAGGTGATGACGTGGTCTGAAAGGGAATTGAGTTATCATTCTCAATTGCTCCAGGTCCATTATTTATATCAAAATTATACAACACTCCATTCTCTGTATTTTGATTAATTTCGTTTCTTTCGGGAGAGACTTCAAAAAACGAGTCAATATCCTATGTTTCATTTTCTATCTCACCTAAATAATTACTACCTTTTAAATATTCATTAAATTTAACTGATCTCTCCTCAATTACTTTTTGATTTTTAATATCATAAATTCGATATCCCCTCCTTTCTCTAGCATATCCTAGCATAATTCCACATCTTCCGGGAACTTCAAATTTATTTCTCAATACTTTCGGAACGTGAAAATAGGCCCCACAGCCAAATTTTTTCAGATAATTTAATTTTGGTTTATTACCTGTCCAAATTTCTAATGGGATTTTTCTTTCCCTTTTCGTGGTGTAACATTAGATACTTGAGTACTACAATTAATAGCTTCAGCCCAAAATTTTAAAGGAAGTTTACTTTCATATAATAAAGATCTAGCTCTTTCTAGAAGAACACGGTTGGCTCTTTCTGCCTTGCCATTTGATTCACTATTGTATGGAATAGTTTTTCATGAAATATTCCTGAATTAGCCAGGTAAGTATCTAGTTGTTCATTTACAAATTCTAACCCATTATCAGTTCTTATCTTTTAATCCTTTTATCAGTTAAATTTTCATATTTGGCTTTAAATTGAGAAAATATATCAAACACTTCATATTTATTTTTTAAGAAATAAGTAAAGTACATGCCAGAAAAATCATCTACAATTACCATAAAATATTTTGCACCACCATGCGATTCGATATTAATTGGACCACACAGGTCGGCATGGAGCAACTCAAGAATTTGTGAGCTTTGATATATATCAATACTATGATGAGTTTTTCTGGTTACCTTACTTATATCACAAGTTTCACATGTGAAATTATTTACATTATCAATATCAATATAATCTTTCATTTTAAGCATATATTTACAATTTAAATGACATAACCTGTTATGCCAAATTTCATAATTATTAGTAGATTGGTCAGAAATAAACACTCAGAATTATACATAGGTTCTAATTTAATTTCTAATCTACCATTATTTTTAAATGCTTTAGTTATTAACTTATCATTTTTATCATATATCAATACACAATTATTTTCTGATTTAATCTTACAACATTTATCCATTAAACATGTTACAGACAGTAAATTACACCTTAATTGAGGAACATAACTGACATCAGTAATTGTTAGATTAATAGAATTACAATGTTTTGTACTCACAGTTTTAGCTGAAACGTTTCCAGTTCCTTGGCTCATCATTTTAGAATTTTTATCGGCTAAGTAAATGTCCATCACTTCTGGACTAATATTTTTGAACCACACAGATTCTTTGGCCATATGACAGGATGCACCACTATCCAGAATCCAGATATTGTCACAAAGTTTTTCTTCTCGATGGGAAGCTATAAATACGTGTCCATTTCTAGACGAATTGTTTCTTTGGCTTGTACTTGGAGAGTTCTTGTTTCTATAATAACAGTCCTTAGCTAGATGATTTGATTTTCTGCAAATATAACACAGTCTCGTTTGCTTTTCATTTTTTCTCTTACAATAAAATGCTTCATTAATTCCATCCATGCGAGTTTTAATTGGCAAGTTTAAAGTTGCTTCTTCTTCCCTTAAAATTTGTAATATTTCGTCCATGCTTTTTCCTCTTTGTGTTTTCAGAATATCGCGCACTTTGGAGAATTTTCCATTTAATCCTCTAACGGTATGGTAGACCAATTCCCTCGGCGACACGTCCAGTCCAAGGGAGTGACACTTTGTCGAAATCCCCCGCGCTCTTGCAATATAATCTGCTACAGTTTCTCCATTTTTCATTCTGATGTTTTTGAGTTCATTGCCACGTCAATTTTTCGGTCTTCACCTTCGCCCATGTAAGTCGCTCTAATTTTATCCCACAGCACTTTCGCGTTGTCTTCTGCCGCGAACTGTAAAGCTTGCTCATCTGCGAGCGATAACTTAATGCATGCTATTGCATCTGAGTTTTTCGCAATCCAGTCCATTTCATCTTTACGGGTAAGGTCTTCAGGTTTCTCCTCCAAGATTAGAGGGACTAATCTTTTTAAGCTAAGGGCAGCTTTCATCTTAAGCTCCCAAATAAAATAGTTCATTCCGTTTAAATCGGGAATAGTTATCTTATCCATTGTGGGTAGAAAGGTTTAAACGTTCACAAAGTCAACTAACTCATCACACGGATTAACCACGGACTGCTACCACTTGTTGTTCTTTTGTGAAATCACTTCTACTACGGTATCTTGGGACATCACATTTATTTATATTCATACGAAAATATTGATCGCGGATACTGCACACAGCAAGTCTGACCCAAAAGCACACAGCGTCCGGTCAGCTCGTCAACCCCGTAGAAGGAATGCGCGGGAGTAAGGCGGGAAAAAGAGCGCGTGGGCGGATCACTCAGTTATCCTTCCGCCAGAAAAAATAGTTCACTCGCCTCACCCCAACAGTATCAGTATGGGATATGTCCACCGTGGAGTGTGATGCAACATTCCACACGTCGTACCATACTTTGCACAACATTATCCAGCAGCTGTTGAGGCAATTTATCCCATTCCTCTGTGAGTGCACGGATGAGGGTGTTCTTGTTTGTCGCAGGATAGTTTCGACCAGCAACTTGCCTCGCCAAAGCATCCCACACATTTTCAATGGGGTTTAGATCTGGAGAACGCGCTAACCATACGAGACGTTGAATACCCTCGCTGTCTAGACAATCCTGTACAGCGAGTGTTCGATGACATGTTGCGTTGTCGTCCATAAAAAGAAATTTATCACCGACAGCACCACGGAAAAGACAAACATGAGGAAGTAGAACTTCATCAATGTATCGTTGGCCCGTTATAGTCCCATTCGCAACCACATGTAGGCGCGTGCGGCCATTGATCATGATGCCGACCCACACCATGATACTGCATGTCGGATATCGGTCCTTTTCCTGGATATTTTCTGACGATAAGCAGTACCACTCGCGCCAGATCAGTTGGTGTCTACAATCCGATGACAGACTGAACCTACTCTCATCTGAGAATAGTACGCATGCCCAGTCCTGTTCAGTCCAATTGTGATGCTCACGACACCATTGCAAACGGGCAGTACGGTGCTGTCTGGTCAATGGGACACACACAACAGGTCTGCGTGCGTATAGTCCTCCTCCCCTCAAACGTCTGGCAACAGTTTTTCGGGAGATCTGCTTTCCTGAGGCAGCAAGAAACTGATTTGCCACCTGCTGAGCTGGGGTGTGCCTGTTCCTTTTTGCTGATAGGACGATATATCTGTTTTCTGCAGGCGTCGTACTTCTAACACGACCTCCCCCCATGCCGTCTACTACACATTCCAGTAGTTTTAAATGACTTCCACAGCCGTGAAACAACGCTGTGAGCGTTCTCGAACTCCCTGGCAACATCTGTTATTTTTCGCCCTTCTTCGATCTTTCCAATAATTCGATCACGCATAAAATCATCTATGTGATGTCGGGAAGACATGCCAAAAATTTTAAGTTCGTCTATTAAATCTTTCCTGAAATATTTTGACTTGAAATGACAACTGTCCAAACGCGTCAAAACCTTTAAAGTTCTTATGAACGCTATCATGTGATGAACAGACGTGGGGAAAAATTTGCATACTCATAATTCTTCTTACTAATATCCCGCACTTATTCTAATTTTCCACATTTTGCTTCCTTTCATTTTGTGGTTGCTATGGATGATAGTGTTATCCATCCTTAGCAATTGTCCAGCAGTGTATTAAATGGAATGAGACGAGTTTTAAATACGGCACGTTAAATCAAGAAGTCGTTAAATAAAGAGCACTTTTTTAGAAGAGGAGAGGGGAAGGAAACAGGGGGATGAGAGACATTCTGCACGGTTACAGAGCTTAGCAAATTTCTCACCAATATCGGCGCTTGCTTTGAATACCATGCCAATCATTCATTTTCGCATTAGACGTGGACCTGTTCACACTGTTAAAGCTGGATTCTTATCGAAAGCATAAAAAAAATATATAACCATCTTTCGAAATATCAAGTTTAAATACAGGGAACAAATTTATTTTAAATGAAATTAAATAATTTATTTGTTCATTATTTTTTGAATAAAAAAATTAATTATGTAATTGCAGTGGTAAGAAATACGATTACGAGCAGAAAGCGATTACATTATTGTTTTTTGAAGCTCCGGGTTTTTAGCGAAATGATACTGGATTAATTTAAATAATACGATTACTCATGGCACGGAAACTCAAAAAAGAAGCAGTCCCTCTGTTGTATATTTTATAGATGTTACGAATAAGTATTTTAAATATAACCAATAAGTGATTTAGTCGGAATTTTTACAAATGTTATTACTATAAATCGAAAGGGTAAAATTTTTGATACAGAATAAAAACGTTCAATAAAGTGACTTGAAAAGCTTATTTTCGTATTTAGTTTTCTATTCTACAAAATATAATGTTTATTTATCATTTTAGATAGCTTGTGCACTGAATATTCATTGATAGATTTTTATTAAATCGGTTATTTGTTTCGCTCATTCTGTGGGTCATCAAATTATATTTTAATCGTTACGTAATCGTAAATAATAGTTTTATTAATAACAATTCAATATGTGTATATATTCATAATGATACAAGTCGAATGACGGATTGACCAGAAGCTACGGTTTTCACTCTGACAATGAAACGAGTTTCTGTGATATTTTTGTGTAATATAAACAAAAAATTTTTAAAAGCTTAAAATATTTTATCACTTTATATCAAACTCTCTCTCTGTAAAAATAAAAGAGCATACTTCCAAAATTAACTAGAAACAATTTTTTTCTCATAATTGAAAGCTAGATCAGCTTATAAATTAAACTCATTTTCAAACGGAAATTAGTATATATCCTTCCATAGTGTAATCATATATCTACACATATAATGTATAAACTCGATACAATTTATGCCAAATAAAATAATGAAAAAGTGAATTTCAATTACATATTACTGCTAAATGTAATTATTCATATATAAATACATATTTGTGGAAGCGATTCTTTTTTTTTTGTACCTGAGGAAATTCGAGTTTGAACAAGACAAAAATTGAATTACATACTGCCTGTGTTATAGTTTTTAATTAAATGGAATGAAAAGCCTAAATTTTCTGTCTCTAGACGCTATGCCTAATTTACACGCAATAAGTTTTCTTATAAAGAGAAAATTAAAAATTCACAAATTTAAAATGCACGAATTCTCGTTCCATAAGAAGCCATAGGATACTCTCTTATGGTTTCCTCTTCTAAAATAACTATATTAAACGCCGAATTAAGAATAAATTTCCTTATTTAAATGCCTATAAAGTGAACGAAAAGGTTTATTGAAATATTTTTTACCTTAGCAACAATAGAAATTACAATTTCACACAATTGTTTCTTTACAGTAAATTATTTTAAATAAAAGGGGTGCATTTCTCTGCTATGTTAAAAATCATACGGCCAATTATTTACAAATTACTAAAAAATAGAACACTTCTAAATTTATATTAGTTTAAGTATACAAAGCATGTTTTAATTTTTTTAAGAAAAATGATCAGCATTTTTTGATCAGCACACCAAATAGGCATATAATAATCAACAACGACCAAAAACTGAAGAATCAACAATAATCAACGGGGAGAAGCATTTTTTGTTGACATAAAAGATTTTATGACTTGCTTTAAATATTCATTTACAAGAACCATCTTATTCTGTATTCAGAGTTTCAAACGTTCAATAGCCTTAGAGCGCCCCCGAAGACTCCTTTTGTAAGGAACCGCTGCCTGCAACTGGCAACAGGTCGAACGAGAGACGATATAGAGAGAAGGATCTGGCAACGAAAGAGGAGAAAAAGGTCGGAACGGGGGAGAGAGAGAGAGAGAGCGGTGGCGAAGAAAACCGGGGTCGTGAAAAGTAGACACGGCTGGACGATGGATGGTAATCTTGTAGCATCTCAATATATTCTTGATTGTAAGAAATGTCCCATAGAAGGTGTGGAATAAACAGTGGGACAAAATCCTGACTGGAATTATTTTTCTTGTCACAATTCGAACACGATCAGAAAAGAGCCCACAAGTTTACACTGGTGTCAGAAGTGCGATGCAATGGAGCAGAAGTTAAATGAATAAAATATTTCAAATTGATCGGTGTTCGTACTACATAATTGTGAACAAGGTTCTAGTGGACATTCGGTTTGAAAGGAAATTTTTAACAAGGAAATAGAATCCTGCAGTGTATCTTCAAGTTGATGACCACGTGCATCCCGGGAATTGCAGACGGCGACCCATATTGGTGTGCTCCAAGAGGAAGAATGGTACAAACCCAGGGACTTGGGCAAACAATGTGATATATTTTACGCTTCCAAAGGGAAATCCTACGATGAACCTGAGAGAGCTAAAAGGAATGATAGTGGAAAGAGAAGTTTTAATGGTAGTTGGGGTAAACAGCCATTTGGGGAGAAAAAGTCAGATAATTTTTCTTCTAAGAAAAACTTTGATGAGAAGGTCAAGTAACTGAAATTAAAAAATTCGCTTGTTTCACCTGCGGATCAGATAAACATTTTAAGCGGGATTGTCCGAAAAACAAAGAGGTAGATAATAAAAGACTTAATGTGAATAAAGTGTCAACAGAAGGGACAGAATTGTAAGATGGAACGGTCACTGCTAGAGTTGATTAGCTAGGTAAAGTCATTCCTAGACGGGCTATTGAAGACAAATTAAGTAAATTAGTGAAAACATCTATCAGTTTAGATGGGAAATTAGTCCATGCGTTAGTGGATTCTGGTACGGAAATTACGGTTATTAAGAAAGACTTAGTTCCTGGAATATCGGTTGAAGGAGCTTCCGCGATTTATTTGAAAGGTATTTTTGGTCCAGCGCTTAAATGTCCTTTAGTATATGTTTCAATTGGTCTTGCTACCGGTGGCCAGTTTAATGTGGTGCACCAGCAAGTGTTTTGTGCTTTGGCAGAAGTTTTGGTAGAAGACGTGTTGCTTCCACCAGAGGTTTTGGATATGTTGGGAGGAGCCCAGAGTGAAGAGAATTCACTGGCTCAAAGCTCTCAGGACCTGGGGGTTGACTCAGGAAATGTAGATGAAACCGAGGTTTCATCGGGTATTCTGCCAGAGAAAGCACAGGAGCACATTGAGGATTCTCAAAGGAATATTACTTCATGTCGGAATGAAGTGGGAACATTGGGTACTAAGGATGAGGAGGTGACCGCTGAGATGGATAAAGGAAGCATGGTGGCTGATAGTTTTTGTTCCGAACAGGAGTGTTGTGCCGAGTTAGCATTGGTTTGGAAGCAGGCTAAGGAAGGCAAAGGAAACTACTATGAAGTAGATGGGTATCTATTTCATAGGGATAAAATACTCGGGGAGAGTATTGGGCAACTAGTAATTCCGAAATGCAGAAGAACGGAGGTGTTGAAACTAGCGCATACTTCCGTGTTCAGTAGTCCCATGGGGCCCAAGAAGACGCTTGAACGAATCAAGTATTCTTTATTTTGGGAGGGTCTAAGGTCCGATGTGAAGAAATTTTGTGAGTCATGTAAAGATTGTCAGCTCACTCAATCGGTTAGGATTAAAGACCGATCACCCATTACACTGGTGGCAAGGCCTGAATTGCCATTTCAGGGGGTGAATATGGATCTGATAGGTCCAATTGATCCGCCAAGCTCAAAGGGACATAAATATATTTTATGTCTGGTTGATCAACACACTAGGTGGGGCGAGGCTGTGCCGTTGACTAGTCTCAGTGCGAAGGAAACCTGTGAAGCTTTGTTAAACATATTGTCGAGAACCGAGATTTATCTTTTGTTGAAAAGGGAAGGTTTTGTAGCAAAGAATAGCGCAGCATCGTGGGTCACGGTACTGGATTTGTGGAAGTGGTATTTTTGTCGTTCTCTCACGAAGAAGTATGCCGCGTGCGTTATGTCGTTTGGAATTTACATGACTAAAAAAATGAGGTTTAAGACTGCATGCACTTCTTATGGATGTAATTTAACGGCTCAGGTTTTAAGAATGTTAGAGCAGTTTGTTGCATCTCGAATAGTCTATATAGACATTCTGATGCAAATTTGGAAAAATCGTGTAAAACAAATTAACTTTGTATTAGAATGGGTGAGATGGGTTGGGTCGGAAATCATACCGGCCAAAGGCAAATTAGAGCCGTAGAAAAGTTTTTACTGTGTACTTAATATGGATTTAGTAAACTCATTGAGCATTCATTCATGAGTTAATGAAATAAACATCGTCTAGATTAAGATAAAAACTGTAATGTATATATTTAGTGTTTTTTTTTTGTATAATGTGTATTCCATGTATCTCTTTGCAATCCCATTACAGTTTAGATCTTTCTGGGAACCTAGTCACTTATTTCAATTGGGTGAACTATTAATATTATTTCATGTGTTTGTTTTAAGGAACTTGGACTAGAACCATCATCAAGACTTTTGAATGTTACAATTATTGTGTGTTCTGTTTGTGAATTTTCTGTTTCACGGTTTGTGATTTTCTGTTCCTGGTGTCTGAAATGGTAAAATCAGCCACAAGAAGCAAATTTTACTCTTAGGTGGGGCGTGTAAGGAGCCGCTGCCTGCACCTGGCAACAGGTCGAATGAGAGACGATATAGAGAGAAGGATCTGGCAAAGACAGAGGAGAAAAAGGTCGGAACAGGGGAGAGAGAGAGAGAGTGGTGGCGAAGAAAACCGGGGTCGTGAAAAATAGACACGGCTGGACGATGGATGGTAATCTTGTAGCATCTCAATATATTCTTGATTGTAAGAAATGTCACATAGAAGGTGTGGAATAAACAGTGGGACAAAATCCTGACTGGAATTATTTTTCTTGTCACAATTCGAACACGATCAGAAAAGAACCCACAAGTTTACACCTTTCTTTATACTATTGTACATAAAATGCGTGACAAATAAATAAATAGGTACAAAAAAAAGAGAACGAACATATTATTTTAATTTAAATGTAACTATCTGTTAGACTACGTTCTGATTATATTTATTTTTCTCACATATTTTGGATTGGATTCAGATATTTTTTTATAAAAAAAATTATCCAATACTGTAGAACTTTCTAAGTTTGAAAGTCCCTATTTTCCTTTTCTACTACTGATTTCAATTAAAAAAAATTCTTTTCCTTTTAAAGCAGACATTTCCTACGAATTTAAACCACATTCCACCAAGAATTCTTTTTCAGTATTATTAAAGGCATTGAATAAAATAGTATAAAACACTGATTATTATATAAAACACTAATCACAATGTAAACTATATTGCACAAAAAAGGAAACGTTTATTTCATTTCAGTCAAAGATATAATAACCTAAAGCATATTTAAATTAATTTATCAGGGTAAAAATTAATTAAATTATGATTTTCAGTAAATGTTTTAAAATGTTGAAAATGTTATAGATTTATTTTTATTCTGTTAAACGCATAAATTTCGTACATACAAACTCAAATTATCGTGTTAACTCTTAAATTAATTAATTTTGAAAAACAAATAATAATATAATTATTTGAACATTCAGATACATATAATGAATTTAAAAAATGGAAAGAAAAAGCAAAATTTTTGCCTGTCTCTATGTCATAATGTAAAATCTCAAATCAATAATGGGCTATTTTATTATCATATAGTACTCTGAAGCTCTCTATCTTTTTATAATGGAAACTATTTGCTTTAAGACACATACATAATTCTTCAACAAAATTACATTAACTATATGTGAGTTTAAAAAATCTTATAACTATTGAACATCTGTGTACCAAAAGACATGTTAATATTAAACTAAGCTATATTGTGATTAATCAATTTCTAATTGCTTCTCTGAGAATTAATTAGTTATTTATATGACACTGTTAAGAATTTTTGTATACTTTCTTTCTTAAAAGAATAAAACATTGATAAATATCATTTTTTATTGCCTCGATAATTCATTCTGTTTTGATGCATTAGATTTCATACTAATTATTGAATCTTAAGATATTAAGTTTAGATTTTTACACCAAGAATTTTGAAAGGTATAAAACTATATGATAATGTTCATCTTTGATCTAATTGTTCCTATGTATACTGAAAATTATGATGATCGATTAACAATGACAGATAAATGTGATAAATGGCAGGAATGTGGCGTTAACTTAATACTATATCTCAAAATCATAAATAAATGTCACTTGTTAAACAGTATCACATTGTAGATTCCACATGTTTTTACAGCTGTGGTAGTCGAGTGATCACAATTGAGGATTCCGTCATCTAGCAGGGCTCTAATACACGTTAACTTTCTAAAGGCTTAAAGTACTTTCATTGCCGTCATAACATAATCGACTGGGTTCCGGGTCGGATATTATCCTCTTTACTTGATTGTTATTCAAATAATGAGGTTCGTCTCATTGCGATATCCCTCATGTTTCCTCTGAATGAGACATTAAAAAACTATCGATTTATTTGCATGTTCTTAAAAATAAAACCTTTAAATACAAAAATGAATAAATGTAAAATTTATATATTTTTCCAACTGTAATATACTGCTTTCGTTAGCATAAAATGTCAAATCCTTTGAATTTTTAGAAAAATTCTTGATTAGTAAAACGCAAAAAATTAGTTGACATAAGACAAAATTATGACTACACATATCTTTAAGTCAGCAAGGTGCAAATCATTCATGTATCTTGGTAAACTTATTTATATAAGGAAAAAACCATTCTTATTCGTATTTAATTGTTCTTTTATGACTAATTACGACACATTTATTCCTTACTTTTTCATCTTTCATATAAAAAGGTTATTTTATTAGTTTTATGGATAGAAGTTAAACTTGTTAGTTTCTTATTTTTAAATTATAATAAATTATAACTCTTTTGATGTATTAGTTAGTATAACATTGCTGAAATTCTAAGATAAATTATCTGATCTCTGTGTGTGATAAAAATAAACTTAAAAAATATTTTAAGAAATATAATGCACGCGTCATTCTATATCTAAACACAATCTTCCCTTTTAGGACGTATGGTAATACAATAGTTTCCAAATGTGCAGCTCAGAAAAAAAAATTAGCCCCAGTCCAAAAATAAATCGAAAAATTCACAATAATCGAATATTCTTTATTAACATAGCAATAAAAACCATTGCACTTGAAAATCAATGTAAGATCAATCCCCTCTCCCAATAATTTACACTCAAAACGTGTGAAAGGCCTCCACAGGTATCTGCTGTATGCAAAATCTAAATAAGTTTTTGGAAATTATAATTTAATGGCTAATTTTTATTTTTGCTCGAAAACGTATAATTTTATGTCATATTTTCGTATTAATTTTCGAGCAGTAGCTTTACAGGAGGAAACATACTTTAGTAAAGGAGAAAATTGATGTGCTTCGAGTGACAGAACACCGATCAGCAGTGGCGCACACAAGGGGGGGGAGGGTCCGGAACCCCCCAAAGCTCTAGATATTTTTTCGGACTGATTATAATTATAAGTATATAGTACGTAAAATTTAATTAATTACTTGTTATTAATGATTAATTTTATTAATTAATGCTAATTATTTATTCAAAAATTAGTTTTTTACTGTGTTTTGTTCCCGAAAATTGACAAAATCAAAAGGAGCATGATACAAGAATGGTGAACTTTTTGACCCCGGAACCCCGAACAATTCCTGCGTGCGCTACTGCCAATCAGTAAATACTTCTTAAGATAAATCCAAATTCCAATAATGACCATTTCTTCATACTTGCCTGTTATAAAAACAAACTATTCTCTATAACAAACCATTGATGAAGGGATTCAAGTGGTACTCTATTTCAGGACTTTTGATTTAAACCCTGAAAGAAGATTTATATATTTGAGCATGTTAGAAGAGAAAACCTCTAAAATAATTGAAAAAATTGAGAATTATGTGAATAAATGTGTCGATGATAACTTGAACGAATAATATGGATGTGATGTGGAAGTTTGAATAGTGAGGTGTTTCTTATACAATAGCCACGAATCATTTTATTTATAGTATTTTACTAAAGATAGAAAATAAAAATTTAAGTATGAGTTTATTTAAATAGTTAAGTTTATAATAGCTAAAACTTTTGCAGTAAATTTAATTCTAAAATTTAAAAGAAACTTAAAGAGTATTAGACGAATTTTTTTATAAATGTGAATAAATGAGTCTTTCGCTCATATATATATATACAAAAAACAAATCACTAATTACAAAAATGAAATTAAGCTAATAATTTAACATATCACTTGCCTGTACAAATTCATTCTGATATAAGAACGAATTCATTTATCTTTAAAATGGACATTAATATTACCAATAAATATATATTATAAAAAAAAACATACATTTTCTTTATTTATAAGTGACTTATTTTTTCTTACATAAGGATAAAACTCGAAACATGTAATTCATTTTCAAAATTTTATTTATCACAGTAAATGGATTATTAAAAATTATATAACAATTTTTTTTATTTGTAATTGAGTTCCTCATTTACTAAGCTCAAATATATATTTCTTCTACAAAATTGAATCCATTAAAAATATTTTGATTTACGTGAATGAAAAAAAGAACCGATTGTTATTTTTGCAGTGAAAATTTCATACGCAAGGGAATTTAGCTATTATACTCAAGACACGGAAGAAAAAACTGCCTGAAAAACAATCTCCCAAATGGGGACAAAACTTGTATGTTTCAATGAACCACTAGGGCATGGAAAAATGCTATAACGCCAAACCAGGCAACCCAGAATAATGACGTTATTCCCCATCTACCAATGACAAGCAACCTCTTTTTCTTTGACCATACCGAAGATGAATGCCCGAGGTGTGAGGAACTCAAAAAGTGCTCTTTATATAACGTTACGTGTTAAATCAAATCAAAGCAATCGAACAAATGTTGCCATTCTAAAGTAGCTAAATTACAATATGAAGGTGGTTGAGCTGGCCATGTACTAGGCTCCGGTGAAATAGTGTTGGATTAAAGGTCAAAGTAGAACCTGGCCATATAGGATATTGACAGATAAAAGATACCTTTAAGGCCGGACGTGTAATGCTTGATTTTGTTGGAGGCACTCAAGTCTATAATTTGCGAACTAGATGGATTACTTTTATATATTTGGCCTCTTTTTGAAAATCGCCAAGTTCATTGTTGGCGTAATTGAACCTACTAAAATTATTCTTGCTATAGCCTTCCCGGAACGGCACTAGGAGTGGGAAAGCCGGGCCCCTGCCCGGGATGGCAAATTGACTGTAAAATTAACTAGTTTATGAAGAAAATAAACCAAGATTATACTCAAGAATTCCACGAGTCAAAATAAAAATTAGAAGAAAAAAATTAAAAATGTGTATATGCAAAATATTCACTTTTTCTATGGCTCCACAACAACCGAGGATCGTATAAACGACTTGACAACAATAGCCATTGAACACGAACTGACTGAAAAAATTAACGTTAAAGAAATTATGAAAAAATGCTCAGAATTAAAAGTGAGAAAGAAACACTTTTAGCTCTCGTTTTAAATGTATTTTTAATATATAATTAAGTCTTAACATTTAGTCGTTCTATAATTTGTTTTGGTATTTTTTTAATATCTGTATTTTATAATTATATACTAGAAATGGCTCTTTTTTTTTTTTTTTTTTTTTTTTTTTTTGTGCAAACCTAATTTTAATTTAGTCCAAAAAACATAAATTAATAAATTAGTAATTTTTTGCCCATGTTTTATTTTACCGTTAAGCGTGGGAAGGGTTTAGGTTATCTCATTTAATTTTTGTTATAAATGGGGAGCGGCATTTTACCTCTTTACCCAGGGTGCGAAACCGCCGGCCCTGAGCCCTCGTGCTGTTGGGTTTGAGTATGAAATTCGAGCGGCGAGATTTAATTAAGAGGAATATAATAATTGTGAATTATAGAATATTTGATTGCCAACTTTTACAATTTTTATATTGTATTAATTTCCTGTTGTTAAGTTTTCCATCATTTTAACGTATTTGTAGATTTATTTATTTTCTAGCTTCTGGAGAACTTTAAAAACTTGGTGATTCATAATATTGAATTATTTTTATTTTACTCTTTTTATATTGTATTTTTTATTTTATACTATGATTAGACATAAATTTACATTTTCCGGTACTTGACTATTTAGCTTCTGCCGTGTGATAGCTCGATTTTCCGATCTCCTGAATGTTAAAAATTTTATGCTTTGATTATTTAGAATGTTTTAATAATCCGTTTTTTACATTTACAGGTTTTTAACATATAGTAGATTCATTCTTTAGTTTAGTTCCTGCTGTATATTTACCCCCTTTGCTGATCAGGAAAATTTGCGTAAATATGAGGTAAATTGCTCGGCTAAATTTTTTAATGATTGTGAGAATAAGAATTGTAATTTCAACTTTTCTGGAGGTGCTCTTGTTAAAGAAGAGTGTATAAAATGTTTATTTAGTTTACAAATTTTTTTTCTCATAATCGTTCAAAAATCACTGTCTATTATTAAAGCTGATAACACAAGAAAATATAATTAATGGTGACAAGAAATCGTTACTAGAATGTACCATTACCATTTGTCGCAAAAAAGTTTTAAATGAATCGCATTTAAGATCAGCACAATTGGTTTAGATTTAACTTTACCTTAACCGTGACCATATCATGAGTATAATTGTAGATTTAGATATTTAACACATTTGCTAAAATGTGAAGCTTCCAAGACATATAAAAAATAGTTGTAGAAATATCAAAGATTTTATATTGCCAATGGAATATCTTGGTAGAATTATTGTTTATAAAGACACTAAAGGGATAAATGTAATTATTTTTCAAAGCATAATTGCAAATTGAGTCCCCGAAACATTTCAACCATTTTACAAAACTTGTATGGAGTTCATTAACCCTCCAAGCGTTCCACACGGAAAATTCCGTCATTGTTAAGATGCTTCGAAAATGCACCGCACGTATAAATTTGTCTTCAAGTAACATTCTCAAAAGCGGTTGAGCCGTACTTTTCTGAAATCCTTTCCCCTTTTTAAAGGTTTAACACCTTGAAGGATAATTAGGGACGATGGAAGCCATACAGCAGGACACTGATGCAGGGAACCCCGTGTTTTGACACTGGAGCAATCGTAAAAATTCGGGGAAGAATTTCTTTAGACCCCAGGAAGTGTTTGTTAGTGAGCTTGTATTTTAAAAGTTTTGAAAAATCCCAACGCATAAGTAAAATATGTTACAATTCCCTTTTGCTTTCATATTAATTTGAAACTGTAACAAGTTGGAGCGTGTCAGGGCAATCTACCATTTTATATAGTTAGACAAATTGCCTTTTTAAGTATATTCTTTCACTTCATTTTTCTCATCTTAATCAATGCTTTTAGTTTTTAAAACATGATTATTTCATTATAAGATGCCTCCCCCCCAAAATTAATAAAACACCAAACATTTTAAAATTTGAAACTTTTTAAACTTTCCAACCACTAAAAATGAATAAATTTAAACTTCATGAAATAATTTGAAACATTTTCTTACACTTTGATAAAAGTAATAACGAGAAAAAAAAACTAATAAAGATCTATTAGTTTTTTTTAGATTTCTAAGCCCAAGTGTTCAGGGAAGTTTACGTACAATATGCCTAGTTATATATTGTTAAAATACACCGAATTATATTTGAATTTTAAGTCCTTGAACTTAGTTTACATCAAAGACAACATGAATGAAGATTTTCCCACATTTTTTTTATAACTTGAATGTTTGAATAAATGGTAATCAAAAATATACGGAAACATTTACAATAGACATTTATGCATATAAATAAACATAAAGATCAATTTTAAATTCAAACTATTCAAAAACATTCGAATTATTATTCAAAAATATCTATTTATGCAAAATACCTCAACATTTATCTTTTTATAAAGGCTAACTGAATAAGTAATTAAAATATGGATAATTTTTGAAATCTCGACCGTATAAAGCAAGAAATTTTATGTTTGAAATTCCATTTGAAATCCCCCCCAAAAAAAATGCATCGCGCAGTTAAAAATTATTTACCATAAGTTCTAGCAATTCTTTGAGTATAATATAAATTTCAAATTTTATTATATAGCTTCTTTAGTACTTTTTAAAATATTTCGAAAACTTTATACAATTCGGTTGAAAACTGCATGTGTTAAGAGCAAAAATTTACTAAAAAAATTGATGAATATACAATAACAATAAATTCTTACATAGAAGCAAAATTTTGAAGCTAAACCGTAGGAATGAAAAATTATGAATATATCTGAAGTAGTTTTCGAAATATTTATTTTAAAGTTCAGAAAATTTGTGTGCTCTATGTTATACTTAATATTAATTAAATGGTTAAAATAATATGTTAATAATCGTCATGTAATCGTTTGTCGACGCATTCATATACTAATAAAAATTATAATGGTCATCGATGCGAATGTCAAGAATTTTATGTAATTTTAAATTCAGACATTAAAGATTGATGTAGAAAATATAAAACGACCATCTAAATTACATGAAAAATGTTGTCTGCTATAAAATGATCTTGACAAACAAAATACGGCATTTTCACTTACTATGGCAGAGCCGGCTTAGTCAGGGGCGATCTGGGAAAACAGAGAGGGACCCGCGGTTATGATGGATGTCGCTCTAGCTTTTAAAGCTCCCATGGAAAAAAATATATAAATTACAAATGCAAAAATAAGTCTTGTAATTTTCCATACATTTTTTTAACAACGAATTGTGGAATTGTCTTCCAATACATTGTTGTGTTTGACAATATCTAAGGTAACCAATCCTACTTTAGATAGATTTGTACTACTTTTTCGTAAGCGTATTCTTTTTAAAATTAATTCGTTTAGCCAAAATACACCTTTTGCACTCTTAAAAATTTATGTAAACTAGAACGGTTAATTTTAATTTATGCAACTTGGGAAATGTTCATAATTAACATTTCCTTCTAAACAGTTTACATGAAAAAAAAGTGTGGACTCCCTCATTCATTAGGGAATTATATAAGATTCCAACATTAAGTTTTATTTTTCACCGAATAGCGTCAAGTGGTAGTGTATAGTGCTTCCACACCACAGGTCTTGGGCTCTATTGACGGGCTGGGCAAGGTCGACTCTGCCTTTCATCCCCGCTACATTGGGTCGATAAATGACTACCAAGCTTGCTTGGGGTTTTAAACACTGAAGGTCTCTCTTCAGACAGACCACCAAATGGGGACATCTGTTCATGCACCTCAGCGCCCAATGGTCACGTATATTGGGATGGACATAGTAGTTCCTGGCCCTCATGGATTGTTGTGCCACTGAGTTTGAGTTTAAGTTTGAGGATTGCCTCACTTTGGGGATACCCCTTAGATAAACATGTATTTCCACTCATTTGCAATTAAACATTTTTCTTTCAATTACGTTTATTTCAGAAGGAACTCTGATTTTTCAAATGTATTTGCTTAATAACATGTATATTTGTGTATTATATTAAAATTTTGATCCATCCAAAATTACATGTTTTTTGCTCCTCTAAAAGCTTTTAGGATTTTAGAACTGTTCTTACAATCCATATACGTTTTATAGTAGTTTATTTAAAAATGATAAAGACATTTTTATAACTGTGTGA
Organism: Trichonephila clavipes; assembly: GCA_019973935.1. Taxonomy (NCBI): domain Eukaryota; kingdom Metazoa; phylum Arthropoda; class Arachnida; order Araneae; family Nephilidae; genus Trichonephila; species Trichonephila clavipes. Next base: position 110,702 of record BMAU01017908.1, read on the forward strand.
GCTTTTATGCCTCGTTTATAAATATAAAAAATTGCTTTCAGTTACAGTTTTTAAAATGTACTGAAATAAGTAGAGGAATAGGATATTTACTTATTAGGAATATTTTGACTGCAGTAAGATATATTTATATTTCAGTTTCGTTTCTTTACAATTTGAATAGAAGTTGTAAACCATTTTGGGAATAGTTTGATATTGAATATAAACTCATAGGCTGTTTAATAGTAAAGTGTTTTATTTTGATACCATTAGACATTAAAATAAGGCTCATTTGCAGTTATATGATCAGCTTCAGTGATATTTAAATTTTCAAAAACAGTCTACACGTACGAAAACATTATTTCAAAACCCCACACCATATCTCATACTATGTCTTCCCTACAGCAGGAAATATTTGTGTATACTCAAAAAATTTAGTACAGGATACACATTTCCAAATGTTAAAATTGTTTTTAAAATTTGGTATGGATACAATGTGGAATTGTCGGTTAACTTCACTGAACAAAATTGTTTTAAGTGTACTGTTTTGAAAGACAAAATTAATTAGGGAGAACATTTCTCACAATAGAATTTGTAATGACTGAATTGTGTGAAAATGTAATTATCGATGTGTGACATTTTTCCTTGTAATAAAAGAAAGAGAAAGATAAAAAATTAAACTTGAGTAGAAAATGGTTAGAAGTACTGTCACGTGCATTTAAAGAAGTATATCCCCCATTAAAATTAAAAATTATCGACTGAATGTGTGTTATGTCCATCACAAATGCCGATGTAGAAAAGAAATTTTTAATTAATACAAGAAGTTTGAAAAGGAGAAAACTAGGAATGAAAATTTAGATTTTTTTGAAGAATATTCAGTTAAAATAAAAATATCATTTATATGATATTAATTAAAATAAATTAAAAGTATTGAATTCCTTTTTTATGTTATTTTAAATTAAAAATATAATTGAATAGAGAAAGATCGGTTTTATTTCATAAATATAATCATCGTTTGTATATCACCGTATGCCCCATTTATTGTCTTGTTGTTTAAAAAAAGATATAGGGCCCTTACTCTTTTTACCTCATTACTTTTTAAAAAACAGGAGAGTGAGTGTATTTTCTTACTCTCATATTCAAAAATGAATACAGGATGCTTTTTTTTCTGGTTCAAATCTTAATACTAAAATATATATATTTTTTAATTTTTAAAAAATGACAGAAAAATAAATTTTGTTTGAAGAAAATATAATTAATTTTCAATTTCTAACACACTATTTATTTAGTTTTTTTCCTTTTTTACCCTTCATTTTGTTTTAATTTTACTGTGACTGAACATATCGTGAAAACGACCGAGTGGCACTACAGCTTTCATACAAGATTGCCCGTTGCAACTTAAGAGCTATCTGTAAACGATTGATCTCTTGGTTCTCACTTGACAAAGAGACCGAACGAAGTCATAAAATTGTCCCCATTCGACCTCCCAAGTTTTAAAAAGGGGAAATGAAAGAAGTCTGTTGCATTTTTAAAGTGAACGGCAAAATAAGAGTAAATGCTCTCGGAATAACTTTTCAAGAGGAAGTGAACCACCCGGAGGGTTAAAGCTAATCTCAAAATGCGTGTTAAAAATTCTTAAGTATTAGAATATGTATTCAGTTATCTATATTAAAAAGTAAAGTTTAAGCGTGTGTGTTTCACCTCTACACCCCAAACTAAGCAACCCAGAAGTATGAAACTTGGCACATAATTATTCTAGTTCCTGATGATGTGCACTACGAAGAGTGTTTTTTGGAATTCGCTTTAGATTTTTTTTTAAATTAATTTTTTAACGATTTTTCCATTTCTTTCTTCAACAACTGGGTTTTTAGTTAGTTGATTTTGGCAACAGTCTTATTTGTTTTGCTTATCCATTTGATTATTCCAAACCATTTTTACATTCAACGTATTTTATTCTTTTACGTAATTTAAAAAAAAGATGTGATTTAATTAATGTTATAATTTCTACTAGATTCTAGGTTACTTCATATTTATTTGTTTATTTCATTCATGTTTAATTTTTTTTATACTTAGAAATTTCCTTCAAAATTCGGGCTTAAGTTTTCTTTTTTAGATAACCCTTTGATTTAAATTATTTATTTTAGTTTGTACTAATTTTATTTTTTTCTAGTTGAAGGCTTCCTAATATATGTTATTTATGATAATATTTTAGGGAAAATGGTTTATGATACATGTTTTTCTTTTAATTTATCTGTTTCAGATTATTTCACTCATAGTTACCATAGCTGAAACATACTACTGTTATTACTTTTCTGTTATAATTTTTATTTATATTTTCATTCTTTCATTTCTATTTACCTTTTTAGCATGTTAATTTTCTCTTTTGCATTCATATATATGTTTTTGTGAAATTATTCTTTTCTGTGAAACGCAATATGAACACTCATATTGCAATATGAAATTGCAATATGAAATTGCAATATGAACACTCATTAAAAAATTATTTTTAAATTTTGGGTACACTGTTCTGCAATGGCTCTACCCTTTTTAAAATATATTATGCTTTAAAAAAAAAGCTTATTTTTTTTCATTGCGCTACAGGGACACAATGAACGATTTTTCTTTCTATATATGCTGTTGGACTGTTTTTGTTTGTTTCTCTCATTTCATTCACTTTTGACCAGCAGCTGCTGCACCTAGGGCCTTTTCCTGGAAGTTAGTTTTCACTGTGTAAACAATTGAAAACAAACGTACATACATTAATTTATCATGTAACTATTTAAATTGTGATGCACCAAATTATTAATGAATTACACGTATTTTTATTCAACATCGTCTATATATGTATACCAATAAAACAAACAGTTTGTGTGTTTCAGCTGTACCGGCATAACTAAGAAACGCAGAAGACTGAAACTTGGCATGAAGAAGCTGTAGGTCATTATCCTGAACATCTCAAAGAGGTTTTTTTTCGAGATTCGATTTAGATTTTTTTAAAATTCAATTTTTAAGAAATTTTTCAACTAAATGGAGATATGTCATCAGACGTGTCAAGTCCATTTTGCGAAAATTAATGTTAAGAGCAGTTTTTTGGGGTATTTTAGCACATTTTTTATTGTTAATATAATTATTTATAGTTTTTTTAACTCTTTGTGGTGGAATTACATTCGTTTTTCGAAAACGTTGTCTATCAGTAGAATATTTTACACAGTGAAATTCACTTCTTACCTGCTTTTAATCTAATGTTCAAAAATAATAATAATCTGTTACAAAAAATTTTATTGCTTTTCTTTGTTCAACTACAAATTCTAAATCTTGCTTATTGTAACAATAATGTTGAAAATCCTAGCTAGCAGTATAACAAAAAGAGAATATAGTGATAAATTAAACTAATGGAAAAACAGATTATTGCTGAAATATATAAAAAACCCTTTTTTCAAGAATTCATTAACGCAGTACCTTTTTTATTTTTTTTAAAAAAAAAAAAAGTTACTGATGAGTGAAATTTGGAAATTTTAACATAAAAATTAATCCCTTAAAAAAATTTAAACTTTAATAAAAACATTTGCAAACACAAGTTTATTTTAAGCGAAGATCAAAGCTGCTAACTTGGATAGTTAATTTGAATGTTCACATTGGTGCGATAAAACGCAAGTACCAACATTGCCTTCCATTCCAACCATACTTTTATCACCGCAGCCAAAGTGGCACTTTTTTTTTACAAAAATTTGACTGATTTTTTCTTCTTTTTCATATGAAACACTTAAGAATACGTAAAGAAACACGTAGTTTTGATATCGCAAATTTTGCTGAGGTGACGCGGATACGTAAGTACCCTTTTCCTCTATTGTCAAATTCTATTTTAACAAAAAAGTAGAAAAATGTAACTGAAAGAAATGACAATTAAACCTAATTGGGATTAACAGATTGTCAGTATTGTGTGGTTTAAGCTACATTTTTTTACGTACAAGATTTTTTTTACGTTTCTTTTTTGTATTATCAATCTAGGGTTGTGCTTGGGCTATAATTTATCTGATTTTGATATCAAGGTAGTAAGCCTCAAAGTAATTAAAGCTTGAAATTAAATCATTGCCTGAATATCGGTACACTTTAGCGTTACGTCTTACCTACTTCCAACCTAATAGCATGGCAATTTGGTCTGGAAAAGCTTATTGTTCTTCTTTTATTGGCTAATTCCATGTTTCATCAGTTGCAAAATAGTACAAAATTATAGCTGACTAGCCATTATCCACCCACTTCATTGTGTATTTTACGTTGTATAAATAAATATTGTTTACATATTCATAAATTTTTGATAGCTAGCATTAAGAATTTGATTGTATTGAAAAATATATTTATAGCTGTAACTCTTGCCTCTTGATATAAAATGGTCAGAATTAAGAATTTCTAATAATGTCTAAAATAGAAGTAAAAAGATTTTTTCCGCTCGCTTAACCAAATGATCAAGTGAATTTCCACAAAAGCAACTTTAAATGGATCTTTACTTCGTAAAATAAAAATATATGTTCTAAATTGCAAGTCTAAATCTAAAAGAGCCCCAACGGATTTTTTAACATCAATTCCTCCGGAGCATTCTTGGCGGATTTCAATTCAACAAAAAAAAACATGCAAATTAAATTTTATTATTAAGGTCCAGAAGTGATAAAAGTATTTATTTTTATATAAGGATCAATTTGTTACTACCAATCGTGCATAATAAAATCATTAAAAAAAATGTTCGTAGAAAAATTTATTTATTACTATATTCTCTTTTTGTTATATTGCAAGCTAGGATTTTTAACTTTATTGGTACAACAAGCAAGATTTAGAATTTGTCGTTGAACAAAGAAAAGCAATAAAGTTTTTTGTAACAGATTATTATTATTTTTGAACATAAGAATAAAAGTAGGTAAGAAGTGAATTTCATTGTCTAAAATAATCCACTCATATTTGTGTTAAAGAATAAGTAATTATTATCAGTATTTACGCACAATCGTCACCGCAGCCAAATTGACGCCTCATGAATAAAATCTGACTGATGTTATATAAAATATGTTAGAATCGTTGTTGCTTTGGTATCAAGGTGTGATTCGCGTGGCACCAATTTTGCTGTGGTGATGCTAATACATAAGTACCACATTATCTAATCTTCTGTTTACAAAAAGCTTCACAAATTATTTTTTGACTTAAAAACTTGAGTCACGGTATCATATAATTAAAACTACAATAATCAAGAAAAAATTATATTATTGTATAAGCTATATTATTGTAAAGTTTCATTAAAATCTGTTCAGTTGTTTTTGCATGAGAGAGTAACAAACATCCATAGATACAAACTTTTGCAATTATAATATTAGGATAGCAAAAAGAAAATGGAACTCAATGCAAAACTTATTGGGATTATACGATTGTAGATATCGCGATTTAAGTTAGATTTTTAGGTATTAACCTATTAGTGTTACCACAACCAAATTGGCGCCACACGAATCATTCCTTGATATCAAAACAACAAAGATTTTTTATATGAAACAAAAAAGATTTGTAAGATTTTGGTGGGAATTACCACAGTTCGTCTGGTGCCAATTTAAATGCAGTGATGCTAATAGGTAAGAATACAAATACTAATGCGAATTCTTATTTACGTCTTAAGATTTTCTTAGATGTTTATGGTAATTTTATCAAAATCAGACTATGGATGGGTTTGAATACTCAAAAAAGTCATTCTTTTTTGCATTTTAAAATTCAGAGTAAATGCAATTTTTTGTCGTTTTGCATTATGATTTAATTTTCCTTCACAATCTGTTCTTCATATATATTTTTAAAGATTTTATGCATGTACATTTCTATGACATTTTCTTTGGTTGAAAAAGATAATTGTTTTTCTTCCTTCATCAGCAGATGCTGATCAATGTTGAATATCATGAAAGATATTCATAGTTATTTACACTCGCATTCCAAAGATGAAATGAATAAAAAAAGGGATGATATCGAACAATTTGTCGCTAAAAAAACAATGCAAAGAAAAATATCAGATTACCATAAAATCGAGTGTATAATGCTCACCTATACTTTTGAACTGCATTTTTTAATGATTGTTATGCTCGCCATAAAACACACACCCTCTTTTGTAAGAAGAGACTTGAAATGTGTATATGCAATGCTCTCATGTTTTGAAGTAATTTGTTTGAGGTATTATTCTAAGGTATAGAAAAAAATAGTATACATCTATATAGAATTACAGCTCTTTAAGTTCATAAGGAGTGTCATTTCTTTTAAATAAACAGTATTTCGATATTTCTAGAAGTCAAAACTTTTTTTATACTCATCTTTTTTTGTTTTTAAAGCTCTTGAACCCATAAATTTCAATTTAATTTTTTATGCTGAAAGTGGACGTTATACACCAGATTTTACGGTATGTAAGATTTTCTGTTATTTTGTTGTTGTTCAAAACTGTTTGTGGCATCATTGCTAAATGTTCCTTCTGACAATCTGTTCTTTATGTAGTTTTTAGCTAATTGCACATATGCATTGCATACCTTTTTTACATATCAATACATTGCTGTAATATTTTCTGTCGTTGAAAATAAAGATTTTTGCTGTTCTTCCTTCATCAGCTAATTCAGTGTTTTCATCTTTGTCGAGAAATATTGCTTGAAGTATAACAGAGAGGAAATGACACTTAATTCAAACTAATTGCTATCAACAAATTGGTAATATTGTGAACCATGTTTTTTGTATGTCACTGTCTATGGCCTTATGATCTTTATGACTGATAAGATCTCATCTTTATTTTAAATGAAAAAAAAATCAGAAAATTTTTTTTAACAAAAAGCTATTTACTGATCTAGGATCTGATTGTTTAATGTTGCTTCTGATAATCTTATCCTCATGTAGTTTTTCGGGATCCTATACATATTTTATATATTATACTGCCCATATATGATATATATATTTCAGTTATCAGTATAGTTATTTATGATTGCATGTACTCATTTGTTTGTGCTCTTTGTAATATAATTACAATTGCTAATAGAAATATTGCGAAAAAGTATTGCTTGAATAATTAATTTTATAGTAACATGTTTTATTGTTGGTATCATTCAGTACTGTTATTGATTTTAGATTATTTCAACAGGGACCCATTTTAGATAGATTTTTTATTTTAGTTCATACTAACTTAATTTTTTTTAGTATTGAATTATAACTAATACTTTATATTAGATATTTTACAGAGATGTTAGATAGTATTACACCGTTCCTCATGTAATACTAATTTAATTTTTTTCCTGTTGATGGCTTCCTAATATTTCTTATTTATGATATTATTTTGTTAATGTTTATAATCATTAATTTTTTTCTTTCCGTTTATCTATTTCAGGTTATTCGCCCGTAGTTCAATAGCAGAAACTTACTACTGCTTATACTTTTCTGATACAATTTTTATTTTAATTTACATTCATTCATTTCTGTCTACTTTATAGCGTGCTAACTTTCTCACTTACATTTAAATATTTGTTTTTGTTAAATCATTATTTAACTTGAGACCACAAATATAGAAAAAAATATTTTATAATTAATATAATAAAAGTAATATATATCTTATATATTGATTTAATATATTTATAATCTTTTTAAATAATAAATAAGTCTTTATCAATAAACGAGATTTTTCTTTTACAGTCATTTTTTAACATAACGATATGTCACAACTAATTGCTCAATGAACATTTTTAATCAGTTTTTTTATTTCAAGATATGAAAAGGAAATTATCTTATGTAACGAATGATTGAGTAAATGAAAATACCAAACCCCTTTTATTATTTTAAGCTCTAAGAAAATAATTATTGTTAAAATAATGAATATGTTAGTTTTGTATAATATACTTTTTTTTTCGTCAGATATATGTTTAAATGATTTACTAAACACAGTGGAATGAAAAACTTCAAAATTGTAATAAATTACTAAAATATTTTTATCAGACAGTATTCTTTTGTTTTGAATGTTTTTTTAGTGAATGTAAACGAGGAATATAGGCTTTTCACCATATATACACTGCTGGACAATTGCTAAGGACGGATCTCAAATTGCTATGTAGCATAACATTAAGCGAGACTTGAGGCCTAGTAGGATAAAATATAGTTGCCACACTTTTCAGACATTAGAATAAAAAATATTTATTGTTCTGGGAAGTACAAAAGCTGTGAAACATCTGAAAGAAAAAAAAAAATGTTCATTTGATCTGCGTACGGAGAAATGGAACAATGCATCTAAAAGTCAGCAGGCACCTTAAAGAAAGGTATCAGTACAGGATATGTCCACCGTGGAGTGTGATGCAACATTCCACACGTCGTACCATACTTTGCACAACATTATCCAGCAGCTGTTGAGGCAATTTATCCCATTCCTCTGTGAGTGCACGGATGTGGGTGTTCTTGTTTGTCGGAGGATAGTTTCGACCAGCAACTTGCCTCTCCAAAGCATCCCACACATTTTCAATGGGGTTTAGATCTGGAGAACACACTGGCCATACGAGACGTTGAATACCCTCGCTGTCTAGACAATCCTGAACAACGAGTGTTCGATGACATGTTGCGTTGTCGTCCATAAAAACACATTTATCACCGACAGCACCACCGAAAAGACGAACATGAGGAAGTAGAACTTCATCAATGTATCGTTGGCCCGTCATAGTCCCATTAGCAACCACATGTAGGCGCGTGCGGCCATTGATCATGATGCCGGCCCACACCATGATACTGCATGTCAGATATCGGTACTTTTCCTGGATATTTTCTTGACGATAAGCAGTACCACTCTCGCGCCAAATCAGTTGGCGTCTACAATCCGATGACAGACTGAACCTACTCTCATCTGAGAATAGTACGCATGCTCAGTCCTGTTCAGTCCAATTGTGATTCTCACGACACCATTGCAAACGGCCAGTACGGTGCTGTCTGGTCAATGAGACACACACAACAGGTCTGCGGGCGTATAGTCTTCCTCCCCTCAAACGTCTGGCAACAGTTTTTCGGGAGATCTGCTTTCTTGAGGCAGCAAAAAACGGATTTGCCACCTGCTGAGCTGTGGTGCGCCTGTTCCTTATTGCTGATAGGACGATATATCTGTCTTCTGCAAGCGTCGTACTTCTAACACGACCTCCCCCGTGCCGTCTACTACACATTCCAGTAGTTTTAAATGACTTCCACAGCCGTGAAACAACGCTGTGAGCGATGTCGAACTCCCTGGCAACATCTGTTATTTTTCGCCCTTCTCTTCGATCTTTCCAATAATTCGGCCACGCATAAAATCATCTATGTGATGTCGGGAAGGCATGCCAAAAATTTTAAGTTCGTGTATTAAATCTTTCCTGTAAAACTTTGACTTGAAACAACAACTGTCCACACGCGTCAAAACCTTTAAAGCTCTTATGAACGCTATCACGTGATGAACAGAGGTGGAAAAAAAATTTTGCATACTCATACTTCTTCTTACTAATATCCCGCACTTATTCTAATTTTCCACATTTTGCTTCCTTTCATTTTGTGGTTGCTATGGATGATAGTGTTATCCGTCCTTAGCAATTGTCCAGCAGTATATATATATATATATATATATATATATATATATATATATATATATATATATATATATATATATATATATATATATATATATATATATATATATATATATATATATATATTGTTTTTTATGCTTATATATGTTTAATGAAACATTCAAACAATCAGAAAAAAATCATTTCAATAGCAATCTAAGATTTTTTAATTCATCATTTATAAATAATTGGGGGAATCTACACTAAAAAAAGCCACTGTAATGCTGGGCTCTAGAGAGATAAAAGAAACGTGTCTGACAATGGAAAGCTGTGGAAGATATTTCGAAAAAGGGGGAATTGTAATGACGTTAATATAGAAATCTTTAATTAAAAACTTTACCCAATAACTTTTAAGCAATAGGTTCATAAAAAGCTGGGGAAAAAAGAAATGATGAAAAACTGTTTAAAATATTGTGTATGATCTAAAATACTGTGTGTGTATTGACTGAATGTTTTTTGTTTACTAAGCTTAATTGTACTTGACTAATGAGGAATACTTTACCCTGTTGCTCATGTTATAACTATTAAATTAGATATAAGAAATATGTGTTGTTTATTCAACATTCTGAAAGAAAGGGTGCCCAATTTAAAAGTTAATTGCATTATTTCCAATGATGACTGAACAATTTAGCATATTTGAACGAACAGCATTTAAACATATTTGAAAATGGTGTTATTCATTGGCACCTTCAGCGTGCTTGGAAGAAATGATTAAGCAAGGTTTCCTGGCTGGGTCAGGTTAGCGGTTAATACGACCGTAAGTTACTTCTTGTGACATTAGCTATCTGCCAGTGAAAGTTCCGTCAAAATTGGTCCATCCGTTTCAGAGATTAACGGGAACAAACAGACAAAAATTATAAAAATAAATTTTTTCATATAAGTATCGAATATATTTTTAAATGCATTTAGTAAAAAGCTGTTAATTTCAAATTACACCAACAGACACTTCATTTTTATTTATATGTATAGATTATTTTTCTGTAATTTGTTAACTGACATTGCAAGTGTTCCGAACTTCACGATTTATTATTAATTCCCCTTTACAAAAGAGAGTTCTGTATGCCCAAGAGAGAGACTGAAAAACTTTGACTTTTTTTCTCAGTGGATGAAAAAAGTCCCGCGCTCTATTCGTTTTCGATATATAGTTTTGTGCATGTTATTATTCGTGTTTGATGTATTAATATAGTGTTTTTCTTCTAAGTTCCGCTTGTTTCTTTCGTCGGTGTGCCTGAGTTTCACTTATTAGATTTATTACAGAAAATGAAGAATATTAAAGCAGTAGTTCACCCGGGCGAAATGAGGTAAGCAAAGTTTTGAATTTAATGATTAGAATTTGCTTTACCTTGTTACTGGTAGATTGTATTTCACAGCAAATTGATTCGAACACAATTAACAAACGTAGCAAATACACATAACTCAGATGTCTTTCATACAGATTGATTCTATATATTGTGAAACATTCTTATATGTAACATGAATGTTCTTATTCATTCATGAATATTCTTACATATAAGATGACTTTATATATTACAATGTACAACAATATTACAAATACACTATTTTGTCAAAAGGTTACATAGTACTCATTTCCAAAAAACTCTTCGGAGGCAGTAATATTAAAAGTAATTTATGGTATAGTTTCAGATTATAAAATTTAATTGATTCTCAAAATAAGAAGTCAGTTTGTCAACCCAATTTTTTTAAAAACATAATGTTGTAAAGTTTTTTAATCTTTTATAAAAAAAGTACTCAGTTTTTAAATTAATTTATCTTAAGTGATTTTTTTTCTTAAATTATTAGGAACAAAAGTTAGAGTGTAATACACACATAATCAGTTTCCTTGTTGGGTTTCAATAATTATTTTTATATCTTAAGCTGAAAAAAATTTTTTTAATTAACTTTAACATTTAAAAAAATAACAAGAGCTTTCAGACCTAATTCCATCTACTAACTTCTATAAAAACTTTTACATCAATTTTTCCGTATGCTAACTTTTAAACGAAAGTATCCACAAAAGTTTCTGTTCTATCTTGAACAGAAAAAAAGAAGACAAAAGAGAATAGGAAACACATTTTCAAAAAAATTATTTTAAAGTTTGAAAAGACATAAAACAAATAATACCTGCAAGACTTTAATTTGTTTCACATGTTACTTTTCAACTTATATAGAGAAAGTTTAAAAAAATAAACCCAAAACAGCTATATAAATAAAAAAAAGTTTCTCTGATTAAAGAAAAATGAAAATCACAACATATTTCTGAAAAGGCAGTTCATTTTCTCAAAACGCTATTGTAAATTGAGAACTTTTATTGGATTTCAGCATTGCAGGTATGATACGTCTTGAAACTGAAGATAGCGGTTTCTACTTATCTCAAGTCCTAACAAATGCTTTATATACACAAGTAGAGGCGAATAATTTATTATTTCAAATATTATCATATCTTATCCTATTCTGAAACAATATGTATGCGCTCTTGATTTTATTAAAATTACTGAAACAGGGAAATATTTAAGATTCATGATAAATGTATGCAATTTTTAAAATACGTTCTTAATTTCATAAACATGACTTGAAAGAACTTGGAATATAATTCCTTTTTTACTTTACGAATGTAGTATCTATTTAGCGTGTTTTTACACGGCTTAAACGTTTCATGTAACGTTTTAACCAAGTAAGACTTAAGTAGGATTAATAATAAACAATATTATCCAGTGTAAGTACATAAGGAAAAAAAATCTTACCAATTAAAAAAAGTCGTACTTGTTGATTGTTGAAAAAAAGATGTTTTTGGATATTTCTTAGAAACGTTTTATTTGTGTTTTTTTACTTTTACGTTTTATAGCGCCACTATGTTATACTCTATTTTCGCTAATAGTTTGAACAGTTCACCTTTTAAATAATCACAACGAAATAAATAGAATTAACAGAGTGACATGAAAAGCAAAATTTAAACCTCTCATATATCAGCAGGTTGTGAGAATGACTCGTTATAGAAAGCATATTATTTTGTTCAAAGAATTCCACACCACGGGCTAGCTTTTATATGGGACAATTAAATGGCAACTGGGAGAGTGACAACGCCCCTAGCCCTACCTTTTCTCAGAAGGAAAGATAGTTTTTGAACCCTTGCTGACCATGAATGCACATTACGTTTTTTGGACGTTATACAAATAAAAAAGAGCCGAAATAAACAAAATCTATTATTCCCTTTCATTGCACTCTAGACAAACTACCGAATAAGTGCTAAGCCATCGTGTAGCTTTTGTGTCTACAATAAATCAATCAACAGATGAAGGGATATTGTCATTTACAAGCAACCAACATTCTTTTCCATTTTAAACGTTATTTGCATTTTTCTTCAGCCAATCTTTTTGACGAGGACTCTCATTAGGAACTTTTAAGTCGCCTTTCCGAGTCTATACCACTTCTTGTTTTCTGATTATTTTGAGAAAAACGACATGTGCTCTTAAGGATTTCTTATTGTGGAAACAAAGATGTAAAGTTCATGACAAAATTTTAACCGTTTGAAACCTGTGATAGATGTTTTTAAGAGTAAAAAGGAACTATGTTAATAAGACTAATGATAACATTTTACGACTTTTTGCTTAGATGTGTTGTGGCCCCTGTAGCTTGGAGACCCCGTATCATTGATACGGCTGATACGGAGGTAGCTACGCCCCAGTATAACAAATCAAAAACGGAAATATATATATCTAACGCCCCTTAAGACCTTAAAACGCCCCTACGTTCTGAACATAGATTTACTAATTCAGAAACCTTTACGAGAATGCGTCCAATTATTTCCCTAATTTCATCGCAATCGGATAAACGGTTTTGGAAGGCTTAAGAGACATACAAACATTAGTTTTTATTTATGTAGATGTCACAAAAGAAAAAATTTCCAATTTAAGAGATATGGCACTAAAAGTTGTGAGTGCTTTTGTGTTAACCTACCCTTACGAATCCTTTTTATTTAATGAAAAAGAAATTTATCTATACTTATAAAAGAGTTTGTGTGTTTCAGCTATTCTGGCCAAATTAAGCAACCCAGAAGTGTGAAACTGGCACGTAGAAGCTGTAGGGGTCACTCTGCTATTAACTTCGAAGAGTTTCTTTTCAAATTTCCCTTAGATTTCTTTAAAATTCAATTTTTAAGCGATTTTCTGACTATCGGGGGATATGACGTCATATTATGTATTCTGCAAAAACTAATGCTTCATGTAGTTTCTTTGAGAGTATTACATACTTTTATAATAAATATATTTATTTATAATTGTACTTATTCGCTAATTTGTTGTTTAAGATCGATTTATTTCGATCTTTTCGAATACAACATTGTTTAGAAATTGTTTTTTTCAACAACTGGGTTTTTGTTTCAATGGTTTGGCAACAGTGCATTTTCTTTGATCTTTCTTTGTGCTCGAAAGTTAGAGACAGAATGATACAGCTTTAATTTTAATATTTTTTATTTCAGTAATAATCATCTGTTATAGCAATTTTTTCTTTAAAATTTGCCTTGATTTATGTACTTTAAATATTTGTAACTTAAGTTAATGGTTTTATAGCTTTTTTTTTCAACCGTATTCCGGTAGAAAGATGCATCGGTCTTCCAGCTAAGCCTATTTTCAATAACTAATTTAAATTAGTTTGATATACATCTTTGTTTTACTTATATTTTATTTGACTATACCGAATCTTTTCGGGGTTTAGATTTAATTTTGTCATTTCTTTTTCAGCTTAAAAATTTCTGATTTGTTTTGTGTGCAGTCAATTGTATCTACATAGTAATTTCTATTTTTTTTAAAGTAGCATCACTTTAATTCTTTTTTAGATTTTGATCTTTATATGTTTACATTTGATTCTTCGGCACTGTTTCTGGTTTTAGATTTAAATGTCTCATTTATTTTCCAGAATTTCTTATTTGTTTTGTGTGTGGTCAGTTTTCATGTTATATATATTTTTTACAGTAATTCTATATTAAATTGGTTTAATATACATTTTTATGTTTTTCAGTTGTTAATATTGATTGTCTAGATGTTTGTTTAATTGCTTCAAAACAACATTAAAGTCATCAGAAATTCTTAAGCTGGAAAAGATAGGACAAAATCAAATCTAAAACCAGAAAAAGTACAGAAGAATGAAATGTATACATATACAGGTCAAAATGAAAAAAGAATAATAAACGTTACACAGCCTTAAACCAAAATAGAAATTGCAATGTGAATACAATTGACTTACCATAAAATAAATCAGAAATTTTTAAGCTGAAAAGGAAACGACAGAATTAAACCTATACCCGAAAATGGTTCGGAATAATAAATATAATCAGATAAAATATAAGCAAAGCCACACACACAAAATGTATATTAAAATAATTTAATTTAGTTATTGAAAAAATATATAATAGGCTTAGCTGGAAGACTGATGCATCTTCCTACCGGAATACAGTCATAAAATAAAAGCTATAAAACCGTAAACTTAAATTACAAATATTTAAAGTACATAAAAAGAAACTCAACGAAAAAATGTTATAATAGATTATTGCTGAAATAAAACCCTTTTTACAAGAATTCCTTGACGCAATACTTTCTTTTTTAAAAAAAGAAGTCACCGATGAGTGAAATTTGGAAATTTTAACTTAAACAAAATTAAAACTTTAGTAAAAATATTCGCGAAAACACAAGCTTTTTCTAAGTGAAGGGCTTGGTGTTGAAAACATTTTGCTTCTTCTATGTTGTTTACTAACTTTATGTTGACTTTTTAAAAGCGACTTTGCTAAAAATCTGTACATATTTTGGTACTTATCAGTTATAAGGACCTCGAGTTTGCGGTTCTTGCTAAACTGAACGTTAATGGTACTATCTACTGCTGTACTTGCCCTACAATTCATCTAATGTTGATATCACAACACAGAAAGCTGCCAGCCCATTAATAAGTACAGCGTAGAACTAAGTCATCACCTGAATATCAGTACATTTCAGGAGTAATTCCTGTCTACTTCTAACTGCATAGCATGACCACTTGGTCAAAAAAGTCGGTATTCGTGTATTATCGCAACCTATTGGCGGCATTATATGAAACGAAGCACATGGTTGCCAATTCAGCGCGGATAACAAACAGGAAATCGTGGCTGCCTACGGGGCAAGTTATTAATAGAGTTGGCAATTGTTGCAATAATACACAAGTACCAAAAAATATTCCTATGACATTTCGGTTCTTACCTATTATCGCAACATTAAATGAAACAAAGCACAATATTTCCAATTTAGCTCGTACAACACATGTGAAATCAGGATTGCTAGATTATCGAGTTATTTTGAATGTTGACATAGGCGCAATAAAACGCAAATACCAATATTTCCTCCAATTGAAAAAGAAAAAGGTTACTGCTTTTCCTGATACTTACATATTAGAGTCACTACACTCAAAGTGGCCTTATTTTTCACCAAAATTTGACTGAGTTTTCATTTCATATAAAACACGTAAGAATATGTTGCTTTGATGTAGTGGTGCAAATTTTGCTGCAGTGACGCCAATGCGTAAGTACCCTTTTGATTTACTGGCATGTTTTTCATTGTAACAAAAAAGTAGAAAAATATAACTAAAGAAAATGTCAATTCAAACTAATTGGGATTAACAGATAGCCAATATTGAGCAATTTATAAGTTAAAATTTCTTATACCGTACAAGATTTTTTGACATGCTTTTTTTGTTTTGAGTAGTTTCTGATTTCCCGGGTTTTGTCATTCCCGGGAATGTAATTGTCGTTCCCGGTATTCCCGGAAATACATCAACATTTCAAAAAATTTAAAAAAACAAGTTATTTTTAAATAAAATCAATAATAATTACATAAAATAAGGATACATATAAATTCCAAAATTAATACTTATTTATATAATGAGCTAAAAAATACAAAAAAATATATATTACATTGATACTGATAAGAAATGCACGCTTTTAGCGATAACGAGTTATATTCTGATATAGTTTTAATTAAATGATTATGATTTTTTTTATTACGTCATTGGAAGCAAATTTTAATTGGGATGAATGAATCAAACTTTTTGGAGGGGAATATAATTTGTTACTTAGGGTTAATGAATATATTTTATTATTTCCCCCTTAAATATTTTTCATTATTTTTTAAACTAAAGTATTATTCACTTGTGGCGCCATCTATGAACGATTTTAATTTACAAGTGCAGAATTATGCCTATTCTTAAGTTTCGAATCTCAAAAGTCTTCGTACTTGAATGTTAGACATGTTTTTCTAACCATTCGACTACGAAGACCTAATGCTTCGTTGAGATTTTGTGAATACATCAAAAACCGAATTAAAATAGTAAAAATAAAGTTGAGATTCCTACAACTAAAATTAATAGTACTCTGTTTGAAAAATTCGATGCAAAACTATTCAAAACTAGGGATTTCTTTATTTTATTAGGTAATCTTACAATTTTGGAAATAAACGTACGGTGCATGTTTAGACCAAACGAAGTCACGTTCAGAATGAATCATAAGTCTGATAAAATATTACTCAGTAGGGTAAAAATAGAATGTGTACTTATATGGTCATAGAGAAATGTTCTAGATATATGTCAGAATGTGTGTCCTGATAAGAAACTTATTTATTTACGCTGAAAAGGCTCCAGAAATCCTATGTGCATGTCAATCCAAAATATAATTACTGCTATAGAGTAATGTAGTGGGGACACATTACCATAAAGGTACTCATACACGTAGCTCGGAATTTTATCTGAAATTGGTAGTTGGCCTCTTAGATAAGAATTGGCGACTCTTGCTAGAACCCAAGATAACATTTAATCTACAGATTACTTTGGAAAGTATGCACACTAGCTCATTCCAATTCAGCGTGGCAATGAGTTCGGAAGGGGATCACCCTTTTTGTTAATAATCGATATTGTGATTAAGATAACGTTCTCTTCTGGTTTTGGCAATGGTTTATAAATAGGAACAGCTCGAAATTATATTTACTTGCTTTAGTACAGCACGTTTGATCTCGTTCAGTATAAAGAAATTGCTTACTACTTCCAATTTAATAGCGATTATTTTGAATTTTATTTTCCGAGAATTTAGTATTTAATATCAGTAAAACGAAATGGATCATTTAGAGAAAATATTTAACGAAGTTGACGTTCCTATTGATGGGAATGTATTAGCTGAAATAGATTTTGGAGATATCAACAACAGCCAATGGAACGAGTCATTCGAGTTAATCAGTGAAAATAATAACTTTAAATGTAAAGACTGTAAAAAAGTTTATTCTCAACAGAGAAGAGTTTGAATCGTCATATTAAGACATTTCATTCGGTATCTTCGTACATCTGGGCCATCTGCAAACGCACTTTTAATAGAATGGATAGTCTAAGACGACACCAATCAACAGCCCATGGATGCCCATTTGTTCACACACACACACACACACACACAAACTATTCTTCTACTTCAGAAAGTTCATCTCGAATTAGAGTGCACCGCTATTCTGAGAAGGAAAATGCCGCTTCTACATCCCATGCAACAAATGATGAGGAGAATACTCGACCCATCAAACTTTCCAATTCTACTAGAAAGAAAGTCTTCAATTGCTTCGAGTGTGGAAAAGTGTTCTATCAAAGAAACAGTCTTAATCAACATGTTAAGACAGTTCACGCAGCATCAACTTCTTTCCTCTGTCCAGTGTGTAATAAAAACTGTGTAACAGTACATGGATTAAATAGACATTTGAAAATCCACGCAACTAATGGAGAGGAAAATGTACCCAGCACATCAACTGAGAATAATCCACGCCAAATGGAGGTAGGCAATATTCTTTTATCAAACTCATTTCCTCTGATTCAGAGTGCATTTAAAAGTAGAATCAAAACGTTGCGCTTAGACAATAAGGATCATTTTCTTGATATCAAACAGTTCCTAAGTTTAAAAAAACAGGATTTTCTTAATGTAATTATAAATCAAATACAAAAGAATGAACTCAAAGTTAATTGTATGCTAATTTGTAATTATTCTAAAGCGTCAAATGCCGGGATTATTACAGATGAGAAAAATTTTAAAACAAAAAATAACATTATTCTTACTCAAACAAGTATTAGAGAACTTTACAAAATTCGATTGTAGACAAACTGTTAGCGGAGACCGCCGATTTCCAAGAAAAAGAATCGGGTTGGACTCTTGATTCTATAATGTATTTAGAAATCAGAATTAACAAATTTAATCCTTTACGTGCTTCATTGTTTATTGATTTACCAGAGATAATTAAAAAGAAACATGTCGTGAATAACGTCCAAAATCACGATAATTTTTGCTTAAAATGGGTCGTACTCTCGGCTCTCTTTCCGGTGAAGGATAATGCACATCGCGTACAGCAATATGAAACTTTTTTAATACTTTAGATTTGACTGGAATAAACTTTCCGACTCCTTTAAAAGATATAGTTACATTTGAAAAAATGAATGAAATATCTATTAATGTGTATGGTTTAAATGAAGAAAACAAAGTGTTTCCTCTTCTGATCACCGAGGCGGAAGAGAATAAACATGTTGACCTGTTGTATCTAAAAAATTCTATTAATAATTCTCATTATTGCTGAATAACAAATCTCTCTAGACTTGTCTCAAGTCAACTCAGAAAATCCCATCGCATGACTAGTATCTGCCGTCGTTGTTTGCAGCATTTCTCTTCTGAAAATGTTATTTCAAAACACAGAGAAAATTGTAATTTACACGACAGTGTAAGAATTGAAATGCCTTAAGATAAATGGCAGTTCCTTAAAAACTTTCAGCACACTTTGAAAATTCCATTTATTGCTTATGCAGATTTCGAATGTTTTACTAAGCCCATCTCTCATCTTGCGAACCTTCCACCGAAAATTCTTTCACCGTTAAGTACCAAAAACATGAACCATATAGTTCTTGTATACATATATGTTATATGAATTGAATGTATAAATATCCTATTGTGTATAGAGGAATGAATGCTGCTAAAGTTTTCATGGAAGTCGCGATTAAGGAAGCAAAGGAGATTGAATATTTGTATTCAAATAAAAAGTCCATGATTCCCCTCACGAAGGAGCAGCAAGATGTTTATGATTCTTCTAGTCACTGTTACATCTGTAGTGGGCGTTTTACAAAAGAGGACTGGAAAGTACGGGATCATTGTCACTTAACAGGTTTTTACAGAGGCCCAGCCCATAACTCTTGTAATTTAAAGTTTAAAGTACCGACATTTCTACCTTTTATATTCCATAATTTATCCGGTTATGATTCTTACTTATTCATCAAAGAGTTTGGAAAAAACGATTATGATATAAATGTAATACCTGAAAATACAGAAAAATATATTTCTTTTTCCAAAAAAATTAGTAAAAAGTTTTCTATTCGGTTTCTAGACTTTTGTAGATTTTTTTCGATTAGTTTAGAAAAATTAGTTATAAATCTAAAATCAGACCAATTTAGAAATATGAAGTCATTTATTTCCGAAGATAAAGTCACCTTACTTATGAGAAAGGGATGTTTCCCTTATGATTATGTGTCGGGTCCCGAAAAGTTGAATGAAACATGTTTACCCCCCAAAGAGAAATTTTACAGTCGTCTCAACGATGAATATATAACCGATAATGATTATCAGCATGAAAATCACGTGTGAAATGCATTTAATATAAAAACTTTAGGGGAATATTCTGATTTGTATGTAAAAACCGATGTTCTTCTTTTAAGCGATATTTTTGAGAATTTTCGTAGCGTGTGCATGAAAGCCGACAATTTGGATCCAGTGTGGTATTACACTGCGCCAGGTCTTTCTTGGGATTCAATGTTGAAATTCACCAAAGTTAAAATTGAGTTATTGATGGACTATGACATTTATTTGTTCATAGAGAAGGGTATACGGGGTGGGATCTCTCAATGCTCTAATCGTTATACCAGAGCAAATAATAAGTTTCTCCTAAACTTTGAACCTAGTAAACCGCAAAACTTTTTACTATATTTAGATGCCAATAATCTTTACGGTTGGGCTATGAGTCAATACCTTCCTTTAAATGATTTTAAGTGGATAGATTTTTTAGACGTTGACTACATCGATGAGAATGGGGAGAAAGGATATATTCTCGAAGTGGATTTAGAAAATCCGGAATCTTTACATGATGACCACTCGGACTTACTATTAGCCCCTGAATCTTCAGTACTCCCCCCGGATGTAAAGAAAAGAGATTATTAACCACATTATACCCTAAAACAAACTATGTAGTCCATATCAGAAATTTAAAACAATATTTAAAATTAGGTTTAGTTTTGAAAAAGGTGAATAAAATTTTAGAGTTCCATCAAGAATCCTGGCTTCAGCCGTACATAAACATGAACACATAGTTCCGTACTGAAGCTGAAAATGAATTTGAGAAAAATTTTTACAAATTAATGAATAACGCCATCTTTGGGAAAACAATGGAGAACATACGAAAGCGTGTGGATATTCGTCTGTGCAATAATGGGGAAAAGGCAGAAAAATTAATATCTAAACCAAATTTTAAAGATAGGACCATTTTCTGTGAGAATTTAACAGCTTTTCATATGGGTAAAACCTCACTAACATTGAACAAGCCTATAGCAGTAGGGATGTCGATACTCGATATTTCCAAGACTTTGATGTACGAGTTTCATTACCATAAGATGAAAGAGTGTTACGGAGAAAATGTGAAGCTTTTATATATCGATACCGATAGCTTCATTTATAATATAAAATGCGATGATATTTATAGTGATATAAAAAAAATATAAATCTCTTTGACACTTCAGAATACCCAACAAATAATATATATGGGATTCCTCGCAAAAATAAAAAAATTTGGGGTAAAATGAAAGACGAAAATTGCGCTAAAGTAATGACCGAATTTATAGGTTTGCGATCGAAAATGTATTCCTTTAAAGTGGATGGTTGTCATTTGATAAAAAAACTTAAAGGTGTAAAGAAATCAACTTTGCAGAAAAAAATTGATTTTGAAGATTACCGTAGGTGCCTACTAGAAGACATTAATTTGTATACCTCAATGAATCTAATTAGATGTGTAAATCATAATATTTACAGTGTCACTCTCAACAAGCTCGCCCTTTCTGCTCATGATGAAAAAAGGTTCTTGCTAAATAATAAAATAAATACTTTGGCTTTAGGACATTATTCTATTAACTGTGAGCAAAGTTAATTAACTTTTCGCTTGAAATTTATCATTGTATATTTTTCTGTACGTATAATTCTGTTTATTTAATTGTGTATGCATATAAAATTCTGCATGTATGTATAATTCTGTATGTATATAATTCTACATACATAATTCTATTTATTTAATTGTGTATATATAATTCTGTATACATAATTCTGTATAAATAGTTCTGTATGTATAATTCTGTATACATAATTCTGTATAAATAATTCTGTATATATAATTCTGTATAAATATATGTATATATATAATTCTGTAAGCATATTTAATTCTGCAAAAGTTTATTTCTAAACATTGTATTATTCGGGTTGAATTTATTACGAATTGTTTATCTCATTTCAAATTCGATATTTTGTGCATAAATAAAATATATTTTTTATTTCATTGATTTTTTTGTATTTTTTATAATTTACTTCTAAGATAACTTTTAAAGGTATATACATATAAATAAAAGTTTTAAAGATATTTTCTTCATTTGCAATGGAGTTTCCTTACATGAAACATCCCTTTTCTATGCTAATATGTGGTCCATCTAATTTCGGTAAAACTTACTTTGTAAAACTTTTATTAGATACGAAATTGATTAAACCAATCCCTTCAAAAATCATCTGGTGTTATGGTGCTTATCAAGAACTTTTTAATGAAATACTTGATGCTGAATTTCATGAAGGTATACCCCATGATATAGAAAATACGAGAGATGCTCTTATAATAATAGATAATTTAATGAGAGAATTGGGTGATGAGAGAGAGAGAGAGAGAGATAAAAAATTATCAAATTTATTTACAAAGGGAAATCATCATAAAAATATATCTGTTATCTTTATTGCTCCAAACATTTTTTATAAGGGTCGATAAATGAGAAATGTTTCTTTAAATGCTTCTTATTTATGCTGTTTCAAAAATGTTAGAGACAAACAGCAGATTACTTGTTTAGCTAGACAAATGTATCCTTCAAAATCAAATTTTTTTTCTTGAAAGCTATAACGATGCAATAATTCGTCCATATGGATATTTATTTATCGATATGAAACCGGAAACTGATGAACAATTACGCGTACGTACGAATATTTTTCCTGGAGATAAAAATATTGTTTATGTCCCACGATCATAATTGCTCGCAGAAATAATACATTTTACCGTAATATTTTTCTGTGTTTAAATATAGTATTTAAAGGATTGAAACATATGGTATACGACATTCGCTTTAAACATGTCGACTAAGCAACATATTAAGCATTTAAAACTTTTAACTAAAAGTAAAAGAAAGAAAAAGATTTTGCGAAAATGTCCAAACTCTCTGATAAAGGCCATATGTGAATGTGCTATGAACACTTTAAAAGGTAATGTTCCATTGACCAAACGCCAGAAGTCAAATCTGACCCCTTTAAAACGGTCGTACGGAAGTTGGGAGATAGATCTATTCCTTTATATAAGAAAAGGCATTTGTTAGTTCAAAAGGGGGGAGGATTCCTTAGTTTCTTAATCCCCGCTGCCCTTTTGGTTTTATCTTCTCTATTTAATGAAGCATACTAAGAAACTTATGCTTGTTCCGGAAGAGAGACTTCGAACATTTGCTCAGGACCAATTGTCTACACTAGATAAACAGATGCATATATCATTCTTCAAAGGAAAAATATCACTGAGGAAGAAAAAGCAACTCTTTATCTTCTAATTCTTCAGAAGTTTGTAAACTTTCCCTCTCTCTATCCTAGTAAAAATCCTGATATCATGGAGACAGTGGACACAAAACAAGAAAATTATCAAAATCAGTTTACAGACACGGTTGAAGATAAGATAAATACCCTTACAAGCTTATCACCAAAAGAGCATGTTACAACCCGTCCCAAAAAGGAAACAAGCGTGGATACAATTGAAGAGGAGATAGGAAGTATAGCCCTAGTGAAATGCAAAAATATCCCAAATAAAATTTTAAACTTTATCCAGAAAAATCAAGGAGAAATATACTGGACACCTGATAAAGAGCTGATAGTGGATGGAAAAATTATACGCAATACAAATATTATAAATTTGATTATTCATCTAGTAAGGGACAGGAAAAAAACCCCTTTTGGATTTGAATTTTTTAACGAAGTTTTAAAAAGAAAAAATTTTCCATCAAGCTATATTAAGAATAAATATCTGAAAACAAAAATATTGTATGGAAAACCTTCATCATGGATAGAATATAAAGTGTAATTTTTATTGTTTCTAAATAAATTGCTTTTTCTTTTCAATTTATACTTGGTTTAGTTCTTATTTATTTCAGAAAGTAAAATAATATAGTATTTTATTCATACTAATTATTAAATATCAGACAATATTATACATTTGTAATAAAAAATTAAATTATAGGTGTCTTACAAAAATAATAACACAAACACAAAATATAAGAAATATATATATTATTCACCATCTAAAATGTAATCTTACATTATACCTTTTTTTGAAATATTGATACAATCGAAAATCATTGAGTCTACTTCGAGAGAATTCATATAACTGATGGGAGGCCAGAACGAATTATTCAGCAGACCTCAAACTTTCAAAGTCAGTTTTTTGGAATTCGTTTCAATTTCCCCTCACCGGATAGTGAAATTCCTTCGACAAGGGTGTGCCAGAAAGTTCCCGCGCCTGGGGGTCACTAGACCCATAAATTGCGGGGTGCGTCAAGAGATTTCCCGCGCTCCCGAAATTTCATTAAACCCTTAGGGTTTGGAATGCTGTAACTCTGCGCTGGTCTCTGGACCAATCAGAGACAATTAAAGTGGACAAGACAAAGAGTCCGCTCTAGGATTTTTGTGTGAAAAGTCGTAAAATAAAATGGGACGCACCCCGATTTTGAGGGAGACAGAGCCATTCCCAGAGCTGCAGAGAATCTCAAATAAACTCCGGAGACTCCGGGCATCAACCATGTACATTCCCTTGCACTTTCCCTCTCTCAAGTTAAGTTAACTTTTGATCTTGTAGTGAAGTAAAATTCCAGATACTTGTGCTTAAAATAAATTTAATAATGTTTTAAAACTATACGATCAGTGTATGACTTATTGTGAGGTGAGTGTTTTAATTTTAGAATTAGTTAAATTAATTAATAGTCATAATGCGATGTGAAATTAGGAATCTGGGTTCAAAGTTATAGAAATTAAATAAGTTAAAATAGTGTCGCATCATTTGGTGCCGTGACCTTTTCTTTTCCTAGACACGATGTTGTGTTGTTAAATTAATTTTCTTCAAAAAATTTTTTTTCTGTTGTTTCCTTGTAAGTTTAAAATTAAACGAGATGTTGGGTCACCCAATGATAATCTTAGTTCATCTGTGAAGCATGTAATAATTTCTTATTGTGTGCCATTGTGTTTTGATTGTATTTATTACTCAATTTTTCCAGTTGTGAAGTTTTTTTTTCTCGCAGTATTTTTTTTTATTATTTAGATACTTGGAGATGTTGTTAATGTAATTTTTTTTCTTATGCTCTTTGTTAGTATATGCATGTGTGTATTCATTATCTTAACTGATCTAGCTATGATCTCAATTTCTTATGTGTTGATATGTTTGTATTGTGGATTTTAGTGTGCTCAAAAAAATTTTTTCCGTTTAATTAATTCGAGTGTATATTGTCATATGGAGTACGTGTTTCGTTGCTAGTTAACAATTTTTTTTGCCCCGAATGTTTGAAGTGGTTCAGTTAATTGATTATGCTTACTGATCTCGTAATAAAATTTCTTGTGTTTTTGCTGTTTCAAATTGTAGTCGATATGGTGTTGTTAAATTTAGAGAAAGTGAAAGGAATTGGCCGGATTGTCATTAGTGTAGATATTGAGATGTGATTTGAGTGTAGATTTTGAGCGATTTAAGTGTTATGAAGATATTATTTCCGATAAAAGTTGGTTAGATGTTGCGCTGCTTAAATTAGAGGAATTAATTGTGTTAAATTTTGATAGTAATTGATTAGGTGTTTATGGCTGTAGTACTTGGAATTTGAGATATTGAAGCGATAAGGTTAGTAGTTTTTGAAAAAAAAATGGTTAGATGTTCATTTGTGCAGTATTTGAATTTAGAGATATTAAAGTATAAGGAAAAAAGTTAAGTTTTGACGGAAATAGTTATTGCGTGTTCATTATGTTTGCACTTGGGATTGAGTTTCTCTTCTTTTTTTTCTGAGATGTTAAGGTTTGTCAATTTTTTTTGTTAATTTGTTGTTCTGGTTGAGATGAGATTTTAATTGTTGGAGCGATGTTGTGTTTGGGGAATAAATATTGGTTACATCGATTTTCTTTCTGTGGACATGTAGAGCATGTTAGAGCATTGGACTTCGTAAATGCGCTTGATTTGTTGTTGTAATTTTTTTTCTCCCTCTCCTTGTTTCTGTTAAAATTTTGATTTGGAGTTGTCATGCAAATTAATTTTTTGGGGTCATTTTATTGCTTGAACGTTTTGTGTGGGGTTTGAATCTTGGTGTGCTTGGGCGATAGGGGAGAACGTCCCATCTCGTGCTGATAGCTGTCCATGTCATTCTGGCGCACTCCTACTCGGAGCATTTTTGTTTTCACCCCCCCTCAACCCCCGTGGATGCCAGGGGAGGAACTTTGGGTGTTGGTTCTCTCCGGCGCTTTAGGAGGAATTTTGTCCCTCGCGCCCCCCTGCTGTCGCAAGCGAGATCAGAAACTCAGCCTCTCTCTTTTTCTCTAGGGTCTTCGTCCCTCCTTGTTGTTTTTTGTTTGTTACTTTTCTCTCGTAGGTGCTCGATGCTAATTTTTGTTTTGTTTTTTTCCCGACGCAATAGCCTTTCTTTCGTAATATTTTGCTTTGTTGAATTTTGTGGAAATCTATCTTGCATCATGATTGAATGCAACTCGGTTATTTATATTGGATTTTTCAAATTTGTATGAAACTTAGCTAAACTTTACTTGGAGCTCGTTCTTTTATAAAATAATAATAATAATAAAAAAATAGAATTTTTTTTCTTCATCATCATGTTTTGAAACTCAATTGGTATATTGTGTTATATCGTACTTCAAACGTTAAAGTTGTTAATTTTTTTTCCTCTTACATTTAATTCACATACTTTCCACTGGAATATTTTTTTATAACTATGCAATTTGTGTCATGTCGTTTTCTGATGTTTAAGTGAGACATTGTTGTACTTAGTTATTTAATGAATTTTTAGCACAAATTTTTTTTATGCAACTTGTTTTATGTCATGTTTTGATGTTTAAGTGAGACAAAATTTTGTACTTGTTATTTAATGAATTTTAGGTCAATTTTTTATGCAATTTGTTTCATGTCTTGATTTGATGCTTAAATGAGATAATGTTGTATGTGGTTAATATCAATTTTAGCTCTAGATAAAATATTTTTTGATGCTATTTGTTTTATGACAATATATAAATTTTGTTGTTTGTAATAAGATGGATATTTCATTTTGCCATGCGATTCATGTATGCACGTCAATTTCAATTTTATTTTTTTTTTTCATGTTTGCAACAGAAATCAAATTTTGGGGTCTTTTGGACACCTGTCACGACATTTGAATGTTGTTACTATATATATATATATTTGGCATTTTCATTAATCAAATAATTTTGTGTTGCGGTTATTATCTAGTAGTTAAATTTTTTTTATACAAAAGGTTCTTTGCTTGAATAATATACTTCATGCTGACTTGATTGTGTATAACTGTGTACTTTTCTTGTTAAATTTTGAGTATTCATAAAAGATTAATTTTTTTTTGGTGGCGGTATTTTGTCAGAAGCAATTTTATTGATAAGTTGTGTTGGTGTATTAATTTTAAGTGCCTGTGTATTACTGAATAATGATATCTTTGGAATTTAGACTTGTTAAGATATGGATAGAGGTGGTTGTTTGAATATTTTCCTTAAGAAATTATGTTGAAACTTAACTTTGTTTTGCTCAAGTTGTTTGTTTTGTCATATGATTGCTAATTTTAATTAAAAACTTTTATAGTCTTTCGGTTAGGTGTTTAATGCTAATTTAATTTTTTATGTGTGTTTGTTTTGCTATAGATTTGGAATTTTTGTTTGCTTATAGGGCTCTAGTTAAATTGTGGTTTGGTTAAATGAATGTGCAGTCAATAGTTTTGTCTCGCTTGTGTGCTAAACTGTATTAAGAATTGAATGTGTTGTTTGATGTCGTTATAGTAGTTCTGTTGATTTAGGTTAATTTTTTTTATTGATGGTAGCGCTTGGGTAGATTATTGAATTGAGTATTGATATTAATTGAGTTTTTTATGGTTTTGGATTTTAATTGTAGTTTTGCATTGTTATTTGGAAATAAGTTTATTGTCAGATAATAGTATTGTTAAATTTTATGTTTTGTGTACGCGTAGTTGTGTTAGCTTTGAGTTTGGTATTGGCGAAGAGGAGAATTTTGATTTAGTATTGTTTCAGTTTTAGATATTGAGTTTGATAATTTTTTTGGTTTCAAAAAGGTTGAAGATGATCAGGTGTGAATTATTTTTTGTTTTATTAATTGTTGAAGGAGTTAGATAAGTTTGAGTTAAGGATTTTGTGGAATATTTGAGAAAGTTATTCGAAGGAGATAGATAAATTTTAATTTGATGAATTTGTTGGATACTTGGGAAAGTTTTTTTGTATGGAGATAGATAAGTTTGCGTCCAAAAGTGTGTGGTAAATTTCAGAGTTATTTGATATGGAAATGGAAAATTGAGTTATAATGATTATGCGGTATATTTGAGAAAGTTGTTTTGATGTAGAGAAGGTAATTTGAGTTAAGGATTTTGTGCGATTTCGAGTAAATAAGTTGATGAACATAGATAAGTTGAATTAATGATTGTGTGGTATATTTAAGAAGATTTTGAGAGGAGTCTAGGAAAGTTCGATTTGAGGATTATGTGAGATTTTGTGTAAATAAGTTGATGGGCATAGATGGGTTTTAGTTAATGGTATTGTGGAGAAGTCGATGAATTATTTGGAAGTTGCAGATAAGTTTAGTTAGTGTTATTGAGGTACAGGATATGAATGATCTTTGAAGTAAAGGCATTTTTGAATGATTGAGGAATCATTTTAAGGTTACTGAGAATTTTGGGTTAAGGTTATAGAGTGCTATTTGAGTAATTAATTCGATGGTTATCGATGAATTGAGTTAGCGGTATTGTTGAAAATTGAGGATCTTTGGTTTTTTTGTATATTTGTTGCGAGAATAGTGAAACATTGTGATGAGTTCTTTTTTTTTTAATTATTTAGAATTGATACATTTTATTACGTGGAATGTTAAATAGTGATGTTGATTAGTGAAGTGAAATTTTTGGGGGGAATTATGTTGTTTAATTATGGGTAGCACTTGTAGTAATTTTTTTTGCTTTTTCGTTTTAGTTAAAATTACTTTACTCTGTATGTGTCGCCTCATATGTCATGGGTTGCATTATCAATTTTACTTTTATAAATTTTTTTTCTGAAATTTTCAACTGCATTTGCGATTTCTGGAATTCATTTCTCAATATGGAAATTCGCATGTATTTGAATGTAGAAGAAATTGTTTTTTTTTCTCTCAAATTTTTTAGAAGTATTAATCGATATAGTTATTTTTTTATAATCGGATTTGCATGGGGTTTTTCTGTCTTAATTGTACATTCTGTCTCTTGTGTTGACGGTGGCTAGCAATCGTCATATCGCAAAAGATAGTATGTTCTGTTTTTTTCCCTACTGCCTTTGTAAACATTGGGGATGCATCCTGATCAAATGCACACTCATAGTTTGCAATTCTAAATTTAATCGCATTAATTTTTTTTATTAATTTCAAATTGTAACCAATGCTTGTAGTGAATTTTTTAAAATTTCTTAGGCTATTAAGCATTCTCAGAGGTTATAAATGTTTTTTACCGTGTACACTATTCGCTTCAATTTATAGATTTTAATTTGCCAATCTGAATTTAATTACATTACTTTTTTTTAATTTTAAATTGTAACCAATGCTTGTAGTGAATTTTTTAAATTTCTTAGGCTATTAAGCATTCTCGGAGGTTATTTTATTATTTTTTTACTTATACACACCCATCGCTTCAATTTCTAACTTTTAACTTGAAATAAATTTTTTTAACAAAAGATTGTAATCATTGCTCTTAGTGAATCATTGTAATTTATTACACTTTGAGCATTGTTGAAGGTTAAAATAATAAATTTTTTTTGGTGGTCTGATACATGCACATCATATTAGTCGTGTCAGGATTTCGATGTTATACGATTATGAGGTGTCTGTTTCTTAGTGCCACGTTTGTATTTATTATATATGTTTCACTTGTAGTTATTTCTTATCACAAAATATTTTGTTCGATGCTCGTATGTGTGCTTATTGTGAGTATCGAAGCTATTATATATGCAATTTTTGAATTTACTATGCGTTACTCGTCTTATTTTTTCTTTATTATTTAGTGGCACATGATTCTTTGTGATTATACGATTATTTCTATTTGTTATTTTATATATGTTGTCCTTGTGAATTGTTTGGTGACCCATTCGACAATTATTTGTTCGTAACATGAATTTAATTGTAGTTGTTAGTAATTATTTTTTCCCTCTCACCGCTAACGGAATTGGGACTTAATTTTTAGAATTTACTTCATAATTTTTTTCTTCCTTTCTGTTACATTTTCAATTGTAAATTGTGGGAATTGTGACGTCGGTGCTTGGAGTGTCCGGCGAAGTCAAATGGGGTCAAGTTTTTCTTTCTATACACTGGTTTTGGTTTCATTACTAATATGGCTTCCCTGGGAGACAAATTTTTTTTTTCTATTGCAGTGTACATGGAGCATTTTTATTCCGCATCTGCCGGAACCTACGGGGCCAGCTGAAATTCTACTCATCGTGGATGGACTACAGACTTTTGATATGTTGCATAGCTCTACAGGAAATTTTCTACTCATCGTGGACGGACTACATACTTTTGATGTGTTGCCTAGCTCTATAGGAAATTTTCCACTCATCGTGGACGGACTACAGTCTTTTGATGTGTTGTCCCGACGGAGCGCTTAACATTCTTCGCAGTGTCGATGCATCAGCTATTTCTTCTGGTCAGGACACACATATGATCGCCGAACTCTCTTCTCGTGATGGAACATTTTTTTCTTTTTATTGCTGGTTGTAATAATTTTTTTGTGCTGTGTATTTGAGAGAGGGGAGGAGTGATGGGAGGCCAGAACGAATTATTCAGCAGACCTCAAAATTTCAAAGTAAGTTTTTTGGAATTCATTTCAATTTCCCCGCACCGGATAGTGAAATTCCTTCGACATGGGTGTGCCAGAAAGTTCCCGCGCCTGGGGGTCACTAGACCCATAAATTGCGGGATGTGTCAAAAGATTTCCCGCGCTCCCGAAAGTTCATTAAATCCTTAGGGTTTGGAATGCTGTAACTCTGTGCTGGTCTCTGGACCAATCAGAGACAATTAAAGTGGACAAGACAAAGAGTCCGCTCTAGGATTTTTGTGTGAAAAGTCGTAAAATAAAACGGGACGCACCCCGATTTTGAGGGAGACAGAGCCATTCCCAGAGCTGCAGAGAATCTCAAAAAAACTCCGGAGACTCCGGGCATCAACCATGTCTATTCCCTTGCACTTTCCCTCTCTCAAGCTAAGTTAATTTTTGATCTTGTAGTGAAGTAAAATTCCAGATACTTGTGCTTAAAATAAATTTAATAATGTTTTAAAACTATACGATCAGTGTATGATTTATTGTGAGATGAGCGTTTTAATTTTAGAATTAGTTAAATTAATTAATAGTCATAATGCGATGTGAAATTAGGAATCTAGGTTAAAAGTTATAGAAATTAAATAAGTTAAAATAGCGTCGCATCATAACACATAATCCTTCGAATAACATCGGCTTATTTTTAAAAGAAAATATAAGCAATAAAGTCCACAAACATTTGATGTGAGACTTTGGATAGATTTCTTATTCCATTTCACATTCGTAAACAGTTCAGCATACTTGGAAATATGAACCCCGTACATTTCTGTTGGAAATCCATAAGAATCAAAAAATTCTAATGTGTTCTTGTCTTTAATATACATTGCCAACCAGTGTGACCCTTCTTGGTCGCGTGTATCCGTATTTACAACTAGGGTAGCACGTTCTTTTGGAAGAGGTATTTCGTCTGATGGGAAAACTCCAATGAAATATCTTGATGCATCTCTATCTCTAGACAAAATTCGATGAATCTGTGAGGCATACATCATTAGCTTCCAAAATCGAAGAGCACTTTTCTTGTTTTGCTGATTTCAATCAGGGACTCAAATTCGGCAAAAACTATTAATGAAACTGTCTGTTCTAGAACTTTATATATATATTAAATTTTAATTCTATTCTTAAGTTACTGTGCTTGATCAAATTGAAATGTTCCCCATCACATAAATCAGGTGATAAATCAAACAGATATAAGGCATATCCTTTAGGAAACTCAGTTCTCGATAAATAAAGACCTTCAGACTGTAAGAATAGATTCTGGTATGCTCTAATGTAGTTATCGTTTTCGAATTCTTGTTCTAATGGTTGATGATCATAGGTTGACCATCTACATAAACTCCTAAAAAGTTCATATAATAATGGTTGAATTCGAAGGGAGACTTCTTGTAGTTTCCGTTAAATGCATCACTATCCACGCAAGCCAGTACCAATCATTTGGGCATCTGCCCCGAAAAAACGTTATCCTGAATGAAAGAATAGCTGGATTGAGGTATAGAAAATACTTTACATACAACTCTATCGATGGGGTATTTAGCTGTTGGTTTTTCTAAAGCTTTCACATGTCCTATGAGAACTCCTGGATTTACACGTACTTTTCTTACAAAGAGAGAGATGTGATCAAAAACCACTTTATAATCCCCATCTCCCATCAAGCAAAATTCTGTTTTACTTCTAATGAGTTTAATCTTTAAATACACTAGGTTAAGCAAAAGTCTATCTTGATTAAACAAATCTACATGAAGTCGCCCCATCATATCAACAGTCACGCTGTTTTTGAATAATGAAACTCGTTTATTGAATCCTTCATTTGGGTCCTAATCCTCTTCATCATATATATTCATTCGACCCACTGTATCCGTATAATAAACTTCAGATGTAAGCTGTGAAATCTTGTTGTCATACCCATGGTTTAAAAGAGTTTCGATGATAGCTCTATAAGCGTAAGTATTACTACTGGATGAGATGATTCTCTCATTTAAACTAATATCCACTTGAGAAAATAAAGAGTGAAGGAAAAGATTAACGGGTCCGACTTTATTTTCTTCTGTTATTAGTTTTCCATCACTTTTTAAAATTTTTGCTCTAACATAAAGTTGAGTTTGAGATAAATCAAGGTACTCTTCACCGCTTCCTGAAATGACAAATTCAATAGGTTCTCCGTCAGATACGTTTGCTATTGGATGAAACTGAACCCAATGACCTCTTTCAATTACCGTTTGGGTAGGTTGAAGTGCAAATAAATTAAGTTCGGATTTCGCACATTCTGGAGAATCCTTCAAAAGAAATTCCATTTCTATTGCGTATCAAAAATATCACGTCTTTTCTTCTTCCTTACTTTCGATTAAATGAGATACTTTGGAAGTTTCTTTTTTTCTTTTATAGGCTTTCCCTTTACCGAGCATATCATCTGCTTTTTTAATTGCCTTCTTTGCTAATATTCTTCCCATTTCCTTTGCCCTCTCTTCAGCTGATTCTTGCAAATTTTGTCCTTCTAATAAATCATTCGCTATTTGAGCCCCCGTTCTTAAAACTTCTCTTCCAACAGATTTGGCTCCTCGAGATAAAAAGGGTAGAGCAAAACGGAATAGTCTTTTAAACCATCCTCCTATACCATATCCCTTTTGAAAAGATTGACCTTGATAATAAGAAAGTCCATTACCAGCTTGATTGACGAAATAGTCCTCATATTGTCTTAAACAATACGTATAGGGAACGAGCATCTTTATTCCACAAAGTTTGATTCTTGAATGAACTTTATACATCCATTAATTTTCTTTTATACTATTTGTCTCATGCGAAAATGGATCACCGCTATAACTCTACCCCTTTCAAAGGGTACTAAGTCACCTGAATGTAATCTAAGAACCAATTCGATTGTTTGAAAATGCTGACGTATTAAAGGAACAAAATGAGGTCTTGTATAGTGTGAATTTACCACTTTTTTCTCCATCTTTTCCTTCGACTTTTACAATTTTCAAAAGGGGAGCTTGAATATCACCCACAATTTGAGGTTCTGCCAAATCACAATAAACATATATAAGGGGAAACGAAGCATTAGGATCAGCGATATAAGGACTTTCTACTTTCCCTTTAATTTCACCTGGTTCGAAACCAAGTTCAGAAACACATTCATCTAAAAAAATTTTAGCCTGTCCTTTTATCTTGATATTCACTCTTTTGACAACAGGATGATAATGAAATTCTATTTTATTCTTAAAATCTTCTAAGTACATGCCCTCTAAAATGTCAGGTATAGACTCGTAACAACATCTTTGAGGAATTTTTCTGGCTACCAACTTCCCATCACCCAGATCACAAAACCGAATAAATTATTACCTTCTCTTATATTGTACCATGTATGAGAGAGGATAAATAAAGTCAACTAATCCCATTTCCCGTTCTCCCTTTAGAGTAATAGGAGTCGGAAGTTGTGTAATAAAATGTGAAACTTTATCTTCTGGAAAAAAATCTTTGGAGCTATCACTCACAAGTGTTACGTCGAAAGACATTTTTACGACTGATGATTAAATAGATATTGATCGTTCTTTATAAATGTTTCACGTCATGTACCCACATTTTAAATTTTTCTGGGTACCACCTTTTTTCATGTTTCCAAATTTTTTCGATAAGATAATAGCTTGAATCCGTTACTTTTTGAAGTTCTTCATAAAATGTACCCCGAATTACTTCTCATGTTAAGCCTTTTACTTTATAAACAGTGGGGTTCCTACGTAGAATGTGATAAATGGTAAAAATCTCCCGCGTCCAATTTTTTTCATATCCTTTTTCGAATATTAATTTATCTCTGCTAATTCGAAATGTATCCCCTATTTGAAATCTTGGTTTAGATGATGTTTTATTTTTATTTCCATGTAAATTTTTCCATGCCGCCTTTTCATTTTCTTCGGTTACAGAAGCAGGGGCCATCTGATTACTTCTGTGCCAAGTATTATTATAACTTTGGATTAATTTATCAATAACATCGATATAACGCTTTGTATTCATTTCCGTAAAATACTTCCACATTTTTGTCTTTAACGTTCTGTTAAATCGTTTTACAACAGAGGCTTTCGTATTATTATTCGTCATAAAAAATACTATTTCCTTCTTTTTGAGATAATTCTGAAAAAGTTTGTTTGTAAATTCTTTACCAGCATCAGTTTGAAGTTTAAGAGGAATATACGTTCAGAAAAGATTCGTTCAAAGGCCGATACTATTGTTTTCGCATTCTTATCATGTAATGCAGTGCTTCTCAAACTTTCAATACCCGCGACCCAATATTCAATCATCATTTTCATCACGCCCCCCCCATACAATAACATTGTATTGAATTCAGTAATACTATACTTTTACACTAAAGCTACAGTGTGTGTATGTTGTGTGCGTGTACGACTTTAACCTCTTATGTGCCACCGACGTATATAAAAGTCTCGCTCTGTCCAAGCATTAATCTTCTGGACGTATATATACGTCTTTCAGAAGTACGATCTTTTCTGTTCACTGCTATCTATAAAATTATTCCTAAGGCTTTGGAATACAATAAAAGGACCTTGACAGACTTTGAGAAGGATTTACTTTATTTTAGAGGATTTTGCTTATTTATTCCTTTTCTCCCCCCCAAAAAACCATCAAAATACTCGCGTGTACGTGGAAAATCGTGGCATTGAGGACCGAACCGCGTAACCTTTAATCGGCAGTTAAGGAATTAATTATATACCGTACAAATCATCAAGATAAGTTTTAATATAAGCCCATGGGGCTGCTGGTAATTATCAAACTTGTTCTTAATTTAGTATTGTTAAATTAATAATAAAATACATTGTACGGTAAAGGTACTTTTATAAGTGTATTATATCAGTGTAAATGTGTATTTTATATTTTATTACGTCAGGAAATATTTTGTTTGCTTACTTTCAGTAAATTAATAAAGTTTTGAATAATCTTTAGTTTTTTCGATTTTGCAATATGCTCGCGCCCCCCGTGTAGAGTTATCACGCCCCTTAAGGAGGGTGCGCACCACAGTTTGAGAAACGCTGATGTAATGGAACAGCCCAAACATATTTAAATAAAACACACATGCAAGTAAGTAAAAAATCTATACTCATCATTAAACTTAGTAAGAGACTGCATATCTACTAAAACAGCCTGAAATTGCTTATTCATTCTATTTAAAAATGTTCTATTTTTCCTAAATTTCTTTTTAATAGGTTTATGTAAAGAGTATATGAATCTTTCCCACTTAGCCACTTTTTAATATCTTTCCTAGGAAATTTTCCGCTTGTTGCTCTAAATAAAGCCTCAACACCACCAAAACTACCCGGTTGTTCGGGTTCTCGATAAGCCTTTTCAAGATTCATTCTTAACTGAGGAATAACGTGCTTATTGAATAATATCACATACATGAATAATGTTAAAAGCAGAATACTTAAAGAATTTATACCATTAAATTAACCTGAAAAAATAATGAAATATCACAAATATAAATATTTTAACTAGAAATGGTAACAATAATAACACATCAATACATATAAAAAAATATTTTACTTAAGGCAAGCGATGAATATCAGAGGCAATGTACATACTTTTAGCGTTATTTATAACAGAAGTCATATCCCAATTATTTACAAACATAGGACTTAAGCATTAGGTCTTCGTAGTCGAATGGTTAGAAAAACATGTCTAACATTCAAGTACGAAGATTTTTGAGGTTTGAAACTTAAGAATAGGCATAATTCTGCACTTGTAAATTCAAATCGTTCATAGATGGCGCAACAGGTGA
Organism: Trichonephila clavipes; assembly: GCA_019973935.1. Lineage (NCBI taxonomy): Eukaryota > Metazoa > Arthropoda > Arachnida > Araneae > Nephilidae > Trichonephila > Trichonephila clavipes. The sequence continues at coordinate 147,515 of BMAU01017908.1, forward strand.
ATAATACTTTAGTTTAAAAAATAATGAATAATATTTAAGGGGAAAAATAGATTATAATAAAATATATTCATTAACCCTAAGTAACAAATTATGTCCCCCTCCAAAAAGTTTGACCCTTTATCCCAATTAAAATTTGCTTCCAATGATGTAATTAAAAAATCATAATCATTTAATTAAAACTATATCAGAATATAACTCGTTATCGCTAAAAGCGTGCATTTCTTATTAGTACAGAGCCCCGATACCCTTATCAGTCAGAAACCATCCTCCCGGTCCAGATCCGGGGGGGGACTTCCACCCTCTTTTGTTTGCATGCGCCTCAACCTCCTGGCACCACTGTTCCACAGAAACCGCAAATCTCTTCTAATATTCTTTCAGGCCAAATTGCAGTTTGTTTAAAATTATTTATAATGCGAACATATATTCATTTGAAAAAAATATTTTTTAATTTTTGGTTATACTACTTTATATAGAGGGTTTTGCCCTACCCAAAAAAAATATTTTAATTGCTATAGTGTTTGAATTTTATGTTTTTAAAACTTAACCCGTGTGAAGAACGGACATTTCAGCTTGTCTGTTCTAATAAAAGAAAGAGTTTGTGTTTTCAGCTAATCTGATCAAATTATACGATCCAGTAGTGTGAAACTTGGCACGTAAAAGCGGTAGGTGATTATTCTATTAACCTTGAAAAGTTTTTTTCTCGAAATTTGCTTAAATTTTTTTTAATTCAATTTTTAAGCGATTTTTCAGCTAATCTATACTAAAAAAGGAAAGAGTTTGTGTGTTTCAGCTATTTCGACCAGATTAAGCAACCCAAAAGTGTGAAATTTGGCACGCAGAAGCTGTAAGTCATTATACTATTAACCTCGAATAGTTTTTTTCTAAATTCACGTTAGATTTTTTTAATTCAATTTTTAAGCGATTTTTCAGCTAAATGGAGATATGACGTTATCAGACGTGTCAAGTCTTAACTTTTCGAAAATTAATGTTTAGAGCACATTTTATTGTATATATATATACATATATATGGTTGTATTTATTCGTTCATATATATATATATATATATATATATATATGTAGAAATGGATGTGCACATATCGTATCCTTCCTATATTTCTTAATGATGTACTGCCAAGAGAGCACCACCTAGCTGACAAGGTGGTTCGAGGATAACGAGTAAACGATACTCGAATAGGACGACGACGAGGGCGCAGCAACGAAACGCCTCGTGGAATCCAACGACCTACCTTAAAAACGATGTTTCGATTACTTTTTACTAACTTTTAGCCCTCCCTTGTAAATAATTCCCCTTAATAAACACATATGTAACTCAATCTGGCTGTTGTCACTCTCTATTTGGGGGCTTGGCCTTTCCTTTTACTTAAAAATCCCCTTGAAAACTGAAGCAATAGGACGATGACGATGCAAGAAAAGTGAATCTGTTCAATGTGTTCTTCAATGCGTATTTGACGATTTTCTTTAATTTTAAGTGCATTCATTCTTCAATGTATATTTGACGATTTTCTTCAATTACAAATGCATTTATTCTTCAACGTGTTTTTCAACACGTATTTGACGATTTTCTTCAATTTCAAGCGCATTTATTCTTCAATGCATTTTTGTGATTTGACAATTTCCTTCAATTTCAAGTGTTGTGTGAAGTTTCACGAGGAAAATTCACGATTCTGAAGAAATTAATACGATAATTTTGCCGACATCGAGATTTTCTTCAACACTATTATACATTTATTAAAGTAATATTCAACAAGCAAGACGTTGTGTGCAAAGGTTTACCGTGAGTTTTTATTTCCATTATTTTTTTACGAACTCTCAGTGATTGTGAAAATATATTTTGAAACTGCTAGTGACTGTAATACGATATTTTTTAAACTTGTACAACTGCTACTAGTGACATTTTATTCTAGACTTTTATCTTTTCATAGCGTATTAATTTTTTTCTATGTTGAAATATTTTACTCATATATCATTTTAAGTTATCTGCAAATATTTGTATATTTTACGTATTTTGGTTCTATTTGAGTGATTTATCATGTCTTATTTAACACTGAATGATATCCCAATTATTGCGCAAACTTTGAAATTTGGCAATACTCAAAATATAAAATTATTGTATTCTGTTATTTTTAACGATCACCCATTCAATAGGACCTCTAGAGAACAATTGCGAAAATTTACGGGTCTCGCACCCGATTTTGATATTGAGGACTACTCCGCCGTTATTTTAAAAAAATTTAACCTACTCGATTTATAATCTGTTAAGCTAATTTTTTACAACTAGAAACAAATGGAACTGCCGAAGAACTTTGTAATAATATTTTGCTTGCACTAGCTGATTTATCCGCTTTTCATAATAAATTAAGGGGTGTTGGAAAGCTAAAATCTTATTTTTTTGACAATTTGAGATTTTTACATTTTCAAATTGTACAGATTTTAACCTTTCAAAAATACCTTATTTGAACTTCTAGGGCAATTAAAAGCACTATAAACCTATTTTTAAACTATCGTTGAATTTGGGCCACGCTCATTTTAATGGCGAAAATTGTAAACAAATTACTTTGTTTTTGCTTAAAAGTGTAACGATTGATATAAACCAAAACATGTAACTTTTATTTTAAATTGATTATTTTATTTTTTTATTTCCCAGCCTATTATTAGAAGTCTCACTGTATACATTAAAATCAATTTATCTCAAAATGTAAATTTTAATGTGCGATGTACCTTTTCTGAGAAACTACTGTTCACAGGTATGTAAATTTTTTATGAAACATTTATAATGATATCTAATATATACTAAAATGAGCTTTTTTTAAAACACTCAAAAATTTAGTTTTTACAAATTTTTTAAGTAAAAAATGGGTCAAATTTCGCAATGTTTGATAAAATATTTCATAATTTCTTAAAAAATTCAAAATTAGCAAAAAGCTCATTTTAGTATAATAAGAGAGGTGTACTTTAATAGTATGGAAAATTTCAAGTATGTACATAAAACAGATTTTGAGAAAAGGTAAATCGAAAACAGCCAATTTAACATTGTCAGTATAGAGAGAGAGAGAGAGAGAGAGGTTTCCAACTCCCCTTAAATACACGAGGTGTAGAAGAATGCCCCCGCGAGTTGCAAGAAATTCCTTTGTTTTCCCCCCACTTTCTACAGACAGGAAATCGGCTGACACCTTCAGCCCATTTGATGAGTCAGCCATTCCGTCTATTTCGAAAAACGATTTATTGTGGCTTTTTGTTAAAGCTTTACTTTAAACTCTTCGTAATTTCAGTGCAGATGACTCATACACAATCGAACATTTTTTTTCTGATGTGGAATAAAATTTAACGTTTTGCCCAACAACCGAACAACAAAAAATTATTTCTGTAAAGTGCCTTTTGATAGGAATTGCAAATTTATTTATTATGGAGTAACTTCATGGACAGACTGGCGCCAGTCAGTAATCACGTGATTCCAACGTCAATAAACAACACGTGCGATCTCAAAGCATTAGGTTCCTATACGTTTGTTGACGTCGTTCTTGTGTCTTAATTTTATCTAATTAAAAACATATGATATCATTGTATTTTTTGCATTATTCTAGTATATATATCTGTTAGGAAATATTTTTAACAACTCTTTTACATATTTTTTGTTTTATTCTACTTTATTTATCTAATTAAGTATTCGTCTGCTTCGTTAGTGTTAGCTGGGATATTTATTTATATTTCTTGATTCACTTAGATATAGCTCTTAGTTATTTTAGTTATTAATTAATATTTTATAGTTCTTTATTTCATATTTTTTCACAAGAATGACTCATAGCATATAGGTTCGAAACCGCTTCTTTTGAAAAATTTCAATTTGCACGAAATATTAAATTACAGTGCAAAGTTTTCCAGTGCCACTGGAAATCGAAGTGTTGCTACAAATATATCAAAAGTATTAAAATTATTCGACGATAAATTAGTAAGCAAGATATCATTTATATTGAGCCTGATTTCTTAATGAAGGATGATTTTTTTATTCAAGGCTTTGTTAAAGCCGAAATGAAAAAGAGAGTGACGTACAAGCCATGTGTTCAAATCAGAACAACTTGTCAGGTAAGTTAAAAATTATTTTGTTTTAATTTAGGAACTTTTTTTAAAACGATTATGATTGCATTACTATTTACTCTTTTATGCTTTAATATAACTCATTGTTTTAAAATACAAAATAGAATTCTATGTATTAACATTGATAGTTATTTAATTAAAAGTTGATTCCCCAAAAGATGAAAAGAAATGTGAATGGGCTAATTTATATTTTTTAATAGCTACATTATTAGTGATAAGTTTATAATTTGATTCTTATTTTAGAGTAGCATTGAATATCAATTTCTTTGTTTTCTATTTTAATGAATATGCATTATTAAACTTTAGTAATTCTATAATTATTGCTATTTATGAGTAAATTCTAATTTGATTCCAACACATTAAAAGTAAACACAAGAAATGCCAAGCCATTTTGAAAAAGAAATGTAAATTTTTCATTTAAAACTTCAATTCAATAAGGAGTAATATTGTGTAAACATTAAGATTCTGCCAAATTGTTAGTAATTTTTCTTATAAGGCATAGTATTTTTAATTCAAATACTTTATGACGTGTTTTTATAAACTGTTAATTTTTATTTATTTGAAATTTTCATTTACATGATTTATTTATTTAAATTTTAAATTATGGTCTTTATTTAAAATAATTGAATTTAAACTGAGCTGTAAATTAACTTTAGCATAAATTTTTTAAAAGGTATTAGTCAGTAGACTGATATATAAATACCGTAAACTTATATGAATATGCAATCTAATTTTAAAATTTATTACATTAATATTTAAAATTTATTTAACTTTAGGTTATAAGTGCAGCATGTACTTGTCCTGCTGGAGGCACTCCAGCATTTTGTAAGCATGCTTTTGCTTTATTGCATGCAATCAATGATTACAAAGCAAAAACTGTATGAAGCACCAACAGAAAGACTACAGACTTCGCACCAACCGAAACCTATTGAAATGGTTCCCCAGACATCAGAAGAACTATTTATGCGGGAACCAGCGATAGCAGTTGAGAATGAAATTGGGTTTGATTTCACTGCAGCTCCTTTTTTTACCTCTCCCTTGATGGAAGTGTACAAAAATATGCAGGAAATCAAACTCAAGGAAACTATTCCCCTTCCAGCGTTTGTGAGCAGTGGCAAAATTGCAACTGACTTGCCACAGATGGGGCTGGAAGAAATACTATATTATCACCGCCACTATTCCAAAAGTATTGATGAACTTACAGCCCTGGAAAATAGGACTGTCCAACAGAATTGCAGTGAGTGGCGGTTTGAAAGAAAGTTGCGGCTCACTGCAAGTGATGTAAAAAAATTGTTTGTAGAGTGGCTAATTTCGAAGCATTATCTACTCTGAAAAAAAAAAAAAAAAGATGAAGTGTTGACAAACATCCCTGCTGTAAGGTATGGATTGGAAAATGAGGATTATGTCCGGCATACGGTGCAACAACGTAATCCTCATTATGTAGTCCGGAAAACTGGTCTAGTTGTTCATCCTATACAGCAGTATATTGCTGCTTCTCCTGATGGATTGATTAGATCAGGCGAGGACTACATGATAATGGAAATAAAATGCCTTTACAATCCAGAGGGTCATTCTCTACAAGAGTTAATTAATAAAAGGCACGACTTTTGTCTTTCAAATTACAATGGTATCATTTCCTTAAAAAGAACTCACACCTATTACTATCAAATACAATGTCAGTTAGGTGTGAGTAACATTAAAAAATGTCTGTTTGTAATTAAAATTAATAATTCTAAGTCTAGAAACAACATTTATTCTGAAGTAATAAAATTTGATGATAATTTGTGGGAGGAATGCTTACAAAAATTGAAGAAATTTTTCTTTGGTTTTTATCTTCCACAAATTATTAATCTCTAAATAATTAATATTTATTCTTAACTGTTTAAAATTATTGTCATTTCTTTCTTTAAATTAAAATATTCTTAGGGGAATGATACCATTGCAAAAGGTAACTATTTTTAGAAATGATTAAATTTAATTTGATTTATTATCTTATTTTTTTGAAGTAAATGTTAAACTTGTAAAGAAGTTTTATTTCTGGAAACCTCTGTATGCAGAATATTAGGTAATATGAAAGTTTTTGATTAATGTAGAGAATTATCTTTTGGTGAAAATGTATATTTTTTTTCTATTATCTTCCATTGTCACATCTTCATCAATTTTTTTTTAAATCTCAGTGGCTAATTCTTTGAAATTGGCTACTCAAGAAGTAATTATTAGTTTTTTATGAGTCAATAATGTGTCCACATCTGCAATGAGCAGACAACATGTGAAATCGTGTCGCTCTTCTCAATCAGGCAGACAAGATGTTGAAAGCCGCAATATGGCAGGGAGCGGCCTGCCAAGTTCTTTAATGACAGAAATCACCACGGCACGAATTGGAGAAATGATTTAAAATGATCAACGGGCAACTCTGCTTGAAATCTCGTAAGAGCTGGGAGTGAGCTATGGTAGTGTGCTGTATAGTGTTCCTGATGTGCTGCAATGTTCCATGCCAGTGCCGTGAAATCATCCGACAAGGACCTGATTTCTACTAAGACGGGTTAAACCATTCGGCAGACGGGTTCTGCATTATGATAAATGCCTAAATAGACTTGGTGATTATGTCGAAATGTGATAGACATGTATGCCTCTTAATTCCCTTTTGTATTTTCTGTCTATTGTTAATATATTTTATTAGACTTAACCTTTTATTTGATCATCCTATGTAATTATGGATATTTTTTAATGATTTGTGGATGTTATAGATGTATCTGTTTTACAATGTTAAGCTTTTTAAAGTAATTTGGTCCATAACATATTTTAGTTGATAGGGAAGTATTTGATTTATCTGATGAAAATTAAATTTTTACAATTTCATGATTGCATATTTTATAATAGTATGACTGAACAGTGTCATATTTAAAATGATCCTATAATTTTGTGGTTTAATTTATCAATCAAGTTCTTAAATGTTTTTCTTTGTACTTGTATGCTGCTAGCTGGTGTACCTGTTCTTCACATGGGTGTGAATTTATATGTATCGAAAATGTTATGCATGACTTTTCTTATTTCTTCCCTGTACCTCAGTACACATTTAGAGATGAAAAGTAACAATTTTCTTAAAAATGTATTTAAATCAAGTATGCCTACCTACACTTAAAAGTTGAAATGAATATTTTATTTAATTGTCAATCAGTTATTTGATGAAAATGAATTTTATTTTTACAATATGTTGCATATAAAAAATTTACAATATTATGAAGCATTTGAAATTATTTCAATAAAATAACATTCTCCATCTTTGACTATCTGATTTACTTACTAATTATCCTTTAAGTGTTTCGAATTTTTTTTAAAAATGACTTAATAAAAAAAATACTATTTCAGTATTATCTTAAGCTAAAAAAATTACTTATATTAATGTATCGGAATTTTTAAATTTAATGTGGTTATCCTTTATTACAAGTTATTGAATTATATTTAAAGTGCAGCATGATCAAAAACTAAAATGCATTCTTTCGCATGAAAACTTGACATTTCTTTACAAAATATAAATTTTATTGTAGATCTCTTGAATTTCAACAACTCGCAGCCTTTATTGATTTACAAAAATGAGGTATATAATAATAGGTTTTAAATTCTTAACTCTACTCATCAGATAACATTAAGAATGGGAGTGCTCAAAATTTCATAAAAACTTAGCCATTTAATTTTTTAAGGAAAAAACGTAAAATTTGTGAAGCGAATTTAAAATGCTACTCCTACAAAAATTTATGTACATGCATGAAATGTGATTTACAAGTACGTCCAACCATGTATAACAAAAGTTATGGGTTTTGCGAAAACACGATTGGTATTTGTACAATACTACTTGAAAGAATGCAATACATATATATAAATGCATAGTCGCATACAATATCCATTCAGAATTAAATTAAAAATGTATCTGATGATGTAGAAAAAACAAATATTTTTATACAATTTAAATGATATAAATAACACTATTTAAAAATATGTAAATTCAAAACAAAGTCACAAGATTGTTGCATTAGACATTCCACAAACTTTTCAGGTTATAAAAGTAATTGAATGTATTTCAGCCCTAGCATTGAAAAACAAGAAAATATGTACAACCAGACCTAACAAATGATTTCCAGCAATTGAATTGTTTTAGTTCGTTAAATAATTGGCATAAGTCACTTTATTTTTAAAGCTAAAAAGTACTCTTTTTCAAAAAAATTATTTGGATACAGTAATTGTATAAAAAACAAATTATATTCAGTTGATTCTGAAAGCAAAAAGTCAGTTTGATTAGATTTTATTTCACAACTTAAAAAATTAAGATTTTAAGTTTTTCAAACTCATAAAATGCCCAATTTTTTTAAAAAATTTTATTCGTTTTAAGTGATTAGTGTTTCATAGATTATTGTGCACAAAAGTTATCACTGATTTGAAAATCTATACCCTTGTTGGTTTTTAAAAATTATTTAGTAAAAATTGGCCTTGAAATCAATTTTATAATTATGTAACTATGAAAACTAAAAACATAATCAAGACATAATTTGAGTAATGAAAATTGAAAGTAATAAATCCAAATAAACAGTTACAGTAACACATAGCAAATTATTTACATTTAATTAATACTGTCGGCATAACTATCAGAATGCGTAACTCTTTCTGGGGTGTTTATTTGATGTAGAAGTGGCGTGTAGCACTTCTATATCAAATTTACCTTCATTGTGGAGTTACGCATTCTGATAAGTAGATAATGTTATGTCACTTGAATTAATGGCTTATGAAAATTACAAAGCATGCATACAATAAAAAACACTCTATTTGCATTATGGAGGCTTCTGTATGGTAAAGCTCCTTCAAAATATTTGTATTGCTTAATTCGACCAATAGCCCTTTCCACTGTAACTCTCACAATTGACAACCGACAGTTACTAACCATTTCCGAAACATCAAATTGAATTTTATCTCTTAGGAATGCAGGACATTGTAATTTGCAACCCACACTCGCTAATTCATTTTCAATCAAAAAACCCTTGTCGGCCATAACGACATCATTGGGCTCTAAAAGGTCCATCAGCTTACTTTTTATAAAGAGTTGGTTGTCGGATATGCTCCCACAATACAACTCTGAAATAAAGCTTATTGCTCCATTTGGTGTAATGCCGATCATCCCTTTTAAGGTGTTGGCATTCTTATAGCAACTAAAAGTCATTTGCTGTTTCTTAGCGCTACTAGGGGGGTTTCTGAATTGTAAACTCAGTGCAGTCCACAATAATCCTTACGTCTTTAAAATGCATTCGAAATGCTGGTGGCATATATTGAATAACTTGACTTTTATTTGGAAATAAAGGGAACATTTTTAATTTTGAAAATAAAACTTCTGCGACGTAATTAAAATCCCTTGACACTGTTGAATCTGAAATATCGAACAAAATGGACAAAAATTCATTTGAAATTCCTGTTCTGAGTTTAATGATAAACATGTAAAACCTATCAATAGGTCTTCTTTTGGAACCCAGTGATAAGAGTTTTTCAATCTTAAGGAATTTGTACGACTCAAAAAATTCTTCTCTTGTAAAACTTGTCAAGGCTTTCATTTTACCATCATCACAGATGTTTTCAGGGATAAATTCTTTTAGTTTTTTTTTTTTTTCTGCAGGGTGGCTTTTAGTTTTTTCAGCTCTGCTTGTGTTTCTTCTAGCAAATCCATAACTTCGCCAAAAGAAATAGTTTGTGTCCCCACACTTGCTGTACTGGGCTTCATTTCCCTACGATTATAAATGGAACACGTAAAATTTTCTCTTACGAGTAAAACTTTTTTGATAAAATACCACAAAAACAATTATTATCAAAAATGACTTGCAACATATACATTTTTAATATGATAGGTACATTTAGCCTGAAGTTAAACAGTTACAACATATATAAATTAAATTTCACTTCAATTAAAATAGTTTTAAAAAAATGCTGAAAATTCTTACTTTTGTCTGTGAATTTCTTCCGTTCCCATTTCTTCATTTGAAACATTTGGTTCACATCTATTTTTTAAAATGAAACATTTACATTAATATTATATTTTTAAATGATTTGTAAATTTTGCATATAAGTACTTTTAATGCATTTACTTTTATGTATGAATATTTTAAATCATGTTCGAGTAATAATTTTATAAGCAAACACTGACTGACTTCTGTTATAAAATACTTTGTAGATGGTGATAAAAAAACATTTATAGAGCTAAAATTAAATTATTCCATCAATTCAGAAACAGATTATTATCACAAGTATTTTATTATTATTTTTAATGAGAAAGCAAAATAACAGCACACAATACATTAGATAATCTTCTGTGAAATTTGTATACATACTTGTTTTAATATAATATGTGTATGGTTATTTAAAAGTATACTCTAGTGCTATTTTTATATTAAGTACAGAATTACTTCTGTTACTTTATTTTGAAGATTTATAACATAAGTAAAACTTAAGTTTATTAAGATATTTAACCATTGAAGTATTTTTTAAGTAACTTATTTAAAAACTTGACTTAAACTTAGCAAAAATTTTGAAGTACTTACATTTCAGTAGAAGTAGAGGGCTTTCATCGTTCCAGAATTCATCGAGAAGATGGACTTTTTGTAAACACAAAATTTGTTGGCACTGATCCAGGTTTTAAGTGCCTGCGATTAGTAAAATTTTGGTATTCGAAACATTCCTCTTCGAAATGATCCGAACATAGTACAGAAGCATAAGAAGGTACGAATTTTTCCCGCCTTATCTTTGCTCTCCATGTTTTCAATAAATTTGGATTTTTTAAAGGAAATTGGAAGAAAGTTTTGTTTCTGCAGTTGTCTTTCTTTTTGGAGTTATTGCATCTATATGCTGCACAGTATGTCATTTTTGAACGTCAAAAAAGAATAATTAACTAAAGTTTAAGAGCAAGATAGTAATGTAAACAAATGACGCCGCATGCACGTGTGTAAGAGCTGAACTGGAATCACGTGATCGTAACGTCTCATGAATTTAGTCCATTGCATAGGGAATTACAAAATAGAAAAATGCGGCCTAATGAAACGGTATTCCAATATTTAGTCGCTATTCGGGAATTAGCGAATCGAGGTCAAGGATTTCTCGACGAAACTTCAATTATGGAATATTGTATTAATAGAATCCCCTATTCTCCTTCAAATAAGCTAATATATGGATGTACAACAATTCAGGAATTTAAAGAAAAATTAGGAATTTATGACAAGATATTTCAAAATAAAAGCAAAAATCGCTCTTCATTAAACGTCGCGTAATCCAAACTTTAGTAGCCACCGCCGTGATGTTGAAAGTACATTTCATAACCATCGATATGATAGATATCCAAAATTCAATGCACCAAAGCCTAATTCAAAATTTGAGAATAAAAATTTTAGAGATAGGAATCACGTAACTTGTTTTAATTGTTCGGGATCCGGCCATATTTCTAAATTTTGCCCTGATAAACATCGTGGTCCAAAGTGTATATTATGCGAAAATTTTGGCGATGAATCTGATGCTTGTCCTCAAAAAAATATCCCTTCTTCTAATAATGTTGATAAAATTACCCCATTAACTACTATGTGTAAAGAAGTTAAAATTTTATCTAAAAAAATATTATCTTTAGTTGATATCGGAAGTCAAGTAACCTTAATGAAAGAAAGTGTACGGAATCAATTAGGCTCCCCTTCTTTAATAAATAGTGGTAGTATACTAACTGGTTTTGGCCTTTCAAAAACTCATGTAATTGGTTCATTCAACTCAACTGTTTGAATTGACAACCAAAACTTTCCTGTTAAAATTAATGTTGTCCCCAACCACTCAATGAACTTTGATATTATTATTGGTTTAATTAAACAAGCTAATTTGACTATCACACCTGATAGTGTTATGTTTTCTAAGCCACAAATTGAAGTACCTGACGCTTCACCACAACCATTTGTTTTCGCAATTACTGACGAAATTCCTAAGTTTGATATTAGCCCTGAAATTCCAAAACCAACTCGTAATGATGTCAAGGCATTACTCGTATCTTATAGGCCGAATAAAATTAAAGCGACGGATATTGAGTTACGCATTACCGTGACAAACGACAAGCCAATTTATCATTCTCCAAGACGGTTACCTTTTACTGAACGTGATATAGTAGATAAACAAATAGATGAATGGGCACAAAATGGTATTATTGAATCATGTTCATCTGCTTATGCTAGCCAAGTCCTAGTAGTCCACAAAAAAGACAGCAGCCCACGAGTCTGCATTGATTTTCGAAAATTAAATCGTGTGTTAGTTAAGGATCATTATCCTCTGCCCCTCATTGAGAATATTTTAGATAAACTTCAGAATACTAGAGTTTTCAGTACCATTGATTTACGTAACGGTTTTTTCCATGTGCCTGTTAACATACAGAGTCGCCCATATACCTCCTTTGTAACACAAAATGGTCCATATGATAATTATTGTATTAAAAATAATATACTATATAAATTTATTGACGGTGCCGAAGTCCTTGTTATTCCCGACGAGATGCAGCATCACTTTATCAAAAATGCTCACGACAAAGGACATTTTTCAGTTAAAAGAACTCTAGAACATATAAAAAATAAATATTTTATACCACAACTTCAATCCAAAATTGAAAAATATATTTCTAATTGTGAAACATGTATATTGAAAAATAAAATTCTGGTAAACAGGAAGGATTTCTCCATCAAAGATTTCTTCGTCAAAGATGATGTACCCCTGAATAAATACCATATCGATCATTCTGGTCCCTTAGCAACATCAAGTAAAAACTACAAATACATTTTAGCTGTCATTGACTCTTTCACCAAATTTGTTTGGTTATACCCCACAAAAACTACATCTACTTCTGAAGTAATAAAAAAATTAGACATCCAAAAAACTACATTTGGAAATCCTCGTTTTCTTATCACTGATCGTGGAACTACTTTCACTTCTGACGAATTCCACACTTATTGTTCCGAACAAAATATTTCACTTCATCATATTACTACAGGTTTGCCACGTGCTAATGGTCAAGTAGAACGCATTAACCGAACAATTATTCTTGTCTTATCTAAGATGTCAGAAGATGATCCCACGAAATGGTTCAAACAAGTTCCTTCACTACAAGAAGTCTTAAACTCAACATTCCAACGAAGCATTAACTCCACTCCTTTTGAATTACTCTTTGGAACACAAATCAATAACAAAACTGATTAGCGCATTCAACTATTAATCGACGAACAACTACAACTCGAATTTAATGAAAACAGAGAACTCCTATACGTAAAGCGGCAAAAGCGCAAATAATTAAAGTGCAAAATGAAAACAAAAAGTCTTATAATCTTCGACGAAAATCTCCTTACTTATATAGTGTTAAGGACTTAGTTGCTATTAAAAGAACGCAACAAAGGCCTGGACAAAAACTCTGCAGTAAATTTATCAGTCCATATAAAATTATTCAAGTAAAACCTAACGATACCTACAACGTCGAAAAATGTGGAAATTTTGATGGCCTAACCAAAACAAGTACTTGTGCCGAATACTTGAAACCATGGCCAAACAAATGAATGTTACATTACAAACGAAAACCTTTACATTAACATTTTTTTTGACATTACCACCATACTCAAGATTGCTTTGTATTGTTTGTCTTCTTTCCATCTGTATACCTATTTTATTTTGTTTTATTTTCATTCTTTATTATTAGTTTTGATTTTCAGATACATATTTGTCTGTTTTAATAATTGTTTTATTTGTAAGTTTATTTCCTCTAGCTTTTCAGTTTTGTTTCATGAAATTTTGAAAGACAATGTTTTTAACATGCGAGGACGCATGCTTGGTCATGATGGCCGATGTAGGAATGGATGTGCACATATCGTATGTTTCCTATATTCCTTAATGACGTAATGCAGTGTTTCTCAAAGTGTGGGGCGCGCCCCCCTGGGGGGCGCGATGACCCTACAAGGGGGGCGCGAGCATATTGAAAATTTCAAGATCTAAAAAAATAACTGGAAAGAGAAGTAAAACAAAACACTTGCTTCCATAATAAAAAAAATACACACAACAACACTGATATAATTTATGTTTATTATCTGGCTTTTTCCGTCATCAAATAGCTATCTTTGATCCAAAAACCAAATTAAAGGAAAAAAAAACATTTTGTTTTATTTGCTGTATTTCCTCAATGAGAGATTTTTTTATTACGTTTTAACATAAAATATTACTCATTAAAAGAAAAAACGAAACCCAGACCCTGAGAAAAATTCTAAGAAGATAAACAATTCATCACGGTAATTATTATTGAAATACTGTACATTAGTTGTAGAAAAAGAAAAGGAAGACATGAATCACTTTTCAGCCAGGCTGCATAGTACGTTTGCTAATCATTTGATTGACCTTCAGTCTTATGGTATGGTTATTCAATATTAGTTCCGTCCCATCTTTTATGCGTTTGCTTTTCGCTTAGGGAAATTGTAAATAATAGAGTTCTACGATATTTGGAAAAGAATTGATTGATTTAACATTTCTGTAATATTAGTGAAAAGTGACTGATTTGCATCCTTTATTATGGTCTTGTACTTTTGAATCATTTTAGTTCAGTTTTATTGGGTTTTTTCTCAAATCATCAAAGAATTGAATAGTCCTTGAAAGCCGGTAAGTATACTTTCTCTTAATTAAATTATTCACTGGAATTTTCCGATTTGTATCTCGTGTACAGTAAAAATAATTATAAACAAATGATTGGGGTGACTGAGTCCCCCCGCACTACCATTAGCGTTAGCATCGAGTGCGCGTCTGCTCTTGGATTAAAACACTTTGAAGTCTTCTCGCTTTAAATATTAAAAAGTAACACAATTATTCTTCATCGGAATTTTATATTCTTTTTCATTATTTAACATGAATTCTAAGTGCTAATTCTGCGAGATTTAAAATTACAGTTCTTTTAAACAGTTATTTACAATTATAGCATTTATCTAAAAAAAATCATTTTGCATTTTTGTATACAATGTCGTGCACGCAGTTTTACTCTCTTTACAGTTCAGCTATTATATCAATAATAATGTTTTATTTCTTTAAAAAATGAACTCGTGTGAAAAGCTGGTGTTTCAGCCAGTATACGTTTAATGTATTAGTACTGAAGAAGGTATTTTATAAATAATTTCTTAATACTAAATTAAGAACAAATTTGATAATTATTAGGGACTTTCATGGGCTTGTCTTGTAGAGCAAAGTTTTTCAAAGGAAGGTTTAATATCAGAAATTGACACTCTGAGTTATTTTTCTATATTTAGCTGAGATTTATATTTGGTCTTCAAAGCAGCCACCGCAGAAAATTTCTGGTTTCACAAAGGTAGAATGTTGAAAATGGTAATAGTATACGAAGTGCTTTTGTTTTCAGTACAGAGAATTCATCATCCACCTCTACCCAAAATTCAAAGAGCGGTTTATTACAAAATTGCCTTTTAAGTTTTCACTGTATGTGAAATGTATGAAGATTTCTTCTTCGGAAGTTGAGAGTCCTTCTGGAGTATCTTGAAATAGATCCCTAATCCACTCGTAACTTGCTACCAAGTTGACCTCATCCAGAAAATACTTTTTAAAATTCTTTGCCAACATAGCTAAATGATTTTACATGGTTTTAGAAACAACTTTTACATGTTGTTCTTCAAATTTGTAAGTTTTGACACATATCGAGCTGGGGCTTTTTTTCCATCATTTACTTCAGTAGTGGTAAATCCAAAATTTAAGTATTTTTGAGAAGACCGCCTTGATTTAATTTTCGGAACCATGCTCGTTCGTCTGTGTACTTGTTGATTCTTTATTATGGTCGAATGTTTGCTTACGACTTAAAAATGTATGTATGATATTGTTTTAATCTACTGCCGTAAATACTTAATTACCGTGAATTACAATTAACGCGGAAATTTAAAAAAATGTACATTCAAGCTAGATTCGGTAGCTATAGGAGTATCGAGTCGACCAAAACTGACTGGAATTGTACGAGGAAAAGTATTTTTACATGTTTTGCGCAGACGTCCGATAGGTTGCCCAGACTCACGCAAACGTACCCTATAATGCCAGATGTGATGGATATGATAGAGAGTGACATTGACTAAACTATTTTTCTAATGACATTTGTAATTTGAGAAATGAATGCTGAAGGAGAAATAAATCTTTAATTAAATCTTTAATTAATTTTCCCCCCATCATTTAGTTTAGTGGTGGTAAATCCAAAATGTAAGTATTTTTGAGAATATTTATTGCCTTGATTTAATTTTCGGAACCATTCTCGTCTGTGTACTTGTTGATCCTTCATTATCGTCGAATGTTTGCTTACGACTTAAAAATATATGTATGATTTTGTTTTAATCTACTGCCACAGATACTTAATTACCATGAATTACAATTAACGTGTAAATTTAAAAAATTTACATTCACAAGCTAGATTTGGTAACTACAGAAGTATCGAGTCGACCAAAACTGACTGGAATTGTACGAGGTTTTACAAGTTTTGCGCAGATGCCCGATAGGTTGCCCAGACTAACGCAAACGTACCCTATAATGCCAAATGTGATGGATATGATAGAGAGCTTCATAGACTAGACTATTTTTCTAATGAAATTTGTACTTTGAGAAACGAATGCTGAAGGCGAAATAAATCTTTAATTAAATGTATCATTTTGCGAACTGTTCCAATTTAAAAATTAGAGAAAGAAAAATTAACATAATAATAAGTAAGTAATATATATTTTAAGTAATTTTTTCTTAAAATATATATTACTTAAAAGTTATATGTACAAAATTTTATATACTTATCGTATTAATTTGTACGGTTTATAATTAAGATCGTATTGTACCTTTAGCGACTCTCTCTCAAAGTGCATTTTTATTGAAGTAAATACATTATTGTTGTACAGGGGGCGACAAAAATTATGATTGAAAATTGGGTCGCCAGTATTGAAAGTTTGAGAAACACTGATGTAATGCCAAGAGAGCGCCACCTAGCTGACAAGGTGGTTCGAGAATAACCAGTAAACGAGACTCGAATAGGACGATTGCGCGGGAGACGTCTGAGAGGGACGACGGAGAGACGACGACGAGGGCGCAGCAACGAAACGCCTCGTGGAATCCAACGACCTACCTTAAAAGCGATGTTTAGATTAATTTTTACTAACCTTTAGCCCTCCCTTGTAAATAATTCCCCTTAATAAACGCATATGTAACTCAATCTGGCCGTTGTCACTCTCTCTCTCTCTCTATATATATATATGGTTGTATTTATTCGTTTTTTTACTCTTTGTGGTGGAATAACATTTGTTTTTTGAAAAAATCGTCGTAAAAAATCTTTTTTCTAAATTTCATTTTTCGGTTTGTCAACACAAATTGCATAATAGTGGATTTTCGATGCCTAACAATGTGAATCATTTTTACTGAACATAATGTAATTTTAAAATAACTTTAACTAAATGGTCATTGTATACGGATGGAAATGGACAAGACGTACCGTTAAAGTTTATGTTATTCAGGCGATGACTTAATTCTAAGTGGTAGAACCCCCTCTCGGTATAGAGGGCGCTGCTTGTAAATACCTGCTTTGTTTACACAAGAGATCTTCTGTACGTGACCGAGTGCAGACGCACTCCATATTCCATTCAACTTATTATTTAATCTTATACTTGTCTTCGATGATTTACTGAATTTAAATTGAGTCTATTTTGATGGTATGAGCGTTGATTGATCAAAAGCATTCTACCACTTCCGAACCAATGATTTCTACCACTGACTGATTTGAACCACTGATGACATAAACGCTAAGGTTAACTTACTTTGGCGCCAACAACCTTCTGTGTTTCGTGATATCAACATCAGATGTATTGTAGCCCACCAATGTGAGAGGGTGATACTAAAGCCTTGCCACTGTATTAAATTTATGAATCTGTAATTTTTGTTTTCAGGATTATTTCTTATATACTTTTGCGGATTGTAATAATGTATGTTGATTGCATAATGGAACAACTACCCATCTTGCAAGGCCTAATGTTATTAAAGCTACTATTTTTATTGTGCTGGCCACTTTTAAAGATATTTTCTTCCCATAAAATGTTCTCTTTCTCTCTCATTTTATGCTCTTGATTAATCTTAGCTGTACTATGAGCATCAAGAAAGATTGATTACACTCTCTTTAAACCTTTTTGCTGTATCTGAAAAATTTTTTTCTTCCCCCATGTTGTTTATTAATTTTGTTATTTTTAAAAGTCAACAATGCAAAAACATTTGTACATATTTTGGTACTAAATAGTTGTAAGGACCTTGGGTTTGTGCGGTTGCTTTTCTTTATTCTCACGAATCACTGATATCACGATAACAAAAGGTAGTTTGCTCCAAAGTAAGTAAAGATTGGAACTAAATCATTGCATGAATATCAGTGAACTTAAGTGGTACGTCTTGCCTATTTCCATCCTAATAGCATGAGAATTTGTGGTTTCAAAAAGGTTACTGCTTTTCTTCCTTTATTGGCTAATGCCATACTTCATAGGTGTAGCAAAATAGTTCAACAATTTAGCCTACAACAAAAAGAACATAGCACTCAATTCAAACTAATTGGGATTGTCAATATCGTGATTTAAGTTAAAATTTTAGTTACTTATCTATTAGCGACATCACAGTCTAATTGGCACCAAGCAAATTGCTCCTTGATATCAAAACAACAAAGATTTTTACATATTTTTTTTATGAAAAAATTATCAATAAGACTATTTAAAGTTGCTTTTTGGTTAGAATTAATGCTATAATTTCTACTACATGCTACGTTAAATAATATTTATTTATGTTTATTTTATTCATGTATCAATTTTTCATATTTAAGAATTCCCATCAGTGTTTTGTTTGTACAGCACTGGTTATGGTAATTTCATCAATATTAAGGCTTAATTTTTCTGTTTTAGATAACCTTTTAATTTAAGTTAATGTTATAATTTCTATTTTATTGTCACTCGGTTTCATATTTGTTTATTTTAGGAACTGTAATTTCCTTGCTTACTATAGTTTTAATTAATTATGTGATACCGTGACTCAAAAGATAGTTTTTATGCCTAAAAATGATTTTTGAAACTTTTTGTAAACAGAAGTTTAGATAAACTTGCTGAAAATAGTAACAATTACAAGGCTGTAAGATTTGTCAGAAGAAAAAATAATTAAAATTGAATTTTAAAAAAATAAACTGTTAAATCTCTCTCTATATATATCAAGCTTCAAATTTCTAAAAGTCACGAATGTGCGCAAATGCGCTATTAAGTAACAAATTTGAGAGAAAGCATTTTTAGAAACTGGACATACATAAAGATTTTCTTTGGTATGGAAAGTAAATGTCTTTTTCTATATTACACAACTTCGATAGAAAGCGATATTGTGGATATTTCACACATTTGACATTTTTCTTTGGTGTGAATGCACAAATGTCATCACAGTTTATTAACGAAGGGGTATCAAACTCTCTCTCGCGTCCCGTGAGCCACATGCGGCCCAATTCGAGTAGTTTTGCGGCCCGGCCAATATATTCCCACACAATAATACATAATAAAAAATTTTTAAAAATTCTCCCGAAATTGAAAGATATCAGCAGAAAAGAGATATCAAGTATCAGGATAACAACATTAAATGTCTTTTTGTTCTTTTATTTCTGTTCATTATAATGTATTACACGAAATAAATCTAAGTTTCTACGACTGTTTTTTTTTTCTTTTGCAGTCCTTTTGAACCCCATTTGTTTGGCCTGAGTTAGCTTTCGAGTTTGACACCCCTGTATTAATGTGACAAAAAGGCTAGCAGCATATTTAAAAGGCAATATTTTCTTATAAAGAAATGAAGTTTATTTTTGATTTATATATATGTAAATGTACATTTAAAGAACAAATTTAAAAGAAATCCTTTTAAAATATTTCAAGAATATGAGGTTTTTCCTCGGGATGAATATGTAAATGTTTTTTTAAATCATTACTTTGACTGGAAATCTTTTTGCATAATTCACAAATATGAGGCTTTTCCTTGGTATGAATACGTAAATGTTTATTTAAATCAGTTTTTCGGTTGCAAGCCTTGTTGCATATTTCACAAACATAAGGCTTTTTCTTGGTATGTTCACGTACATGTGCATTTAAATCATCACTTCGTGTGAAAGTCTTGTTGCATATTTCATAAATATAAGGCTTTTCCTTGGTATGAATACGTAGGTGAGTTTTTAAATGACCAATTTGAGAGAAAGCCTTGTTGCATATTTCACAAACATGAGGCTTTTCCTTTGTATGAATACGTAAATGTGAACTTGAATGACCACAGTGATTGAAGTCATTGTTGCATATTAGACGAAGTTCAGGCCTTTCGTTGGGGAGATTACTTAAATGATGCTTTTTAAAACATCATTTGGAGAGAAAGCCATCTTGTCAGTTTATAAAATTAAAAATATCAGGTGAGATCACATAAATCCTTATTGAATTTTAAGTGACGTGAACAGGTTGCATCCTTTTAGTTGAAAGTGGTTTACAATGATAAAATTTTTTAGAAGAAATATCTCTTTTCGAATGCAAAACTAAAATCGGGAATCTAGTTGTAGTTTTAAATAAACGCACAGAATGAAATCCAGTGCAAATGCCTTTTTAAATTAAGCAAGATATAATCGAACTATTTTCAGTTCAGTTTGCAGAAAATATTTTAAAATGTATTCAATGATTAGAAAATTGCAGGTACGTGGAAATTTTTAACTAAAATTACGTTCTACAATGCAATTTAAGCGAAACCTAAAAGGTGTGTCACAATACCTGTATATCACATACTTCCTTAGTACAAAATTCAGAAAGGACAGGAAGGAACTTATGTACCATAAAACAACAAGCTTGCAGTGAACGATAAATAGCAAGCTGTCCTTTTATAATTGGCGAATGATTGGTTTAAAGTAACAACCCTTCAAAAAAGCAATACTTTTGGTGATGAACCACATAAATTTAAACAAATGTTGTTAGCATGCAGTCGAATACCTGTGAAACTGCATAGAAATCATTTCTCTGATTGGATATTTTAAGAACTTATAAGGCTTTTTAAATTCGAAACATTTTCTCGAAAATTCTTACAACTTAACTGTTTTTCAATGAGAGTATTTATACGAATCTTTTTAGAAGTCAGCATTGTACTAATGAAGATATATTGACAATTTTTATGCAGAATGTTTTCAATAATTTTTTTCCTTAGCTAATGATTGTCTGATCTGAAAGAGAAAATAGTAGTTTGAAATCTGAATTCCTCAGAATCTTTTTAATTTCCAATTAAGAACCTTCCACGTTAAACAAAGAAAACTTTGCTAAAACATTCCACATTTACGTAGTTCATCTTGTTTTCTCAAAAAAATTTCATAATTTTTCTGACAGAGATCTTGGATTCTTTTTTAAACCTCTTATTTTCTTCATTGTGTTTGTTTGATTCCGGAATTCAACAGTTGTCTAAATTTTCCTATTCTTCTGAAAATAAAAATAGCCTTAAGTATAAATATTCAAATTACGAAATAACATAGCAACACTAGAATGTATAGTTTAATGAAATCACTACATCAATTTCTAATTTTCATAGATTTCTGAGAAACAATACCTCTTTTGACATTCTTTTGGCTCAGCTGTGTACTATACCATTCAAAACATTCATCAGCATTTTGAGTACTTGCTTAAAATTTCACGAGAACTATATTTCATGCACAGATTTTACAGTATATTAAGGTAATATAGAAAAGGTATCAATCTTCTTGAAATAAGTCCAATCTATTGTGGAAATTTAAAGTGAAGCAAATGCATAGCAATTTGTAATAAGTGTTGTTGTTGTTCTCGTGTCCATGAATAAATGCAGTAGATATCACTAAATTCCGTCGAAAGTCTTGATCACTGCCTCTGCTATTCTGGGAGCATCAGGGCTGTGCAGGAGCTCCCGCAAAGAGTCCCTCAGAGGGACCATTCCCATTTTTAGTAACTTTGTTGCGACGGTTGGGCATTCCAAGATGTGATTGGGCGTCAGTTGAAGATCTGGGCAGTGTTTGCATTGAACATATGATCTTGTCTTGTCTGGGTGAATCTTCATGCCCTTAAGGTGTTCAGTTCTCAATCTGGCAATTGTGGATGTTATAATTCGGGGACAGTCAAATTCCGTAACTAGGGGTTTTTTAAAAGTGTGATTCATAATTCTACGTTTGCCTACTGCGTTAGCATGTAATAAGTGTCATCTATATATATAAAGGAGAAAAGCGACTCACTCACTCACCACTATATCTCCGGAACTATTAAACCTACAGACTTGAAATTTGGTAGGTAGATTCAATTCATGGAGTAGACGTCAGCTAAGAACGGATTTTGCGAAGTTCGAACCCCAAGGGGCGTTATAGATAATTATTTCTATTACTAAACTATTAGATGTACAGTCGTGAAAAAAAAAATTCGGTACACAGATTTCTTTCATAAAGTAGATATTCCCTACATGATGAATTTTACGAAAATCGACCTCCAAGGGGCGTTGAGGGCGCTCAAGGGGCGTTATGCATAATTATTTCCATTTTTAACCTATTAGACGTAGTCTTGAAATTTGGTAAGTGCATTCCTTTCATAGAGTACAGATCCCCTACAGAATGGGTTTTGTGAAAATCGACTCCCAAGTGGCGTTGTAGAGAATTAAGGGGCGTTATAGGCAATTAACTCCTTTTTTAAACTATTAGACGTAAAATCTCGAATTTAGTAAGCTCGTTCCGTTCATTGAGTAGAGATCCGCTATAAGATGGATTTAGTGAAAATCGTTTCCTAAGTGGCGTTGCGGGGGCTTAAGGGGCGTTATAGATAATTATTTCCGTTTTTAAACTATTAGACGTACAGTCTTGAAATTTGATACGCGGATTCCTTTCATAGAGTACAGATCCGCTACAAAAATGGGTTTTTGAAAATCGACCCCCAAGTGGCGTTGTGATGAATTAAGGGGCGTTATAGGCAATTAAATCCTTTTTTAAACTATTAGACATAAAATCCTGAAATTAAGTAATCTGATTCCATTCACTGAGTAGAGATCTCTCATAAGATGGGTTTTATGAAAATTGTTTCCTAAGTGGCGTTGCGGGGGCTTAAGAGGCGTTATAGATAATTATTTCCATTTTTAAACTATTAGACGTACAGTCTTAAAATTTGGTAAGCGAATTCCTTTCATGGTGTAGAGATACGCTACAAAATAGTTTTGGGGAAAATTGATCCCCAAGGCTCACTGAGGCCCCGTTTACATGGAACCCGGCATAATACCGGCAATTCCGAAATGCGGATGAAAGCCGGGATTATATCGGTATTTTTTCGACCCGTTTACATGAGAATCGGTGCGTTTTAATAAGAATCTGGTGATTGGTTGATAGATTCACGTGATTGTAAAATGTAACCATGGAAACTAGAATTTTTAGCGCGATTATCATGAAGAGGACATGTGATTATGTTTTCGTTTTTTTACCGCCAAACATTTCTATGCTCTTGCACATTTAAACTATACCCACTAAAATTTCGTATTTGACTATACGTGGTTGCTCAATTATAGTAAAAGAAGTCGACTGTCGGAAAAAAATCTCTTTAATATCCCGGTAAAAATTCGAGTGTTTAGTAAAAATGGATAAGAACGACATTTGTTTTCCATACCAACCATTTAGAAACCGTCGCCACCAATTTATTTTAAATTAAATTATATAGAGAACATACATAAAAAGATAAAATATATTAGGTTAGCTTAAATTTTTTTTATTTGTTTTACACATCTTTAGAGTAGTTAAAAGAGATATTTCTGTATTTAATTATTTAAAGTAAGAACACACAAAAATCTGATGTTATCATACCTGTCATATTAAAACAAGTATATATATATATAATTTATACCACTTTCAAACATTAGAAATGAAAATTACCATTTGTAAAATTATATATAAAAAATCATGTAACATTTTGAAAGTCTGTATTCGCAGTACTATTTTAGTAAAAAGATATAATTTATCGAGAATTACATTCTGAGTGTGGTAAAAATTAAGGCATTAAAATGTGTGTATTATCGAATATAAAATTGTGTGCATACATTGAATATTAAATTCCTGTTCTCTTGTACATGATCAAAATAAAAAGTCATTGTTAAATCCATAATTCTTTTAGTTAAAAAAAAATTATTATTAAATATTTGTGTGTGGTATCTATTTATTATGTGAGGATTTCTTAACATATTTGTTTTCCAGAATTTGACTGATACAAATTTTTCTCACACAGATGTACCTTTTTTTTTACTATGGATAACAAATATGCATTTATTGGTACTTGCACAATTAAAATGTAAAATTCAATAATTTTGATAAATTTCATATATAAAGACTTTACACTTGTTATTGAAATATCAACATTGTGTGTTAAAAAAATCTGCAACCCCAGCTGAAATGTATTAAGCATAAGAATACTCTGGATTTTTTTACATAAGTATTAAAGTCTAAATGCTAATATATATTGATATTATCCTGCTAATAAATTTAAGACCTAAATAAATTTGTCGCATTGAGTTAGTTACAAATATTGACCCAAGAAGTGTACTTAAATCAGTTCTATGATATTTATGGGAAATTAGGATCATGCAACCAAATACGACTTTACATATAGACATTTTCTGTAGGATGTTTACTTCCTGAAAGCAATGGAAATATTCAGAATTTTAATACAACCTTTTCAACTCTCTATTTACCTTAAATGAATAACTTGACATTGTTGTTTACAATAAACTATATTCATGAAGAATTCAGTAAAAAAGGTAATTTCAAAGAAATGTTTTCAAAAATAAGTGTTTCATCATCCAAAATCACTGATATTTTGTGTAACATATGCTTACGGGACAAATTTGGGGTGTTTGTATTGTATATATATAATATCGACAAATTTCTTAAAATAAAAAAAACCGCCAAATGCTGCGATATACAGCCAATAGTAGAAACTGTCCCTGATCACGTTTGCACACAGTAACAATAATAGTGATGTAATTGTTTTTTAAATTTATTATGTCTTTTTGCTTGGCGAAATTAGTCGGCTGTTTAATGCATGTTCCAAAATTTGTGGAATGGTACTAGTACTGATTTAGCATTTCTTAGAGAAACTTTGAAGTAATTTAATATTTTGCTCATGTGTAATTTGGGAAACAGAAGTTTCATCAAATTTAGGAATGCCCTGGTAAAAGAATCTTGCTTACAATTAGTACACATTGTGATTAATTTATTAATGATAAACTTTGGTAACTTATCAAATTAATAATGATTGTTATTAATTTTCAAACATTAAATTTCAGATTGAGAATTCAGAATTTTTTTTTCTGATGTCGTTTCATCTTCCATTTTTTTTAAAGTATTAATGTAATATATAAAATGATACTTCAGTTGCATATCAGTGATAACGAAATAACATGTCATGTATTTGTTTCTTTTATTCAACTTCTTTCTATAAGTTGCATGATTTCAGTATTCTAATTTGTTCTATGTAAATTCTGAAAGTTGACTGTATAGAAGTGGATTTTATAATTCTGCCAGTTTGTAAGATCTGAAATTTCAAAATTCTTGTGATATTTCATTTAATCTAGACCCATACCATATACAATTTCTCAAAAATACTATGTGTAGCTTACCTATATACAAATGTTATAGGTTTTTGCTTTCTAGTTTCTGGTATATTTCACACAGTTGGCTGACTAAAGACTAGTTTTTGCCATTAATTTCTTTGAAAACAAGGGAAGACCATTTCAAATCTTACTTTTGTAAATTTATTGTATCCAAAAATGAAAAAAAAGCATTAATTTGATTAAAATAGTTTTGATAGTATTGAAATTAGAGTAAATAAAATTTGGCAGAAACTTTGAAGAAAAAAAATGTTTTTATAATTTTTTGTTTACTATTAATTGCCTAATCACTAGGTGTTTAAAAA
The DNA here is from genome assembly GCA_019973935.1 of Trichonephila clavipes. NCBI lineage: Eukaryota > Metazoa > Arthropoda > Arachnida > Araneae > Nephilidae > Trichonephila > Trichonephila clavipes. Next base: position 173,647 of record BMAU01017908.1, read on the forward strand.
TTTAAGTTTTTATGTCATAAACCTAAAGTGAACATTTTAGAAATTCTACATAATTTGACCTTTTTTTATCTATGAAATCTTTGATTTAGGAGATAATGTTCTTTAATTTTTTTTGTTTCATTTTATTTGTTTGGGTTAATGACATTTAATACTCTTTTCTAAATATTTTTAAAAATTAATACTTTTTTTTTGTTGTAAATAAATTGCAAAAAAGCCATTCATAAGATTTTCAGAGAATTTTATTAGATGTTATCATCAATAAGATAAAAATTGAGATATAATAATTGTAAAAGATATTATGCATGTTGAATATTGGCAGATAGATCCTCGATTTGTCCTTATAGTTTAATGTTACTCTTTCAGAGAGTCTGATTTATATAGCAGATCATGGAATGCTTTATTTACTTATAGTGCATTCATGTAATGTTAAAATTAAGTGTCGATAAATGATGTATATTAAAATGAGTATGATTATTAAATAAAACTGTATATGAGAAATTTTCACGAAAACAATTTAATTTGTTCTACTTTATAATTTTATTAAAAAGCCTATTTCTTTAAACATGTTTCTTAATTTATTCAAAACATCCAATTAATTTATTTCAGAATGTTGGAGACAGACATTTTTAAAAAATTCAAACCTTCTGAAGGGTAATAATTACGAAGGAAGTCTGTATAAAGCATATCAAATGTTAGTTTTTTTATAAGATTATTTCAGATACCCAAAACATTTCAATGATGTTAAAAGCAATTTTATTTCCATCTCAGAATTCCTAGTTGTTAAACAAAAACTTTCATATTAACCAACTTTAATTAAAAAGCTAAATTACTATTTTTGTTTGTAAAAAAGTGTGTATTTTCTTCGATGTGCAATGTTTTCATAAGAACTTGTTCATAGTATGTTTTATAATTGTGGGATTATTTAATCCTTCGAGGAGAAAAAAGTAGTACTTAGCCTACTTTTTATAAAAATAATTTTGTATGTATATGTGTATAAAGAAATCTCTTTGGTAGAGTAAATCATGGTTTGCTTTAATAACAAAAATTAAATGGTTAAGTGAAAGTGGATCATAACTGAAGATTTTAAAAAAGAAATTTTCTTTTTAAGTTCTTATCCACATGAATTTAAGGGGATGTTAATATAAAACTGATCACACACATTCTATTGGTTATATCAACTTTCACAGTAAAAAAAAAAATTCAATACACCTTTAAGGAGTTATTTAGTTACAAGATATTACTAATTTTTTACTTCTTATATGGAAATACTCAGATAAATCAAGAAAAATAACAAAAAATGCAATTTTTTGTGTACATTCAAAAGAATTATATTGTAATATTTTTAAATCAATCTCAAAACTGTATTAAAATATATGTATCATCTTATTAAAATATTGGAAACATACATTCAGAACATACTAAATATAAATTTATGTACATCCTTCCCTGTACCTCAATGGAATATAATTTTTATTGAAAATGGGCACTTGTGTAAACTTCCGAATCCCGGACAGTTGTATCCAATTCGTTTTGGTCTCCCCAGATGTTTATGAGGGTTATTATTTATTCTGTTGTCTAACGCGAGCAATCCAAAAGAGCAGCCATCTTGAATAAACGAATCTCTTGCGCAATGCATCATGGGAGAATTAGAAAACACTCTCCTTTTTACCCCCAAAGTTCCTAGTCGAAAGAGGGTATGAAAAATGTCCCTGCATTTCGACCCGGGATTTTGCCGGGTCGCCGTGTAAACGGGTACAAAGCGGATTCGTCCCGGTATTTTGCCGGCATTTTTCGTCCATGTAAACGGGGCCTGAGGGGGATTAAGGGGTGTAATAAATATTTCCACTTTTCAACTAATAGAACCACCTGCTTGAAAATTAGAACATATGTTCCGTTCAAGGAATAAAGTTCCTTTTACAAAGATTTTTGCGAAAACGGACCCCCAAAGGAGTGGGATTGCGAGGGATTAAGGCATGTTATAGAAAAATTCCTGTTTTTGAATTTAACTCATTTACTTGAAATTTGTTGAGCAGTTTTCTTTAGTTGAATAGAGTTCCACTAAGAATGGATTTTACGGAAATCAACTCCAGGGGGAAGCGGGGAGAGTTATTGGGCCGTATTGATAGACAAAATTCACATTTTTGAACAGCTAAGACTATAATAATAAAATTTGGTTTGCATGCTTCTTTTGTTGAATTGGAATCTTCTAAGAATGCTGTCAACGAGATATTGATGATAAAAATTCCGTTTTTGCTCTGTTAGATTTAGACTAGAAATTTAGCACGCATGTTTATTTTATGGAGTAGAGATCCACTGAAAGTAGCTTTGGTGGAAATCCACTTGGTTATTAGGTTAAGTGAGCGAAAAAAATCTTTCTACTTCTATTTTAGATATAAATAGAAATTAGATATTATAATTTATGTTCTTTTTATATCATGGGGCGAGAGTGTAACAGCTATAAATATATTTTTCAATATAATCGAATTCTTAGTGCTAGATATCAATAATTCATATATATGTAAACAGTATACATATATGCAACATCGTGAAATACCCAGTGAAGTGGGTGGGTAACGGCTAGTACATGATAAACATTGTAATTTTAAAGATATATTTCTAAGTTATAATTACACGTTAAAAGAAAGTATTTTTTTAAAATTAAAGTTACAAAATATAATTAATTTTTTATGAGTGACAAAGCAGTCAAAACAAGTGATCAAATTCAAATTTGGATGCAAACCTGTTTCAAGGTAAATTTTCAGGTGACCTTTCTACGCTTCTATACCCGTTAAAAACTATTCGCTCTGCGACTTTGGGTGAGTTCAAAATTACAACTTTGATCTCGCGTGCTGTTTTCTACGTTTTTGTTTAACATTGTCAACATGGCTGAAAAAGGAATTTCACCGATTACGGTGTACAACCCAGCAATGCGAGCAAAATCCATTGGAAGTGAGAGTCCAGTGAAATTTATTGAATTTTTACAATCAACTTGAAGAAAACTCTTAAGAACCTATCGTTCAATTCACTGAAAAAGTTTCTCAATTCTAAGGTTCAATTTCTAAAAGAACAGTTTTTCGTTTGAAAAAAAAAAAGACCGTACGTGGAATTCTCCCATGAAAAAAGAAAAAGTCAAGCTCCTTGAAAATTAACATTAATAATATGAAAAGGAAAAGACACGAACATTGTTAGGCATACAAGTGGAAAAATTTGACCGTTAAAATGAACTGATAAAAATTCAGTTCTCTTAAAAATCCAATTTTGAATGGAATTTTCTGAAATAAATATAAGGCTGTAACAACTACATTTAAGCCCTGCCTTCCCTTGATGATTAGTGGCAGCCAGGGGGCACCACCTGTTCTTTAGGGAAGCGGAAACTCGTTCTCCTCGCTATTCGGCTCTGGATCGCTACCGGGGAAAGAGGTGTACACGTGGAGTCAGGGAAAGCCTGTTTCCCTCCTTTAGTCCTTAAGCCATTTTCTGTAACGATAATGGATGTGTGTTGTTTTATTTAAGTGACCCCTTGTGTTGTGGAACGTAAGAACATTAAATAGTATTTGTTCCAGTAATGAAAAGACTTCATTTCAACACAATGAATACACGACATGGGGGATTGTCATAAGGCTGAATTTTAAAAATATTTATATTTTAAATAATACTTTTTATATTGAATTTATGCTTACTTTTATTCTTTTGATAGTTTGGAATAATTTTAGTTTTATTTTCTCATACTGAACTTTAAAATGTGTGGCTTGCATGTCTTAGAAAAAGGCACATTTACAAAATAAGTTTTTGTTGACAAATACTAATCCTTTTAGGAGACTATTTTCTTGAAAATTTTAAAGTACTTTTTGAGCTTATTAATTAAGTTATGGAAAATGTTTTAGAAGTTCTCATAAAGAAATTATATTTAAGAGTTTCAACAATTTCAATACGCTTATTTTATTATTCCTTTCCCTCTCATTTTCGAATAATGAATTTTTATTATTTCGAATTCGTAAGAATCAAAATTAACTGAAGAGAAATTACAGAATGAGCAAAATTAGTTAAATTGAACGCAATATATTTCAAGAATGTTTTTTACTTCTTGGTTTTACACATAATTTTATCAATTTCATTTGTAATATTTTACGTTTATTTTATCAATACACTTACGAGTGTTACCATTTTTTGATTCTGAAAAATGTGCATTATGCGAAAGAAGAATTGCGTTAAGAAATTCAAAAATGTATTCCTTAAAACTGCAATAACCTGTGCAACGCAAAGAAATTTCAAAAAAGTATATTTTAATGAACCTTTTACTTAGATAAGTACAGAAAGCGCATGCAACGCCGAGCCATACAGCTAGTAAACCATAAATTTTGGCGTACTTTATATAAATTTTGAAATGGAGCTTAACAGGGAAAATCATTTGGTTCTGAACGGGTTAAAGAACGGTAGAAAAAATGTAGGTACTTACATATTATCACTACAATACCAAAGTTCAAAATAATTCGCCAAGTTGGTGACCCTGATTTTCCATGCATTATACTCAATAAATTTTGACACAATCATGTGTGCTTCATTAATAATAATGTCGCTATTATGGTTGCGATAATATGCAAGTACTAAAAATTAATTCAGCTTTGGTACAAAAACTCCTGTATGCAGGTATGTTGTACATGTGAGTGGAAACATGCAAGAAATTTGTTCAGTTTGATACACAAGAAGCACCATAATAATAAAACAAGTAATTGTTTTATAGATATTGCACTTTTTCAGGTCGACAAAGATTTCAGTGTTTTTATTTCTACTGCATTAGTTGGGAAAATATATTTATTGGCATAAATATTTTTTTAACAGATGAAAGCATAGATAAAGAAAGTTTCTTTTTAGATAATGAGACGTTGAAAACTAATTCGTAAAGCTGGTCCTCGATTGTTTCAGTAGGGGAAAAAAATGAAAGACTTGTATCTCAGAAAATTATCATATTTATTCATATTCAATAAAACTTGTTAGCTTTTAATATCAAGTTTTCTTCTATGGAATTACAAAAGCAGAAAAACAGGATAGGTATTAAAAGCTATCCTTAAATGACAAATTTTTAATTAAACATTTAATAACTTCATCTTTTATACAGATAATCGCATGAAACTTTGTTTCCGTTTGTAGAATAGGATTATCCAAATTCTGTACAAAGATTGAAAAAATTGGTTTAAAATTACGGATTTTAATTTTTTTTTTTGCAATTTTCGTCTTTAATACAGTATTAAAATAAAAGAAAGAGTTTTCATATTTTGATTAATTTTGCTTTGTCCAATGTTGTTTTGGTTTTACAGAGTTAACCCTCTGCCCATTATCCTCTTGTTGCGGCCCGAGTGAAATATCTATCATACGTATGTGTGCCGGCGGGAAAACGGTTGAGTGCTGTTCGAAATTAACCGGCAAACGACCTTGCAACAATGATGCGTTGAAAGAGATGAACAGACTGAGAAACCTGTCAGCGATAACTAAAAAGTAAAAAAACTTTTTTAAAAACAAGCTTTTATTTAAATGCGCTAAAAAAGTAAAATAAACTTTTCTTTTAAAACTTTTTTTACTATTAACTTATAACGTCATTACACAATTTATGATATAAAAGATAGTCGCGAGATTTACCTGTGTAGATAAACAAGTAAATTAGATAACTTGTACACAGGTAAATTTCGCGACTAGCTTTTATATCATAAATTGTGTAATGACGTTATAAGTTAATAGTAAGAAAAGTTTTAAAAGAAAAGTTTATTTTATTTTTTTAGCGCATTTAAATAAAAGCTTGTTTTTAAAAAAGCTTTTTTACTTTTAACTTATTTTAATTATAAACTTAAAAATGGCATTACTCGGTTTTTTAACGCATTAATCAGTTAAAAATTTTAATATTTTTAAAAGGCATGATGACACAAATCACGATGCAAACGATAACCAATAGTTAGCAAAACTTTGTGAAGACAAATTGTCTGAATTGAGATCAACTCTTGAAAAACAATACATTAAAAATCATTAAATTTATTGCGGGTTGAAATCATGTACTGAAAGTTAAGTTATTAAGTATTATATGTCCAGCATTATGTAACAAAGCAAATTAAAAATATAAAACGAAACATTGTAGGTAGCAGAGTTGATGAAATAGCCGAGAATTTGAGAAATCAGTATAAAGTTCAATGTAACATCGGCATTTCAAGCCTACTCTATTGCAATATTGATGAAAGTAGACATATTCGAAATTTCGCTTAAATAATTATGTGTGTGTGTGTGTGTGTGTATTTTTTTTATGAATGTGACGTTGATTTAAAAAAATAAGTGAAGAACTTTTAGAAATCATTTATTTTCAACACAGCCTCTGGAGCTGATATTTTTAATGTACTTATAGATCTTTTGAAGACATTGTAAGCTACCATTGGAAAAGTTGCTTTGTCTTTCATGACGGTGCCCCTACCATGGTATTACTAAAGGAGTTGTTGCAAGATCAAAAGAAACATACAAACAACATGGAAATAATAATTTGTGCATTTTCATTATATTATTCACCAGCAGGTACAATGCTCCAAAGATTTAAACATATGATATGTTTTAAAAATAGTCACCAAAATTGTAAACTATATTCGAGATCATCGTCAATTTGCTTCATTTCAGGAAGATATAGAAACTGAATACAACGATCTACCATAGTATATGGTAATTCAATGACTTTTAAATCATAAAGTGTTAAAGTGATTTTTCAAATTGCTGAACGAAATTATAATTCTCTTAGAAACAAAAATCTTTGGAAAAAATAAAAAGAAAAAACTTGTCTCACTTTGAAAGCTGTCAATATCTCTGTTGATTAAATCCCATTAATTAAAATTTACTGAATACGCTCACAAAATTAGATTGTTTGAAACGGAATCATTAATTCTAATTTTAAAAGCTGTGAGGGTTATATAATTTCACACTTTTACTTCATCTCTATCTACCGATATCGAAGTTGTTGATGCAAGCTTATAAATAAATTAAGTGAAATCCAATGTGATTCTCTTTGTTGAAGCAAAAATCTACGTAAGTTTGAAAAAAAATTCTAGATTTTTATACACATTTATTAGTAGATCTTTTTCCTAACATTTATCGTTTTTTATGCGAATAATGGCTATGTTCAGAAGCACTTATTTATGCGGGCAATTATTTTCTTTGATGAAAAATAGCGAGAATTCAGAAAGATAAGATTAACCTCAATAAACATTTACCGTCCATTTCAAAAATTCATCAGCTGAGTATTTTTAATTAAATCTTGACGACTTGCTTTGTGAAAAAATTGATGTCAAATATCTTCTAAAAAATAATGTTAAATTGAAATTCTTAAAAAAATGTTTGCTTTTGTGTTTTTTTATTAAAAATATAAAATATGTATACATTAAGTTAAAAAAATAATATTAAATTAAAACGACTACATGTGTATAATACACAATACATTGAGCTTTACATTAATACATGCATAATACAATATAAAAATCGTATTTTATAGATTTTTTGAAAATTGTAAACATGCTAATGAAAATTGTAAACATTGCAACCATTTAAAAAAATAGACCATGTGGCCCTTAATATCATACGAGTTTGACACCCCTGACCTAGAAGCACATTACATAGACAAAGTTTTTTCCTTGGCATGAATCCATAAATGCTTTTTTAAGTGAACATTTTGACAAAAACCCTTGTTGCACATTTCGCAAACATAAGGCCTTTCCTTTGTATGAGTCTGTAAATGGGCTTTTAAGACATGACTTTGTGAAAAACCCTTGTTGCATATTTCACAAATATAAGGCTTTTCCTTTGTATGAATACGTATATGTCTTTTTAAAATATCATTTCGAGAAAAGCACTTATAGCACATTTCACAAACATAAGGTTTTTCCTTTGTATGAGTCCGTAAATGCTTTTTTAAATCCTTACTTTGAGAAAAACCCTTACTGCACATTTCACAAACATAAGGCTTTTCTTTTGTATGAGTCCGTAAATGGACTTTTAAATCATTACTTTGAGAAAAACCCTTGCTGCACATTTGACAAACATAAGGCTTTTCATTTGTATGAGTCCGTAAATGTGATTTTAAATTACCATTTAGGGAAAAACCCTTGTTGCACACTTTACAAACATACGGCTTTTCATTTGTATGAGTCCATAAATGAGCTTTTAAATGACTATTTCGAGAAAAACTTTTGTTACACACTTCACAAACATAAAGCTTTTCCTTTGTATGAATCCGTAAATGGTCTTTTAAATGACTAGTTTGAGAAAAACCCTTGTTGCACATTTCACAAACATAAGGCCTTTCATTCTTATGAGTCCGTAAATGTTTTTTTAAATTCCCAGTTTGAGAAAAACACTTGTTGCACATTTCGCAGACATAGGGTTTCTCTTTTGTATGAATACGTACATGTGCTTTTAGATTACACATTTGAGAAAAGCCCTTGTTGCACATTTCACAAACATAAAGCTTTCTATTATCTTGAACATGCAAATGATGCCTTGAGTTCTCTTGAGTGAAAGCCATTTTCCTAGTTCAAATGAGCAAGTTTTTTTCACAGATGTGAAAACAAATATGTATTTAAAATCTATAGTGAAGAAAATGGGTCTTGCACTCTTGTTCAGAATATGAATTTACGTAAACATCTTTCTCTAAAAGAAAAAAAAAAGTGTATTCAATATAATATATTACATGTATAAGCAGGATTTTATTCATTATAATAATAAAAAAAATCAGCTGGTTAACACAGCTTAAAAAAATTAGCTAAATTTTTTTGTCTGGCATCTGAAGAAATTAGCAGGCTTTTAGATATATATGACATTTTTATTAAATCAATTAAAATCTAAAACACATATATTAAATATCAGCAACAACAAATATGCTCATGTAATACTTTATAAAGACAATCAATTTAACATAAGGAATATACAGGAAACAACGATTTATTATTCGATTGACATGATTTTTTTTTATTCGAAAGATAATCTTGTGGCATTACATTTTAAATATGATCATGCAAGGCGTAGATTCGTCGAATGGGCCCAAAACGAGTTGCCGTTGTTCCCGATTTTCATAAGCAAATTTTGTTTAGCAATGAAGCGTACTTCTGGTTGAATGGCAAGGTCAACAAACAAAACTGCCGCATTTGGAGTGAAGCTAATCCACAAGTGTATGTCGAAACACCGTTACATCCAGAAAAACTGACTGTTTGGTGCGCTTTATGGGCTGGTGGAATCATTGGTCCGTACTTCTTCAAAAACGATGAAGGCCACAACGTTACAGTCAATGGTGATCGGTATAGAGCCATGATTACTAACTTTTTCATTCCTGAATTGAACAATCATGATGTCCAGGAGCTGTGGTTCCAACAAGACGGCGCAACATGTCACACAGCTCGTGCCACAATCGATTTATTGAAAGACACGTTTGGTGACCGCCTAATTTCACGTTTTGGACCTGTGAATTGGCCTCCAAGTTCTTGTGATTTAACACCGCTAGACTATTTTCTGTGGGGCTATGTAAAGTCATTGGTCTATGCGGATAAGCCACAAACGCTTGACCATTTGGAAGACAACATTCGCTGTGTTATTGCCGATATACGGCCACAAATGTTGGAAAAAGTCATCGAAAATTGAACGTCCAGATTGGACTACATCCGAGCCAGCCGTGGCAGTCCTATGCCAGAAATCATATTTAAAATGTAATGCCACAAGATTATCTTTCGAATAAAAAAAAATTCATGTCAATCGAATAATACATCGTTGTTTTATTGCAATTTAAAGTTCTATACCTCTAAAAAAAACACCCTTTATTTCCTATAATTTGTTTGATTTAAACATTTTTTTATGAAAAGGATAATTTATACAAGAAATTATGCAAAAATTAGATTATTCTGAAACAAGTAACCTAAAAGATATATATACTCATATTTTATAGCTGAATAAACTTAATAATTTTATTCATGCGCAATGGTAGCAAAATGACCTTCACCGGTATTTCGCTAAAAGCATTGTTTCCCTTGGGCTACAGTCCTGTGTCAGCTAAAAACCTATCATGTAGAGGAGCAGGTGCAAGTATTTCTATCGAAACTATAAGATCTCGATTTCAGAGAGAAGGAAGAGAGCTTGTATTTGTTACTAGACTATGGTTCACAAAAGCACAAGCTCTCCTGGAAATATAATCCTCACCCTCATAGAATGGTAATTTCAGTAAGGAAAATTGAAATTTTCACATTACATCCTTTTTCAACTTTATAGATGGTTAAAAAAGCTTGCTTCAATCTTGATAACCACAGTAGTAAATGGTGATGGACCTTGTAACTATAACTATGCACAAATGATAAACATTGTTCTTCCCATGTATGTCAAAGATCCATTTTATTTAATATGTAACATCCTGTATTACTGAGGACTCCAAACTCAACATACAAATATTTGGCTTACAACTTTACAAGCAATTATCTCAAGCAATTAAAATTTTGAAAGCTCCAAATTATTTTACTTTTTGCAGGAAGATAGATCCTACATTTCGTTCTAACATGAGTGAAACCGGAGAAAATATGTTTTGAAGTGATAAATAAATCATTTTTTTTTTTTTTTTTTGCAGCAGAAGGTTTATTAACACATTTTCAAATATTAGTAAGGATGTACAGGGACTAATTGTTACTAGCACCTTGTATATCTGAATTTAGAGTGTGAAGTCTGTTAAAATTTATCTAATGTAATATGAAAGGACATAATGTCAAAATTCACCCTTGAAATATTAATGCCATACTAGAAACAATATGCATAACATGGAAATAAGTCAAAATTTAACAGTGGGCACTGTAATTCCAGTCTTTTGAGAAATTAGAAAGAAAGTTACCATTAGTTTTAGATAGGTTTGAAAAAAACTATGGAAAAATTCGGTAAAAACTGATGTTTTGTAGACGATGTAAAAATAGATGTTTTGTTTACGGGGATGTAACTATTTTATTTTTTACAAATTTTAACCCTAATAATATACGACTTTAATGTTTTTAGCTTACTTAGAATAATATTCAATACATTATTGAAACAGTAATCTAAATGCTATTAAAATTGTAAAATTTTTAGATAATACTATGAATGCAGAACATGAGAAAGGGAAGAGTAAATAATAATAAAGTAACTCACTGGCTAAGATTTAAGCTATTAAACAGTCGTAAATATGGAACAACTAAATCTTATGTTTCAGTCAGTTTTCACAGAGAAGTAATACCAATTTTGCTATGCTATCAGAACATAGAAATTTGAAGAGATGCAAACATAGTTTGCAATGTAAATATGAAACAAAAAATAGTATAGCTCAATATTAAACAGTTACTTTAATAACGAATAGAATATTACACATAAAATAGTTAAATCTCATCAAATTCAATTGAATTTTCTACATCAGAACACATTTTTTGTTTTTTCAACATTGCATAACAAAAAGCAAGTTTTGAAACATTATCTATTCCCAACATATTTCTAGTTTTTGAATGTACAAATGAAAAATTAGTGAATATTCTTTCCATTCCAGCAGAACTCTTGGTGGGCATGTTTGGAGATGTGCAACTAACTTGCAAGTCTTTAGAAATGTCACATGCTTTTGCTATACATCTCCACCATTTGAGGAGCAATGGTTTTAATAACTTGATTTTCAAAAAATGTATCTGAAAAAGGTTTTTCCATCATTTCAAAACTTATAGCATACAATATAGTTTTCGTAAGCATTCTCTGGCTCTTTCTTTCTGCTCATAATTAAGATTTTCACCTTTGTACTTAGGATGCAATAAATACGCAAGAACATCCCAATCCACAGAATTGCTAGAGAGAGAGAGAGAGAGAGAGCTCAAACCATTTTACAAGCTATTAAATAACTTGCAATGTAATTTGTTCGGGCGGAGTCTTGCAACTCAAATTTGAAGCTGATGTCTTCAATCGACCAATCTGAAATTTTGTATACACGTTCAGTTTGGATGACAATACATGCTTTGACCATTTTTATTCTGATATTGCGATTCGTTAAAAAGATATTAATAAAAAAAACCTTGAAACGCAATTTAAAAAAAAAATTTTATTTTTTTATTCGACACGCTTTTATAAGTTTACCTTGTATGTAATGGAATCTTTGAACTCGATTTTTACCCACTTTAAAAGGTCAGATTAATTCGAAATTTCGAACACTTGTCAAGGACCGATGGCAATACAATAATTTTATTTCATTGTCCGGATCAGGATCCTAATAATTAAGGATTTCGAGATTTGATGACTAACTCTTTATATCGTTTCCAGATTTGGCGACTAACTTCCTAAGCCATTTTCAAATTTGGCGACTAATTCCATATGCCATTTCTAGATTTGGCGACTAAAAGATTAAAGTGCAACCTTAAAACCGCAAATAGGCTTGTGGTTAATACAAATAAAACAAAAAAGTGTCCTTTATGTGATAAAGGTTTGAGTAGGTGCGTAGTTTTTCTGAAAATGGGAATAAAAAAAAAGACTCGTGCATGTGAATAAAAATAATTTATGTTCTAACCACTAATTTTTTTTTCATTTTTATAAAGCAATACGTTTAAAAGTGATGATACGAATTAACATTATATCAATACGTTTAAAAGTTGATAATACGATTGACATTTAAAATTTTTTCTTGACACATTTTTACTAGTTAAACTTGTATCTATAGAGACGGAATCTTACGTTATAGAGAGAAATATAACGATTATGAGACTCACCCGAGGCCCCGTAAACGGAGAGAATAAATACCCTTCAGACCCATTAATTAATATCCATTGAAGAGCAAGACTAATTCCAGGAGCTACATAATTCCGGCTTCAAATATCAAACTCAAGGATAAATTCAACAAAGAATAAATGATAGTTTTAAAAACTAAAAAAAGGGCTTTTATTGTAGATCGAACTAAAAAATGAAAAATAAATTATAGTTTTTTTGAAAAAAAAGTGTGTGTGTTTATGACCACACGATAGAAGTGATAACTTCAAATTTTATAATGTTATTTCAGGGTTTAGTTAGGTGAATAAAAAACAAGGAGATGTTAAGTATTATCCTATAAAATTATTTATTCATATGTTAGTACTCATAAAGTAATATTTTTGTGCGAAATATACAATCATATTTGGGAATCAATTGTATTCTAAGAAGGAAATAATAGGCTTATGGTAGCTGTGAAATAGGTTATAAATACTTTAGAGATTCAAAATTTTATTTAAATATCTATAAAAAAATAACTCCTTCAAGCGTTGTTCCGTACTTCCTCGTGCTTCCTTTGGATCATTTGACATAATTAAATTGAATTTTTATTTTAAAAAATCAACTTAAGGTTTTGATTTGTCTTTTGAAGAATCTACTTTAAAATTCGCACTTAAAATCATAGGTAATTTGTTCAGAAGACCCGATCCGGCTTTGTGAATTTTAGTTGTAATTTAACATTTCTTCTAACCATGAACCAATCTACGCAAAGGGATCGATAGTATGGCAGTTAGTTGATTGGGAATCTAGGTCGAAACCTTTAAAAGGGGATTTAATCAGAAGATTGATATCACATAATCTCTGGCTTATGTTAGCTCTTTTGTCATTGTATGCGAGTTTTGTACAAATATATCCGGTGCTGCTGCAAGGGAATTATATTTTGTTTTCTTGTATTTAAATTATTTAATGGAACTTTTTCTTAATACCCCCCTGTATACTTAATTTTGTAATTGTAAATTTATATTGTTTTTTTTAGACTCAAAGTATATTTAAGTAATGTTATTAATAGAACTATTTGTTCATTGCTATTCCGATTCGCTTACGAAAATAGATATTTATTCTTAAAATCACTGCAATATTCCTAATGATATATAATAATACTATTTACTTAGTTCTATAAACATTTGTCTTTTTTCTACATTTTATGTTTAATTTTAGTGTAGCATTTCTTTTTCTCTCTAAGCCTATTTTTTAAAAATATTACGTTTCATTTTCATGCTTCAACTAGGATTAGAAAAAATCCCGCATTCATTCCCTTAGAACAGGGGTGTCCAACCCGCGGCCCGCATGTGGCCCGCCTTGAATAATTTTGCGGCCCGCGAGATTCTTTACAACTTTACAAAATTCGACTATTTTGTACAATATTTTTTGTTTAAAAAAAGGAGGTTTTTTTGTGTGTGAAAAAAAAATCACATAACTGTTATTATTATATCTCACGCTGCTTCTGTTACTGCGAATCTTTTTTTTTCTTTTCTAAATTGAAATTTATCAAACATAAATCGTACTCAAACTTAACACACGAAAATCTGCAACATCAATTACGATACACAAATACACATGCATTGAGATCGACTTGCAAAAGCTAAGTGAAAGAGTTGAGAAACAGATATCTCACTAATTAAATCAATTAAACATTATTTGACCATTGCAATATTATTATTATGCTATCTATGTTTATATACATGAAAAACAATGAAAACAATAGTAATATATCCGTCTGTTTTAAATTTTCACTCCAACAAATGTTTGTAATGGATCCAAATCTAATATAAAGATATATATTTTTATATATGCGGCCCGCGGGATTGTAAAGTTCTTCCGAAGAGGACCACGAGGTCATTTGGGTTGCAAATTCTGGGGTAGCCATTTAGCCATCTCCCTTGTAGGAAGGTCTCCTCTATCCCTAGAAAATAAAGTAATATTTTATAAGCAGATTTTGCGCTCAGTTATCACTTATGCTTCTCCCGTTTGGGGGGCAGCAGACGCCACCCACATGAAAAAAAATTCAAGTAATTCAAAACAAAATACGTCGCGACATGACGAATGCACCTTGGTATGTTCGAAATGACGTGATACACAACGACCTATACATGGAGCCAATTTCTAATTACATTACTGAACTTTCTAGAAATGTATTTAATTATATATATAATCTCATGACAATCCAATTATTAGGGCACAAACCTTGTTTACGAATCCTCATCCTAAAATTAAATATGCATACTCTTCAACGAAGCGGAGAAACCCGCTCCGCCCCCCATAACACAACAAGAATTCTCATTCACACTCTGAAAAAACACAATCAGCTTCATCGCACTGCATCTTCTAGACTGAGTTCATGAGATGAACTATCACCATCCTGATTGATTGCCGTCCCGTTTCCCTTCCTCCCGCCGACGTCCTGCTTCAATAGATCGCTTGTGCTTGGGGATATGTCACTCCTCCCCGATTTCGTGGGAGTTTTCTTGATTTGTCTAATCATGATTTATCCTTTTCTCCCAACCTTCTGGGAAAAAGGGCCTACGGCGCTGGCACCCATCTAATTTTAGTAGTCATTTGGGTTGGCTACCCCTGTCCTAGGAAGAGGCGAACGGGGGGAGCCCCACTAAGATCGAAGCTAGGAACTTTACTTTTACTTTTATTAGTGGGGGACAAACTACCGGTTTCAGAGTGGCGGGGGAAACGTCCCTCCTTTCCTTTTTAGAGGTATGTATGTCCGAATGAAGAAGAAAAAAGCGGAATGAGCGTACCTGAAAGAACCTATACCTAAAAAAGAAAATCAAATCTTTCTAATCTATACAAATAAATAGAATTGAAGTGTGTTTGTTATTTGAAATTAACAGATTTTTACTAAATGTATTTAAAACGATACTTATACGATAAGTATACGATATAAGTATACGATACTTATATAAAAAAAATCAAGTTTTTTTCTATCTGTCTGTTCCGGCTAATTTCTGAAACAGCTAGACCGAATTTGACGGAACTTTCACTGGCAGATAGCTGATGTTACAAAGAGAAACTTAGACTACTTTTATTTTAGAAAAAAAAAAATAGGGTTCCGCGAAAACAAAATTAAAACCAATAAAATAATGAACAACATCCGATTCAAATAGGGATTATTTATTATTTTTTTAATATTCAAAGACATTTAAAAAGCATTTCTTCATGGAACAAACGCGATGACTCATTTTTAACGAAAAAGAATTTATTCTTACTGACTCACTTTTAATTCTGTAAGAACAAAAGATTTTTTTTTTCGTTGCTATCGCAACCAGAGTTGATATAACCATAAGAACAGAAAAAAGGCTAATTCTCAAAAAGCTCTATGAGCAATATAAGGATTAATTAAAAATGAAAACTATATATTAGTTGTTATTTAAATATTTGTGTCATTTCAAGGCAAAACAAGTTTATGTGAGAGTAAACTTATCGTTTGACATTTGCCGGTCAGTATTTTGTAAGTTTTACGTCTTTCTTTATCATCATGGAGAAAAGAGTACTTTTTTATTATTAATACTAGCTGCATGGCCCGGCGTTGCACGTTTTATAAATTTTCTCTTTCCTTCACAAAATCAGCACTTCAAAACTCATTAAAAAATCCTTTATCCTTCAGTCTGTATTGTTTAATTTTTCAATTCACCCGTGCGAAGAACGGGTATACCAGCTAGTATATATATAGACTAGCCGTTACCCACCCGCTTCACTGGGTATTTCACGATGTTGTATATATATATACTGTTTACATATATATGAATTATTGATATCTAGCACTAAGAATCCGATTGTATTGAAAAATATATTTATAGTTGTTACACTCTCGACCCTTGATATAAAAAGAACATAAATTATAATATCTAATTTCTATTTATATCTAAAATAGAAGAAAAATATTTTTTTGCGCTCACTTAACCTAATAACCAAGTGGATTTCCACCAAAGCAACCTTCAGTGGATCTCTACTCCATAAAATAAACATGCGTGTTAAATTTCTAGTCTAAATCTAACAGAACAAAAACGGAATTTTTATCATCAATACCTCGTTGACAGCATTCTTAGAGGATTCCAATTCAACAAAAGAAGCATGCAAACCGAATTTTATTATTATAGTCTTAGCAATTCAAAAACGGGAATTTTGTCTATCAATACGCCCCAATAGCTCTCCCCGCTTCCCCCTGGAGTTGATTTCCGTAAAATCCATTCTTAGTGGAACTCTATTCAGCTAAAGAAAAGAGCTCAACAAATTTCAAGTAAATGATTTAAATTCAAAAACAGGAATTTTTCTATAACACGCCTTAATCCCTCGCAATCCCACTCCTTTGGAGGTCCGTTTTCGCAAAAATCTTTGTAAAAGGAACTTTATTCCTTGAACGGAACATATGTTCTAATTTTCAAGCAAGTGGTTCTATTAGTTGAAAAGCGGAAATATTTATCTATTACGACCCTTAATCCCCCTGAGTGAGCCTTGGGGATCAATTTTACCCAAAACTATTTTGTAGCGGATCTCTACACCATGAAAGGAATTCACTAACCAAATTTTAAGATTGTACGTCTAATAGTTTAAAAGTGGAAAAAATTATCTATAACGCCCCTTAAGCCCCCGCAACGCCACTTAGGAAACGATTTTCATAAAACTCATCTTATAGCGGATCTCTACTTAATGAATGGAATCAGCTTACTAAATTTCGAAATTCTACGTCTAATAGTTTATAAAAAAGGAGTTAATTGCCTATAACGCCACTTAATTCTCTATAACGCCACTTGGGAGTCGATTTTCACAAAACCCATTCTGTAGGGATCTATGTTGTATGAAAGGAATCCGCTTACCAAATTTCAAGATTGTACGTCTAATAGTTTAAAAATGGAAATAATTATGTATAACTCCCTCAACGCCCCTTGGAGATCGATTTTTGTAAAAATCATTATGTAGGGAATCTCTACTTTATAAAAGAAATCTGTGTACCAAGTTTTTTTTTTCACGACTGTACATCTAATAGTTTAGTAATGGAAATAATTATCTATAACGCCCCATAAACCCCCGTAACGCCCCTTGGGGTTCGAACTTTGCAAAATCCGTTCTTAGCTGACGTCTACTCCATGAAGGGAACCAACCTACCAAATTTCAAGTCTGTGGGTTTAATAGTTCCGGAGATATCGTGATTAGTCAGTGAGTCAATCAGTGAGTGAGTGAGTCGCTTTTCTCCTTTATATATATAGATATTTGGAATGTAATATATTTGGATTGCTTTTTCATCAATAAAAATGATTTCAAATTGCTTTAATTATAAAATTAATATTATTGAAATATCTAATTAATATTCTGATATAAGTCTTAATTGTATTATGTACAAAATTATATTGTTTTCTGTACAATTTTTAAATCCAGCCAACTTTTGTAATTGTTGCCATTTTCGCCAGGTTTTTTCTAGTTTTTACCACTATCCTAAATACCATTTTGCCGGCAAAATGACCAAACCTAGTTTTAGATGTGCTGAAATTAAACATATTGAGCTTTCTGGTCATGAATTCTTTTTGATAGACTTCATTTAAAAATACTGTAACAGGCTTTTTAGGTGTGTTTTTGGTAAAACTCTACAGTGTGAGAAATGAAATAATAGTAAACAATGACACAGAGAATAGCAGTAAAAATAATTCAAGCACAATAGCTTCAGACACTGGTATCATTTAAGAAATGCAAACGATTGAATCAGTTGATTGCTCAAAGCACTGTGCTGCGATTACTAATTTTCTTTCTATTTTTCATTGATGTATTTTGAATGTACTGCCCTTAAAAAAATATCCCTTATTCTCTATGAGATCATTTACGTGGGCCATCATATTACTGACTTACGAAAACCACAGGGGTTCTTAGGCAAACCAAATTGTCGTTTCGTTCTCTACAGCATCATTTAAAAACTTAAAAATTCAGTAAAAAGGAAGAAACATTGGTTAAATTCCGTTGCAAAATTGTGAGAATAAAATAAAATTTTATATGTGAATGCAAAAAAATTTTTCATACTGAAAATAATCAACTTGTATAAATTTTAAATTGTCTCTATTTGTCCAATTTTTGTGTTATTAGGTAGAATACCACTAAATTTGACTGCTCATAGATTAGAACAGTAGTCTTCAAATTGTATTCCACAGAACCTTGGGGTTCCAAAAGAAATACCCTAGTATTCTACGAGTCAAAATTGAAAAGAAAATTATGAATGTGTACATGCAAAAGGAAATAAAGTTCTCCGTGAAGTTTATATGACCACTCGTATATCTAAATAATATCAAAATGAGATTTGCTTTATATGTACTATCTACAGTGAATATTCTATTGCTTATTATCCTGGGTTCTTCGAAATAATTTTATAATTAATGCAATGTTTTGCAAATATAATAAACTTCCGATGAAGAATGCCCCTTTTTTCAAATGAGGAAGAAAAAAAGGGGGGGAAACACCTAATATCTCAAAAAGAAAAGAAGAGAAAACTAAGTACAAATGGATAAAAAAAAAGTCCATTCCAGTGCTACGATAAATCAGAAGGTTTGCTAAAGAAAGAAAGGAAACAACTTATTGGCATATAAACAGTTTTGACGTTACAATCTAAATTTAAGCTAAATCAGCTCCTAAAATGTAAGCTGTAAATTCATGCAGAATGCACAGCATTTCTCACACAGCTATAAACATTTTAACCTTACTAATCTGTTTGGGTCTATAAGACCCAAAATAAAATTTAACGTTCATAAAAAAATATAGAACAGGGATATTTTCATGAAACTTCTTGACATCATAGACAATATAAATATGTACTCCTAGAGGGATTTATGTTTATTTGTATTTTGCAGGATTATTTTTCAATTTATACCTAATGTATCGTTCGGGTCAGTATGACCCAATGCAAAAATTCATTTATTTTTATTCATACATGTTCACTTATCTTTAGAATAAATTAAAAGAAATGAATAACAATAGTTTCTCTAACTGATTCGTTTTCAAAACTTGTTTCATTGATGTATGTGTTTGGTCACATAAGATAGCACGTGCAAAGTCAAAAAGTTGATACGATTGGCGGGGGGGGACTACTTGCTTTTTCTGCAACGATTCTTTTTTTTTCCTGCTATAGTTCACATTCTGATATATAGTAAAAAAAGTGGTGCCTACAAATGGGAAAGAAAAAATGGCAAATCGCATTAATTTGAGTCACGCTGATAAAGTTAAACTAATAGAAGATTCTGATAGCGAAGAAGTATCCGAGTATGAAAATCATACAAGTGATGAAATTGAGAGTGGAAGTTCTGACAACGATTCTGATACCATTAATCAACAAATGAACTATAAAGAGAGTATTCAGTCCAAGAATCGTGAAATAAAGTGGAAGCTGATCCTGCTGTCACATTCTCCTCAATCAACAGTTGCTAATACAGTCGAACCTCCATATTACAAACTTCTATAATGCAATTTTTTTTATATATATACAGCAAACTTTTTCCTGGAACCAAGAACACTGCATGGTTTTCTTGGTAAAATAACCTCCCAAATGCGATGTACATTTTCTATGCAACAAACTTTTTTTTCTTGTGATTCAATTTTTTTCCTCCCTATTTTTAAAGTATTTCTGAACATTTCAAGTTCTCTCTTTTAACACATTTTATGGTGGTTGAACTGGTTTTCTTCAGTGCCTAACTCCCAGAGAGCAATAGAATTCTGGGCATTTCATCCAAGAAGTGCAACCTTTAACCATTGGCATAGCTAGTTCTCAGTGGCCCCATATTAAAATTCCTTCGAGGCCCCTTTTTAGATATGAGAATCCTGTAAGTGGGACTGCAGTTACACATGCTGGGGCCCCGTATTATTGATACTGCGGTAGCAATGCACCCCTGCATTTACACTTCATTGTCCAATTCACAAGAAACATTTTCGATATCCCCTTTCACTGTCAGTGGATTTGTTTTGTGTCATTGAACTAGAGAGTCCCTGTTCATTTGTAGTGTTGATCAGAAGTTCAGGTAACTTCGTTTCGTGTAGCTCGAAAATGTCATAATGTAAGTAAACAAAAAAGAAACATAGATTCACAAAGTAGAAGAAAAGTTTTCGTAAACTCTGCGAAGTGAATAAACACTTTTTGGTGTTAAATTCCCCGTGGACGAAGTCGCGGTTAACAGCTTTTCAACATAACATAAATGCATCAGAAAGTAATATTAACGTATTACACATCCAGATAAAAATTACTTACATTATTTTTAGCGTTTATTACACAAAATTTGTAGCAATGCGTTACTTTTGCTGAGAAGGTAGATGTTTTCAAAAATCGACCCGCAAAAAAGTTACGGGACGTCATAAATAATAATAACAATAATAAATCAGCAATTATATCTAAAGACTTAAAAATTAGCAAACATGGTTTTTTTTGCTCAGCTGAGTTACGTAAAAAGCTTTTTTTTTTTGTTTAATTTATACAATTCACGTAAAATTAACTCATTAAAAACATCTTTATCCTTCAGTCTGTATTTTTTAATTTTTAAATTCACCCGTGCGAAGAACGGGTATACCAACTAGTATAAAATAAATATTAATTTATAAAAAGGTGAGAATAATTACTTTTTTCTTGTATTTATGAGTTTGAAATTTGTCATTGAAAGATGAGCCTCTACATAACGAATTTTCCATACAACGAACTTTTTTTCGGTATTTAGTGACTTCGTTAAATAGATGTCTGACTGTATTATAAAAACTACTTCGGGGTCACATGCAACAAGGGTAACAGGCGTAAGAAGTGCGCTTGTTGTTAGCTGTTTGTAAATCATATGGAGAATCAACAAAAGTTTATGGGATAAAAAAAATTGGCAGAAATATATTTCATTTGACTATATCAATAACACTGCTCTAAATCACCATGTGCTAGATCGGGATAAAAAAAATGGCAGAAATATATTTCATTTGACTATATCAGTAAGACTGCTCTAAATCACCATGTGCCAGATCGGCCGTCAGATAATCCATTGGGGATTATTTCAAAAGGGAAATCCGTCAACCGCGCAAAACGAGCTGCGCGGAGTGGCAGAACTCGGTTAGACTTGGAGATCCACCCCCACCCAACTTATATAAAGTGTGTCTCATTTTTGTGTTAGGAGGTGTATATGTTTTAAGTAATTGTTAAAACTAATAAATTTGTTTAGCTAAAATCAATGCGTGTGTATTCAAATGATGCAAATTTTACTGACGCAGCTGGAAGGATATCGCAAGGATATGAAATTAACGTAATTTTTTTTAAAAAAAAGGAAATAAAGCACTCGTTTGCAAAAAACAGATTGATTGATTGAATATTAACGTCGCACTGTTCAACTACTCGAGGGCTTTTGGCGAGGGACCACGTAATTTTGAACCATGGTCAAGTGACGTGGACGACACCTGAGCTGGCACCCCCTCTCCTAACTACCACACCACGCAAAAAACGGAAGTAATCTTCTTGGAATAAAAAATAAGGTAAGAGCCCCATTCTTATAGTATGACTCCTCAACTTGTGATCAGAGAGAAATGAAGCATTAAATTATGTATACGAAGTTAATTTCGTTTCAATAATAATTTTGAAGTTATTCATATTTAAAGTTAAAACTTTTTCTCCTCTAGAAGTGTTAGTTGAATTATTTGGTTGAGATATAATGTATTCCAAAGATTATTTTTACGAGTAATCTAAATGGAGTAACAATATTGGGAAATTATATGATACATGCAAACCGTTGTAGCGATGAATCAATACTAACCTCTACACCAAATATTTTTTTTTATGTTGTGGAATTGTTTCGGAAAAGTATTATTTTCTAACTTAGTGAGATTTTGATTGGTTATTGTGTCACAAAATGTCATTCTAAAATTTTCCTTTACTTGAGATTGAGATAGTGTATAAATTGTGATTTTTTTTTTGTTATAATTTACTATATTTTATTTGTGATTTAATTAATTACGATATAATACTTGCATATGGTTATACTAAACGATAGTTGATTTTTATTTGGGTACTTAAGATTGCATTAACTTAAAAGTGAAGTTTAGTTACATATTGAGAGGAGTAGTTGTAACAAAAGTTTAATCCCCCCCTCTCATTTTCGTGGTTTTAATTATTGAGTATAAAGGTAAACAAGAAGTAAAAAAGGCTTATTTAGGTAAGGCACGAGAGAGAGAAAGGAGGATCTTAGACTTTTGGCAGAGGTGCTGAATCTTAAGGTAGGGGATAATATGAAAATTGCAGATTTGAGTCAACTAATCACCACACACCCAGATTATGATGAGGAGTTTAGCAAAAATCTACTCACAATCATAGTAGAGGATAGAAAACTTCGAGAGCAACAGGAATTTGAGAAAGAGAAGGAAAGGCTTGATGGCGAATTTCAGTTAGAAAAATTACGGTTAGAGAATGAAAGGCTTAAGGGGTTTACTAGTACACCTGAGGATAAAGTTAGCATCTATGAGTTAATGAAAGTTGTACCCAAATTTGAAATGAAAGATGGGGACATAGTTTTGTTTTTGACCTTATTCGAGCGACAGGCAAAGAGAGTTGGCCTCGAAAAAAGACACTGGGTATCGGCTCTTATGCCAAGTGAAATGAACCAATTAATGGCTCGTGAATCAGAAGAAAAATTTGACGAATAGGATTATATTAAAGGTCTATTACTGAAACGTTTCAAACTTAGTGGAGAGATTTTTCGGCAGAAGTTTGTAAAACACCAGCGGAATCCAGCTCAATCTTGGTGTGATTTTGTTTTCGAAATAACTAGCTATTTTGAAGAATGGCTTGGAGGTCTTGGCGTAAATGATTTTGAGGAGTTGAAGAACCTCATGATTACAGATCAGTTGGAACAACGTGTCCCTGGTGACGTAAGTGAACAGTTTGTCGACAACTAGGTTAAATCAATTGTTCCGGGCGACCTAGCTGACAAGCTAGATGAATACGAAAGCGTGAGGGCTAATGTAAGGGGAGCCCACTCAAATGATACGAGGTACAGGCCGACAAATAACAAGTTGCCTCGGATAATAATGGCGCTAGTCTGCAACCAAAAGATGCACCATTTTTTTTGGAAAGCTAAATTACCGATAGAGTCGAACATGGGCACAAGTAGAGGTTTTAAGTCTAAATGTTTTATTTGTGAAAATGTAGGACATTTGGCTCGAGAATGCGCGAAAAATACAAGAAAGACACCACCTCGCGATGCCAGAAGAAACAATTACTGCTGAGGGAACTGAACTAGAATTTACCAAAGCAGTGGAGGATGAAAGAAGAAAGAATAGCTTTGGAAAAAGAGATAAGATTGAAGAAAAATGGCTTGTGGAAGAGCAGATATGGCATGTCCAAAAGAACTTAAAATGAGAATGTCAGTTACCAAATTACAGCGAAAGTGAAATTAAAAGCCTCAAACAACATTGTACTTCTACCCCAGTACTGGAGTTTTAAGCGTGGATATTCGAAGGATAAAAGAGGAATAGGAACAGTTACTAGGAAACCATCTATGTATTTAGTATACTGTTACATGTATACTCTTAGAATTAATTCGAGATTATTTGAGAAGCCTGATATTCATAGTTAGATATTTTGAGTTTGTTTATTTACTGTCTAAATATAGAGTGAGGAAAAATTAAGAGAGCATTGTTTGTATCACGGATCTTAATTATTTTTTAATCTGTAAGTAATTAGGTTTAGTGAATTTTCTGATGTGTATTTCCTTGTATGCACAAACTGTATTTTCTTTATTGTAATTCTTGGTAATATGTTCTGATTTTTGGTTTTGTTTACTTATATGGTTTATACTATACCAGGACATATATGTGATTTACTGGTAATTGTATTATGTATATTCACTAAAAGTGTTTTTTAGAAGTATAATTTAAGAAATTGTAATAATAATTAACATGCATGTAGAGTATTCTTTATATGTATTATCTTGGGTTTTCTTTTCTTTGTGAAATTCCTAATCCTATTATGTAGTCTTTTGTAATGTATGTATATTTGTGTCTCCGAGGAGTTATATTATTTGGGGCTCTGCACGCTAACCAATTCAATTATTTCTCTCTGAATTGTATTCATGTGTTTTTTTCTTCTTTTTGTCTATTTTCAGGCGCATCGTCTTCAGACGGATGCTTTTCCTATGGGGGGAGGAGTAAGACTCTTCTAAATCACCATGTACCAGATCGGTCATCAGATAATCCCTTGGGGATTATTTCAAAAGGGAAATCCGTGAACCGCGCAAAACAAGCTGCGCGGCGAGGCAGAACTCGGTTATACGTTGGGATGATTGTTGGAGCTCTTAGTCCTGTCGGACTCTAATCTCCTATCCTGGAATTTAAGATGACTGTACAGAATTATACCATTGCCCTTTTTAGAAAAGTATTAATTTAAATGAAAATTAAATATGAGTAGATCTAGAATATATAAAAATTTAGTTAGACTTGGGATCCACCCACCCAACTTATATAAAGTGTCTCGTTTTTGTGTTAGGTGTATATGTTTTAAGTAATTGTTAAAACTAATAAATTTGTTTGGCTAAAATCAATGCGTGTTTATTCAAATGATGCAAACTTTACTATGCCCCTCGAAACATTTTTGCGCCATGTCGAGAGTTATTCATTTTGATAATAAATTCATTCGTCAAGAGAGTAGAAAATTTGATAAATTAGCTGCAGTGTGAGACATCAAAGAAAAGTGGACAGAAATTGTACCAAAAAAAAAAAAAAATCCGAATGAAAATATTACTGTAGATGAACAATTAGTAGGATTTCGTGGCTGTCATTTCGAAACAGTATATACCAAGTAAGTCAGTTAAATATAGACTTTGTGACAGTAAAACTTCGCATATAGTGAAAACACAAATTTACACTGGAAAAGAACAAGGGTCAAAGCCAGAGAAAAACCAAGAAATGCGAGTAGTGTGTGATTCACATATGGGTATTCGGGGCACAATATTATATATACAGTCAGGTCTCGTTTTATGCGGTAGATACGTTCTACCGAAAACCGCATATAAAAAAAATCGCATTAAAAAGACATTACTTGAATGGAGAAAGTAGGGATACGTTCCTTAGTTTTCTAAAATCGCATAAAATAAAACCAAAAGGCTGCATGATAAAACTAGTTAAAATTAATATATATATAAAATCGCATATAAAAAAATTGCAGAAATGAAAAGAAATAGGCTGCATGATAAATTACTTCGAAAATGTATATATATGTCTGAAAGAAATTCATACATAAGCTAAAAAAAAACTTGTTTTCAAACCTTAATTCATTTTATTTTATGGAAAAGTAATACACACAGTTTTATATTTTTAATCATTATCGCTATCTGATAATGGTTTGCTCCGTTTGCGAAGTGGTTCCAAATCACCTTCATGATCAGAAGAGACTGTCTCTGCAATACATATTTGCGGTAAAGGCCACGGATTTTCACAAACTTCATTCTCGTTCTGTTTAGCTCTTCCTTTTCTGACAATGTAATCAGTAATTAAACTTTGCGACGAGGATTCTTTTATTTTTTTACATAGTTCACGATGTCCAGACATGCAGTTATGCAGCTCACGTTATAATTTAGAGGCTCGTTCAGAATTGGGGTCATTAATAAGAAAATGATTTTCTAATTTACTGCAAAGTTGAAGGAGTTGATTTTTCTTCATCATTATCACCTTCTAGACCTACGACGCCGTCTACAGTTAGATCTAAACTTAAATCAATAATATCATTGTCACTTAATGCATCATCCACAAGCAATTCATTATATCTTCGTGGCTGAAGATATTAACTCCATCTCCTCCAATTTCATGTGCCAAATTAATTATTTCATCTGATAGTGTCGATGTTTGAGTGGTTGTATTGTCTGTCACACACGCTGGCCAAATCTTTTTCCAACAGGCATTTAAAGTTCTAGGTCTTATTTGAGCGGAAGCAGATGCAACATGAATTAAACAATCAATAATAGAAAATTGTTTCCACACATCTTTTACTGTTAAGGACTCATTTTCTAGTTTATTCAAGATGAATTTGTACGTTGTCTTAATATAATATTTTTTTAAAGTTGCAATTATGCCTTGATCTAATGGCTGAATAAGGCTTGTTGTATTGCGCGGAAGAAATACTAGTTGAACATTTGGATGTTCTAATTGTGGATGACTTGCTGCATTGTCAACAATTAATAAAACTTTAAAATCGAGAGATTTTTCCTTCATATAGGCTTCCACTTATGTTACGAAACAATTATTGAACCATTTTGTAAAAATAGTTGTCATCCAGGATTTCGGGTTAGCCATCCAATGCACGGGAGTTGTTTTAAATCTTTACCTTTAAGGGCGCGTGGTCTAAGAGATTTATTTATTAAGAGAGGTTTCAACATCCGATCTCCTGATGCATTGCTACAAAGTAATAAGGTGACTCGATCTTTACTTGCTTTATGTCCACTTGCAGTTTTTTCATCCTTTGCGATGTAAGTACGGTTAGGCATTTTTTTCCAATTAAGTCCTGTTTCATCAGCGTTAAATACTTGATCGGCAGAATAGTCCCCATCTTCAATAATTTTCGCTAGCTCCTCTGGAAATATTTTTCCTGCTCATTCATCTGCTGTCGCACTCTCCCCTGTTATCTTAATAAAGAGTGTTTTTTTCCAGGTATAGAAGTTTAAGTTGGCATTACTTTCCAAGATGGCGACCGATTTAACAGCTGTCAAGTGATTTACTCTCAGTTTGGTTTGGCAATTCATCAACACGATCATCAAGCAAGGCGTAGATTCGTCCAATGGGCCCAAAACGAGATTGCCGTTGTTCCCGATTTTCATAAGCGAATTTTGTTTAGCGATGAAGCGCACTTCTGGTTGAATGGCTACGTCAACAAACAAAACTGCCGCATTTGGAGTGAAGCTAATCCACAAGTGTATGTCGAAACACCGTTACATCCAGAAAAACTGACTGTTTGGTGCGCTTTATGGGCTGGTGGAATCATTGGTCCATACTTCTTCAAAAACGATGAAGGCCACAACGTTACAGTCAATGGTGATCGGTATAGAGCCATGATTACTAACCTTTTCATTCCTGAATTGAACAATCATGATGTCCAGGAGCTGTGGTTCCACCAAGACGGTGCAACATGTCACACAGCTCGTGCCACAATCGATTTATTGAAAGACACGTTGGGTGACTGCCTAATTTCACGTTTTGGACCTGTGAATTGGCCTCCAAGATCTTGTGATTTAACACCGCTAGACTATTTTCTGTGGGGCTATGTAAAGTCATTGGTCTATGCGGATAAGCCACAAACACTTGACCATTTGGAAGACAACATTCGCCGTGTTATTGCCGATATACGGCCACAATTGTTGGGAAAAGTCATTGAAAATTGGACGTCCAGATTGGACTACATCCGAGCCAGCCGTGGCAGTCATATGCCAGAAATCATATTTAAAATGTAATGCCACAAGATTATCTTTCGAATAAAAAAAATTCATGTCAATCGAATAATACATTGTTGTTTTATTGCAATTTAAAGTTTTATACCTCTAAAAAAACACCCTTTATTATGAAGTGCATTTCTTTTTAAGAACCCGGTTAGTCACATCCTTTGCTAGCTGAAAATTCTTTTCCAGCTTGGGAAGTGGAAGTTGATGATTCTGACTGTTTCATTGACTTTTAAAACTGAAGAGCTTTTTCTTGGATTAAATAAACACTTACAGGAATCCTTCTTTGAACTTGTTACTCAATCCAAATTGCGATGGCTCTTTCCGTTCTTTCTAATAATACATCCCTTGAGTACGATGCAAATTTCGTGCTTAATTTTGTACCAGAAATGACCGATTTTCTTATTGCAGCTTCATTCTTTTTAATTGCTCTGACAGTAGATTCGCCGAAAATAAATGTTTTCCAATAGCCGTAGATCCTTCTCCTTTTCCTAAGCGATTTAAAATTACAATTTTCGTTTCCAACGAAATTGACTGTCTTTGATGTTTTTTTTCTCCATTGGGCGAAATAAAATCTTAGAAAAGAAATTTTTAAAAATTACACTTACGATTTTCTAATGAAAAATAAAACTTTACGACACTCACTTTAAATTCAGAAATCAAAATTTGTTGCTTATTATATTGCAACTTAAATTCGCCATTTATTAAAGTGAAACTTTTATAAAAATGAACCAGGCACCGCTAAGAGAAAATATAATTTCGAAATAATGATATCGTATCGGTATACTACTGAAATAACGAATGCGAATCTAAGACTGTCTCAGCCGAGCCGCAGACGTAAGCACCAAAAAGAAACGGAAATTCTCGGAATACTACGATCTACGTCTCAGTATAAAAACATATAATACTAACAAAAATCTAGAAATGTTTGGAATACAAACCGCACAACTTCAAAATCGCATAAAAACAATCCGCATAAAAAGAGACCTGATTGTATATATATATAAGCGATAATTTTTTCACATCTTACAACATAGAACAACTTCTTCTAAAACGGAAAATGACTATGATTGGCACCATTAGAAAAAATAAACCAGAACTTCCAGAAGAAATACTAAATAAAGTTCACAGCTCATTATTTTATTTTACAGAAGACACAGAACAGTTGTAAACTACATCACAAAAAGAACAAGGATGTTATTCTTATGAGCACTTTGCATCGTAGCAAAGAAGTTAGAAACATACCAGACAAAAAACCGTTAATGATCTTAGATCATAATTCAACAAAAGGGGCTGTGGATACTCTTGATCAACTACTAAACAAATATTTTTAAAAGAAAAACGAATCGCAGGCCCATGATAGTATTCTATAACATGCTTTGATACTTCTGCGCACAATGTATTTGTTCTACGGACTTCAATACATAGTGACTGGAATGAAAACAAACTGACTAAACGAAGGCTATTTTCGAAAGAACTGGGAAAATCCCTCATTTTTCCATACATTGAAACAAGGCCAGATCTATCAAAAGTGAAGACTCAACAAAAATAGTGAAACAAATACAAAAGGAAAGCGTACCATTGAGATGTGCTGAGAATAACTTCATTGTGTCAAACATGCAAGGTGCAAGCTCTCTGCCCATCTAGCAATGAAAACAAAACTAACATGTTATGCTACAAGTGTAAGAATCACATTTGCAAAACTCATGTACAGTATTATTGAAATTATAAATAAAAGTAAGTTTTTTAATTTTGAATATTTTTCTGTTATTTTTATAGATGTTTTAAATTATTATTGTAAGTATCAATACTTCAAATATTTTTCTGTTATTTTTATAGATGATTTATATTATTAGATCTATTTTTAAACCTACATTACTATTGTTTCAATTATTTCTTAAATGGCACCTGTCATTTACAGAAAGAAATACTAGTTTTCTGAATAGGGTCATATTGACCCGAATGATACATACGTGTAGTAAATATGAACAGAACAGCAGGGTAAATGTTATTCTAAACAACTATTTAAGTGAAAATTCTTAGCATATGTGTGTGTGTGTGTGTGTGCGGTAACAAAATATAGAAACAAATTAAAAAGGCAGAATAGGAAATGGCAGCTGCAGTTATCTTCAAAAGAGCAAAACTTTGAGAGTTTATGTAAAAAAAAAAATGCACATCTCATTTACTAAATATAACCTGAAGCACAAATTATTATTATTGAGAATTATATTAGCAAAAAACATCTTAACACTAGAACGTCCATCAGTGTCAATTGGACACTGGAGAATGTTTAGTTTGTTCTTCTTTCTGCATTTTTGCAGGGAACTTGATAATTTTTTGTGACTTTTAATCATTTTTGTAGTGATTACCCAGAATATTTTGTGCATGTCTCTCTCTCTCTACTGGTGTTGTTTCGACACCAAGGGATTGATTTAATATTAACGTCGCACTGTTCAGCTACACGAGGGCTTTGGGCGACGGACCACGTAATTTTGAACCATGGTCAAGTGACGTGGACGACACCTGAGCTGGCACCCCCTCTCCTAACTACCACACCACATCAACGGGAGGACGTTTCAGCTCTAGAACAGATTTAACGTGCATCGCTGCCCTACATGGCGGGTCTTTAGTGGTACTGGGCTCGAACTCATGACATACCTGCCATGGTCCGATACCCTAAACACAGGGCTACCGCAGCCCCTCGACACCAAGGGAATTTAACATTATAAATAGCCATCTTTCAGCAAAAGATAGTTCACTAAGCAGATATTATTAACGAAACAAACTTCTGGAAGTAATATCGCACATTTATATGACCTTGAATGCTAACGTCACAGTGGAAATAAGTTGTACTAAAATCATTGTGTCTAAGTGCTTCATTACATAGCATTTACTTATCTGCTCATTAAAAAAATTCATTTGATTTTAGAACCATGTGCAGAGCAGACAAAGTGAAACGATGACTCATAGAAAAGATCCAAGCCCTGATGAAATGACTTGCTAATTTGTTGCGAGAGCTTTCTGAGAATGAATGAGACGGTGGTTAACTGTCTTTCTCTAATTTAGATTCCAATGAAGACATAAGATCGAGTGAAAGTGACAGCGAAGAATCTGAAGAAAGTACAGATGTAATTGATAATATTCCAGTAAATGCTGACATACCGTAAAATCCTGTATATAACGTTCACTTTTAACATAAGAAATAAGATTGAAACTTAAGGATACGCCGGGTATAAAAACGATAGCTTTAAAAATAACGAAAGAGATGAGCATAAACTTTTTTACTTCTGCATGCATCTAAATACTGTTTATTTAAAAGAAATGACTTGCCTTATGAACGAAAAGAGTTCTAGAAAAAAACTATTCTTTCAAAATTCTGGGATCCCTCGAATAAATGACTTTAAAACACAAGAACAATGTATTTCAGATTTCCTAGTACAAAATGGGGGTGCGTGTTATATGGCGAATATAACTAAAAATAAAAAAAGCTTGAAATTATAGGTGCGGGTTATACGCCAGATTTTATGATATATGTTGCTAGGGATAGCGCAGAATGGATACCGCATTTGCGACAAAGCAGTGGTCCAAGCAAGCTTTGCGAAACTTAATATCAACATCATTTTTTATGATACAAAGGGTCATAATATATGATAATTACATGAAATATTAAAAAGTCTTAAAACTAAACCCTACTGAACAGTAGTCCTGCAATTATTTAGTTATTTTATATTGTGGTGTCGAAACGACAGCGGTAGACGTTTAAGAGAAATCAAAATCCCGGACGTTCTAGTCCTAATACCAAATACATTACTTTTTTTTATGGTCTATATAAAATGCTCATAAAATTTTGATTTGTTTTAAGTATGTTTGTAAGATATATTTTAAGAATGTGGAATGGGGTTCCCCGAAAATATTTTAAAATTCTAAAGGTTCCATCAGTTAAAGTTTGAAGACCAGTGGATTACAATATTGCCAGAGACTATACAGTTCTCTTTTTCCTGCATCTTTTCTGGTGTCTAGATGTGTAAATGTTTTGATTCAATTATTTTTGGAACTGCATCCAAGATGAGTATACATTTTCAAAGCTTCCTGAAAATTAGTCATTCTATTTTTGAATATTTTATTTACATAACCCTGTGTGTATCAATTTTCTTTCCACAATATTATAAGTTAAATTTTGAATTTTTCTTTGAAATATGAACACACACAATGGAAAAAATCCTTTTAACAAATACAATTCACAGCATTAGGGAATGTTGACAAACATAGTATTCAAAAGTTGATACATATTAAAAAATTTCATGATGAAATTTAATTTAAACAACTAAAATATTTGTTGCATCATCTGGAATTGCCACACACACAATCAAGTACTGAACTTTCATCTGTTAATAAACCGAAACTAAAAATCTATTTAAATGTTTCTAACAATTAAATTTGAATACCATGTTTTCTGTTTAGCAGTACTAATACTTTTCCCCTTTTTCGTTCAAATAAGTTTTAAAGGATTTCAAATTTATTTCCACTATAGTTTTATTTATCATAACCTTTAGTCTTGCCTTAGTATTTTAGGTTAAAACTCAAATTACAGAACTTTAATGTTTCTCAGTACTTGGAGAAAAATAAGACTAAATTTATTTATTTACTTCTTATTCTTATACAAAAAAGTATAAGAAAACCTTTTATCTAACACAGATTGAAAAACAAAAGAAAGAAATCCTGAGAACATCGACATTGTAATCCCATTCAATTCACTTAACACAGTCATGTCATACAAGTGAAATTAAACATACTGAAATGTAAATTTAACAAATAAATTGAAAGCTTTTAAGAATCAAAAACTTAAACAGATAATAAAATGGTTGTAAAATTTCTGAATAATACAGAAAATATTATGCACAATTTAATAGTACGATAATTCACATGTTGATTTTAAAAATTTTAATAAAAATATTAATTTTTGACCTTTTTAATCTCAGTTAAGTATAATTTATAGGGAAAAATACTTAATTTCTGTAAATTAAATTTCTTTTAGTGAGAACCATATGAATTTGAAACAGAATAATTAAAAAAACATTAATGTTGTACTCTCTAATTTTTTCATTCAAAGTAAAACAGATTTTAAAAAAAAAAAAAAAAACATTGGTTGCTTATTCCAATGAAGGCGTGGTTACGATATAATCAGCCTTTTTCAAAATTTATTTAAGCTGAGTTTTATACAATGGAAAATTGCATATTTTTAAAAAGCAAATTTATTTAATCCACAGCAAAAAAATTATCCTCAAAACATTAAAAATTTACTTCCTCACACAAACAATGGGCTACTTTCATGAGAAAGGTTGTATATTTTTAAAAGCATAGACAAAAGTATTCATATAATGGGGTGGATCAAAAATATTTTTCAAGGTCTGGCCATGCAGAAAAGGTTTTAACCATAAGCTGCTGATCCTAGCAGGAGTGTTTAATCAAGCCACCAACATACTGGTCCGCAAATAATCCATGCATGCCTTAGATGACAGGGATAAAAAGGAATTCCTATTTGGGCCAATCATTAAGCACTTTTATTCCCATCTTTTGTGTGGCTGTGGTAGCCTAGTGGTCAAGGTCACAGACTGATGGCTGAAATATAATAAATTTTAGTAAAGTACTGCAGAAGACTTGTCATGTGGAGGGGCTGATACATATTACATATATTGAGGCTCAAACATTCCCTTGTTGGTGTGGTGTGGAAGTAAGGAGAGAGGGGTGCCAGCTCAGGTATCATCCTTTTCACTTGACCATTGTAAAATCTTTTAAAATTATGTCCTAAACATTTAAATTAAATATAATATGCAACTCAACACCATTAATTTAGGATCAGAGATAATTACTGTCCTATAAATAGGACGCTGGGCGGATATGGAAGTTTTTGAACACTTAGTACTTCTCCTTTGTTTTTAGTTACATGATTACGTTTCTGTTCCCAAACAATTGAACTTTAATATTAAATGCAAAATAAAATGAAACACAAATAAAATTTGACATTTTTTTATTAAGTTTAAACATATCCACACTATTTATGGTAATTTGGAAAACATTTTGTGCAAAGGGTTAGATTATATTTTATGCAAAATGTAAGAGGTTTTCCTGAACAATTTTGCATTTGACATCATCTTTGTATTTTCTTTTACCAATTATATGACCAACTCCATCATGTCTAACAGTGTCTATTTTTTTCACTCGAGACGAAATTGTATAACTTAGTCCATCTATTTGTTTTTGTGCTGTGTTGCCTTTTTTTAGATAGGCTATTGCAATATGTCTCCTTATTTCTTTGATACTCTTTTTCTCTGCATTCACCATGTTGTAAGTAACGCAGATATTTACAACAGCCATGTCTACAATTTGGGTAAAAATTGACCAATACCAATCTTTTCCACGGATTTTTATGGTATGTTTCTCTAAAAGCCAATCATGAGAATCTATACCACCCATATTTTTGTTATAATTGCTTACGAGACATGGCTGATCGATTATATATTTTTCAGCTTTTCCCTTTTCATGCCTTGAAACAGATGTTAGTGGTTCAATTATGTCAAAATTTGTCGCAAGTGTAAAGCATTTGTTATCATTCCATTTTACCACAGTAATTTTATTTTTCACATCAAAATAGAAATCATGCGAACCACGGCTAGTCTTTTTGAAAATAAAATCAATTTCAAGGGAACAATGCTGTATTCTGTCACTTCTTATTGTTCTCGTTGCTCGAAATCCACTCTTTCTTAGCTCAACTAACAAATTATAGGAATTAAAAAAATTATCAAAATAAACTATATGACTCTTGGCATCAGTAACTGGCTGAAGCATTTTTTTTACAGCTTGAGTGCCCAAGGGCTCTTTTGAAAGAACCACGGTAGAAGCAGCATCGACAATTTCCTTGCCACAATTCAAATCAAAATTATAGCAGTACCCATTGCTTCCACATAATGCCCACATCTTATACCTAAACCTCATGGGTTTACCTTTAATGTATTACTTGAAGTAATGATGACCAAAATATTGAATTGTCATTTCATCAATAGATAGATGCTTTATTTCTAAGTATCTGTTTCTAGTCATTGAGTTTTTTACTATAGGACCATTAAATCTTCATCTGACTAATAGTCACGTTCATTTGATAGCGTATGATATCCAGAGAAAATTAAAAAACCGATAAATGTTTTTAATTCTTCAATTGTTAAGGAAAAATCTGGTTTGTTTTTCCATTGTTTGGCGTATTTTTCTGTTTCTGTTAAAATATGCTCCAAATATGTCTGAAACAAAAATTCTTCAAAAACTTCTATGGGCAATAGACCCTCTAAAGTGCTTACAGCTGTTTCATAGTTTATTTTTGAGGCATTACTTTCATCAGAAAAATTATAATTTGGCGGAACCTTTTTCCAATCTGCTATTAACCCTTTTTTACCTTTCATACGAGTATTTGATCCTGATAAAGAGCAACTTCGTTTTTTTTCTTTTGTTTGATAAATCTGTCTCTATGATCATCATGGTTTTCATAAGGTACAGAAATTTCAATACTACCTGCAACATCTCTTACAGATGGGTCAAGAGTTTGTGTCATTAAAACCTTCTTCATCTGTTAATTCATCTACTTCAGGTGGCAAAGCAATCATTTTGGATTCTAATTCCTCCAAAAATAGGTATTCTACAGCTTCCTCGGCAGTTTTAAAAACTTTTTTCGGCGACATCTTGAGCACCTATGAAATAATCTAAATATCAGAAAATTTAGTGAATCCGCCCAGCGTCCTATTTTTAGGACAGTAGTTTAAATTTGTAATTAAAACCAATAAAAGTAAAAATAATTTTAAAACGTTATAAGATATCCGTTAAGAGAATATCTGAAATATAAATTCTGAAAACTTACCTTTAAAATATTTTCGTGCGATTACAATGAAACTCAGCAAGAAAAGAATCATGAAAATGGCAAAGTTTACATGTCTGTAGCTGGCTGAAAAATGCTTCCATCCGGTCCAAACTGGTTTAAATAAGAAGGGTGAAACCATTACTCTTCAGGGGGTGGAAAAAGAATAGGTGAAACGTTGAATAACTGTATTTATAATGGTGAAAATGAATTGTCCTATAAAATGACGCTGGGCAAAAACGGGTTAAAGAGTTATGTTAATCTAATTTCCCAGTTGCAACTTGCATGACATTGGTTGCTGCATTACTGCTCCTAGAGAATAATGTTGTTTTTACATTTGATAGAATTTCTGTGCGAAAAATAGAAAAGGTTGTTTTTGAAGCCATTCTGAAATTGGCATACATCTCCAGTATGTTTGAATGTCCTTGGAACGTTTTCTGGTGAGGTTGTGAGCAATAGTAGAGATGGCGGGTCAGGTGGTTGAGTGCCCTGATGCTGTTTAAATCACTATTCATGATTTACTCAGAATGTCTTAGACTCTCCATGAAAATTACTGTGTGTTACTATTTGATGTTAAATTCCTGGGTAACCACTTTGGCCGTAGCTGCTAATGGGTGGTAAACCCTTGGTGAACTTGGGATGTTGAAGAGAAGGGTGATTTGAACTGACCACTTGCTGGTCTGGAGACCTTAGATGATTAAGAGGGTGTGGAATCCCTATTCAAGTCAGTTGTTAAGAGTTTTAATTCCTATATTTTGCTGATTGCGGCTTGCAGGTGAAGGGGTCACTGAAAGATGTTCTCTGGTATATAAATGAAGGAAAAAAATAAAAATGAATCTTTATGTTAAGTATTGTCACAAGGGGAATGATATTTACGCTTTTGAGCTATTGCATGGTAAAAAGTCAAAGTAATTTTTGTTAAAGAACAGGCTTTTTAGTATATTTTAAACATTAGTGTGATGAATCGACATCTACAAAATAGTTACAGGAAATAAACATGAGGCACATTTAAGCTTTTTTAGTATTAAATTTTAAAAAATGCCTACTCTGAAAGTAACAGTACACATTATAGTAGAAGTTAAAAGGAAAACTTGGATCATACTGATTTGTTGGTGTAGGGAGACAGTGTCAGGTTTATAAAATTTTACAATGCATGTGTTGTGCTTTTCATTACTTATTAATAACAACCACTTTGGGTTTTTTATATTGTAGAAAAATAATTTTATTCTGAATTTACAATCTTCTAGCCAAAACTAATTCTTTTAAAAAATTTAACACTTTTGTGGCAATATTAAATTTTGAAAATTTTTTCCTAAATATTTTCCTTGTAATTTCCATATTATAGAATATCTCTTATCTTTTTTATAGGTTCCAATTCATAATTATTTTTTATCCAAATAACTGCGCAATCCATTCTTCTATTTACGCAAGCTAACCATAAAATCCAGAGTATAACACAGACTTTTAACACAAAAAAATAAAAATAAAACTTACGAGTTATAAGCCATATTTAATTGAAGTGAAAGGAAGAGAATTTTAATTTCAGAAAAACAGGCATTTTAGTGCTTTTTAACATTTAGTTAAAAAAAAAAACATATACTAAATAGATAGGAGGAAAAACCTCAGGTACATTTAAAAAATTGTTAAATTTTTTCAAAAAAATTGACTGAAAATTACAGTGCATGATAAAGCTGAAGGTGGAAAACATCTTCAGTCAGACTGATTCACAGGTGCAGGGAGACAGAGAGCTAGGGTTATGAAATGTGCACACATTGTGCTATTTGCTACTCAATAAGTACTTATTAATAATGTATTTAATTATATTGCAGAAAAATAATTTTATTTTGAATTGAAAATAATCTAACCAAAATGAAGTTTTTTCGAAAATGCATCTCTTGTGTGGAAATACCAAATTTTGAAATTATTTCTTTTCAAAATATTTTTCTCCTATTTCCATCCCATAGAACCTCTTTTTTGCACAGGAAAGTTCCAATTATTAATAATTTTATTATCCATGTAACCCATATCCATCAAAGTGAGATGCTAAAAATTAAAAATCTGTAGCTTGGTGAATGGGATTTTGATCCCCTCCCCCTGAACACTTTCCTTGTTACACTACTGTCATCAACAAAAGAGGAAGCTATTAATGTATCCCATAATGAGTAATAAATTTGTTTTAAAAAAATTAAGATATGAGGATATATGGAGTGGTTTACAGATCGATACAAACATTTATAGGATAAAAAAGAAAAATGTGTCTTACAGTAGTCGCATATGATGTGTAACATTTGACATGTTATCGTGGTAAAGACGCAATATTAACTTTTTTTCTTGAAAAAAATATGAATCGGGTATATATATATATATATATAATTGGAAATAATTTTCTATTAAATAATTATATCTTTTGTGAAAATTGCATTTAATTAACAAAAGGAGTAATGCAATATTTTATCAAAAATAATTATTCTTGTTCAATTTGGAGAAGAACAGAGACAATAGACTTATGATAAATAAAATATGACACATATGCTTGTGATTTCAAAGTATTTAAAAACCGTTGAAAAACAGTACCACTGTTTGGATTGCTAACTGTACCACTGTTAGCAGTCCAAACATTCTAATTTGTGTTCATTTCAAGCTTGAGCTCATCATTCATAAAAGCTATAAGCGGCTCAGCTTTTGGCAAACTGAAGATAAAGTTAAAATCATCACTCAAAATCAGGGGAAGCGAGTGATAATTTTTTAAAAAGAGCAGAGCCACCTTCGTTATATGGTTAAAGTACAAAATGCAGAAAATCTTAAGTTTTTTTTAAACCGTTTGATTCAAAGAAATGCATATGATCCCCGAAATTACTGTTCATCCATTTTCAAATAAGCATTCTGCCGCACTTATATCCCCCAATATCATGACTAACGGATTTAGAGTCAAGCGCTCAAGTGCTTGATGGCTACTAGAGTTGGACCCCCTAGCGAGGGTAGCGAAAAGACACAGCCACGCCCTCTCATCG
Organism: Trichonephila clavipes; assembly: GCA_019973935.1. Classification (NCBI taxonomy): domain Eukaryota; kingdom Metazoa; phylum Arthropoda; class Arachnida; order Araneae; family Nephilidae; genus Trichonephila; species Trichonephila clavipes. The sequence goes on from BMAU01017908.1 coordinate 212,766, forward strand.
GTCAAATCAAGTAGTGCACACTTACGTCACATCCGTCCCTTTTCATGAAATCATTCCCAACAAATATCCAGCAACCGAGAGGAAAGATGTTACACATCAAAAAGCTTAAATTATTATAAAAATTTACAATAAAAAACAGAAAATGTAAAAATTTATATAAACACATAAACTGAACTTATTTTGTTCAAAAAGTTTAGGAATAAATTTTCAATACTGATGTGGTTCTTTTCTATAAAAAATATCCAGAAACATTTTTCATTAACCTAACGATTAAATTAATTTTAAAATATACTTGCTATGCACAGAGAAGAGACTAAAAATTCTGTAATACTACATTGATTGTTAAACTTAAGTTAAAATTTAGCAACCTATTAATAATTTAGGTCAAAACAATTCTTATACAACACATACACCAAAAGGAAAGATTTGCATGTTTCAAATTTGACTACGGTGACATAGGGTGAGTGAATATTAAAGTTGCACTCTGTTCAGCTACTTGAGGGCTTTTGGTGATGTACCTCATAATTCTGTGCCTTTATAGGAAAATGTAATAAAAAATAGAAAGTACTGGAATTTGTAAGTGTTCAGTGCTTTTTTTACACTAAAGACTTATTCAAAAGGTCCCCAAACTCTTTGGTGATTTGTTTGTCACCAAGAAAAAATGCAAAATTTCTTTACTTTAACCCCTTCAGGACCAACGGAAGGACAAAGAAGCGCTTCACCAGGCCAACACGTTCGGAGAGGATATGCACGCATGGAACCAGTTGAATTTCCCTGCTAATCCCAATTTTCTTTAAAAATTGGTAAAGGTTTTAAATGCAATCAAATACGCTAAAACTTACACTATGCTATCATTGATAATATTCAAACATGGAGAACAAAAATTTTTCCTATATTTAAAAAAAATTGAGAATTTTAAAGAAAATGTTTTTATTTTAATAAAAAAAAATTACATACACTTTCAAAAAAATTGAAAAAAACCCCATTTATTTAAATACGAAAATAGAAAATATTAGAAAACTAAACAAACTTATTCAAAATATAAACAGAAATCCATAGAGCAATAGGTCATGAACCTCTAAATGTCCTATTCTCTCCAAAAATAAACATGTGCAGTTGTTTATATTCATAAATATCTCGGATCTAATTTTAAAAGAAAAATAGGTAGCCGAAAACACATGTTGAAGTTCAAAGTTTTACGAAACATTATTCGAAAGAAAAAATGGTTTTTAACTGCCATCCAGTGCTTGTAAAAATTAATATAAAAATGTTCCTAACTCTGATCACACTGGTGTGATCATGGGCCTACGAGGAGGGAAAGCTCAATCACATATGATACCGTGGGCTGAGGAGGGAGAAATGCGTGATCACATATATGTGATCATGGTCCTGAATGGGTTAAAATGTTAAGAAACTGAGTTTTCTCCCATCTTCTGCAAGTGGGAGATAAAAATCAAAGGGAGGAATTTTTCCCGATTTCTGAACAAAGCATTTAAATAGAAATAGGATTAAGTTCCCAGCATTGTAAAGATTTGTATTATGAAAAATATTTATTAAAAAAGACAAAAAAATTTATTCATAAGTGTTTCTAGACATTAATTTTTAAATATAAATTCTGAAAACATAATTAAATACAAGCACAAGAAAAATTAATGCATTTAAATGTACATTAAAAGTTAAAAAGAAAGCAGTTAACTCTGTACTTATATATATTACACTGTGATCTAAATTCATAAAATGAAAAGATATTGCCAAAGGCCATGATTTGTAACCAACAGTAAAAAACTGATTCCATGCAAAAACAAACTGAATATTCTTGTTTGCTAATACAATGATATCCTTTGGAAAAATTGATACTCAGTATAATACTTTAGTACCAAAATAACTTACCCTCTAGTACAGAACCACAAAAAATAACCATACATTAATAAAAAGAAAAACACTTCACTGCAAGAAACATAACGTAAAGTCATTAATAATAGTAAACAATAAAAATGAAATAATAACATATAAATATAGAAAAATGATACAATTTAAGACATTTTGACCAGATATATTAGTAGAATTTCAATAACATCTTAAAGATTTAAAATCAAGACTATATTTTAGAAATTTTAGAAAGTTCTATACAAGGGAATTATTGAATTGAGGGTACTTATGTAACATCGCAACCGTATTGGCGAAATTATATGAAACTAGGTACAAAGTTGCCAATTCACCGTGTATGAAACTATCGAAATCTGGATTGCCAACTTGGCAAGTTATCTTGAACCTTGGCATTGTGGCAATAGTACGCAAGTACTGAATTGAGTAATCTGATTGGAAAGACTGACATTACTTTTAAGGAGAAAAGGTAGCTAGGGCTTGACAAGATCATCTAAAAATCCAAGCAAAATCATCTTTATACTTAAGGACTTCAAAAGGTCTAACACAGAAAAATTCCCAGTACATCCATCACAAAATTGAACTATGGTCAAATTTGCATAGCACTAAAATGTCAGAAGTCCAATGAAAGTTTCATTTCGAATTCTGCTCTATTTAGTACTTACGTATTGTATCACAACAATCACCAACTCCATTAATAACTCACCTAGTTAGCAACTCTGATTTCCTATGTGTTGTATATGCTGAATTGACATTCATGAATGCTTCATTTCTTATGTCCCTAATAGGTTGCGATAATACACAAGTACTCTCTATTTTAGAAGAGAATCCATCTAAGAACACTCACAGCTTGAGACACACATGAGGCAACTTCATTTTATATTGTCTAGAGGTAAGCATATAGAAAATGCATAGTAAGCAAACCGAATAATTTCAATCCAGCAAAAAATCACTTGCCCATTATTCAAATTTTAAAGACAAGAAGGTTTATTGAATTAGTTGGTTTACTCGATTAAAGTGAAGTATGGGGAGGGGGGGGAAGCCTTGGCGATGTCAATTTTTTTTGCAACCAGAATCGTTAGCAAAGCTACTTCATTTAGTGATAGATGTCCGGAAGCCAGAATAAATTCGTCATTTCACCATATCTAGATAAAATCGCCAAATCTCCAAAGGGCCCCTCTCCCTATATACAACACTTGAGTCGGTTCACTCATCTGAGAATAATTGAGTTCTTTTAATAAGGATCATCTTTTATAATTGAGGGCGAAATTTGAAAGCCAGCTAAAATTTTGACTCTCCAGAGGAAAACCTCTTTTTCTAGTAACAAACAAGGCAGGACAGAAATGCAAATATTGACATCAATATTTAAAGCTTAAATTATATTACCAGAGAGACTTTCAGTCCTCATTAAGCAAAGTGTCAATTAAAACTTTTTCCTTTGATTTCAACTTATACTTTCTTTGGTAATTTTTTATGTCCGAGAAGAAATTTCGACTGAACATTAACTTTTTCTGGCGAATTTACGCCCACGTCAGATTTCCCAGTTAAAAAAACAACCTCAAAACAACTGCAACAAGCGAACAATATATATATCAACTTACCTGGTAATAAATGCAATACAAGAGAAAATTAGCTGTAACGATGTAAGGGAAGTCGTTAAATAAAGGGCACTTTTTTAGAAGAGGAGATGAGCAGGAAACAGGGGATGACAGTTAGCAGGGTTACAGAGCTTAGCAAATTTCTCGCCAATATCAGCGCTTGCTTTGAATACCATGCCAATCATTCATTTTCGCATTAGACGTGGGCCTATTCACACGGTGAAAGCTGTATTCATATCAAAAGCATAAAAAAATATATAACCATCTTTCGAAATAGCAAGTTTAAATACATGGAACAAATTTATTTTAAATGAAATTAAATAATTTATTTCTCCATTATTTTTTGAATAAAAGTTGAATTATGTAATTGCAGTGGTAAGTAATACGATTACGAGCAGAAAGCGCCTACATTATTGTTTGATTGTTTTTTGAAGCTCCGGTTTTTAACGAAACAATACTCGATTAATTTAGATAATACGATTACTCATGGCACGGAAATTCAAAAAAGAAGCAGCTCCTCTGTTGTACATTTTGTAGATGTTACGAATAAGTATTTTAAATATAACCAATAAGTGATTTAGTCGGATCTTTTACAAATGTTATTACTATAAATCGAAAGGGTAAGTTTTTTGATACAGAATAAAAGGCGTTTATTAAAGTGATTTGAAAAGCTTATTTTCGTATTTAGTTTTCTATTCTACAAAATATAATGTTTATTTATAATTTTAGATAGCTTGTGCACTGAATATTCATTGATAGATTTTTATCAAATCGGTTATTTGTTTCGCTCATTCTGTGGGTCATCAAATTACATTTTAATCGTTACGTAATCGGAAATACTTGTTTTATTAATAACAATTCAATATGCATATATGCGGATGTCAGCTTCTGGCCGACCACTTCCGAAGCCATGCATGAACTGAAGTGACTCGAGGCAGTCAGCCGAGATTGCGAGACAGTCTTCTTCCCGTCGCCATAAGCGCGAGATGAAAAACCTCTAACACGCGTGATGTTTTAAATCTAACTATGTAAAGGCAGATAGCCTTATTCTCTTTTTTTACCTGTGTGTCCGTCCTATAATGTCCTTTTTATCTATATTAAAGTAATTAACTTAAGAGAAGTCTCCTTTTTTGAAGTATTTAAATAACGGACACACATGAGGGCTCGGCCAATGCCAGTTTTACCTTAAGTGGTATTGCCCTTAATCGATTAATTTTTTTTAAATTAAAACGAAACCACCTAGACAACATCATTCTGCCATCAGTTTCTGATATACGAGTTTCCTAAGCCGTTAATAATAAGATGACTTTCGCTTTTAAAGTGGAATCCTTTACTTCAGAAACTACTCAAAACTGTAAGTAGCCATTTCGATGTTCAAAAAATGAAATTAAGAATGCTTAAACAAAGAGTATGACCCATGAAAAAATTGGAGAATTATCTTCTAATTTGAAAAAGAAATTTATTTGATGTAAAAAATTTCTTTGTGATGAATAACGCCGAAAACGAAACTGTTTGTTTCTTGTCGATGTTTTTATAGCGATAATTTATTCTTTTGATGGTTTGAATATATTTTTTGCTATTTGATGATATTTGATGCAGCATTTTAATAATTGATGTCAAATTTGATTCTCCTATTGTCTCATGCCAACATTTGATGAAAAACTAAATTGAAGTATATTGAAGTATTCTTTTGAAATGACAATTGTGATGCTAATATTGGTCATTTGAAGTAACTTTTGAAGATAATAAAATATTTGAAACTTGAAGCTATATTATAACTTCTGATGTTGACAACAATTTTTGAGGATAATCAGGAACTTTAATTGAAATCGAAACTTTGCTTATATTTTTTAGAGTATATTTGATAATATAACATTCGTATTTTGATGATTTAAATTAGTTTTGTATTTAAAGTTGTGATTTATTTTGAAGAATATTTAAAGTTTTGGTGGAAACGAAAGTTGAAAGATTTTGAGTTAATATTTCTAGAATAGAACATTATACTTTGAAGATAAGAACTCGATATTTTTTAAATGAAATGCTTAAATTAATTACATGGTGTGTGAAATAGAACTGAGTATCTTTTTCAGATATAAAACTTGTGTTGACTATACTATATAATATTGATATTGCATATGATACTATTTTGCATTTAAATTTTTGATGATTATGAGTTATCATTTTATATTTTAAAACTTGAATTGATGAATATATAAGTATTTTATCATATTTTCAAATCATAGAATTCGTTTTGGTAATATAAGATTTGTATATTTATGTTTTATTTGAATAATTATCAGTATGAGTACCCTAAATGATTATCCAAAGTTATATATATCAATCATTAAAATCTAGTAGCACAAATAACATTAAAATTCTACATCGTTTAATTTTTGGTGAGAATGGCGATAGAAAAAATCGTTCTAGATTACGAGAATTTTCCGGATTTCCCACTGATTTTAATGTTGAAGAAACAAAAACTAAAATTATTAAAGAATTCTCTCTTAAGGAATTAATTGCTGTTTGTAATTTATTGCATCTAGAATTTACCACTGAATTAGCATCTTGCTGTGACATAATTTTAACGCATTTATGTGATCTCACTTTATTTAAATCTACTGTTCTCAACTCTGGAAGCGAAAGCGACCTTGAACTCAACGAAAAATCTCCGCCCGGAAACGGTCATTCGCAGCCAGTTACGTCTGACTCAGCAAGTAACGATTTACATTCCGAAAACATGAAATCTCTTGATTTAAATGATTCAGCACAAAATTTATTGCCGTTGTTTGATAAACAGAATACTTGTAACTCTTACCTATCTTTTAATTTACGAGATCTACTGGAACTAGTTAAATCATTCACTTCTCGAGACAGTTATTCAATTGAAACTTTCATTTCTGATATAGAAGACATATTTCGATTATATCAGATCACAAATCCTATTCATCAAATAATTTTCGTAAAGAAATGTTAAAGGGTCCAGCCGAAAATTTAATCCGATCGATTCGTGGAATCACAAATTGGTCACAAATGAAAGAACATTTATTAAACGAATTTTCTGATAGAATCAATAGTGCATAATTACACAATATGATGCAAGCTAGACGTTTGAAACCAACCGAAACGTTGCAGGAATATTTCTTAACAATGCGAGATTTAGCTCACAAGGGTGCGGTTGATGATTCTTCTCTGATTGATTATATTATTGATGGTATCCCTGATTCTTCTAACAATAAAATAATTTTGTACGGTTCTAAAACACTTAGTGAATTCAAGGATAAATTAAAAATTTACGAAACACTTTTAAACTCAAAACATAGTAAGCAATTTCCAGATAAACGATTTCGAGATTATGAAAATTCAACATCTAATCATAAGAGAAGAATCCTTTCCTTAGCTCATCGAATTTTCGACCCAATTGGATTCACATGTCCTATCACCCTCATCCCCAAATTACTTATACAAGAGTGTTGGAAGATAGAAGCTTCATTGGACTCCAAATTACCAATAGACATCGAAAGAAAATTTGAAACGTAGAAAAAACAACTCATAGAGATACAAGACCTCAAGGTTCCACGAAGATTATCGAATCTTGATCTTAAAGATACGAACATATCACTACAAGTTTTTTGTGATGCTTCGAAATTATCATATGCTACCTGTGTTTTTTTGCGAGCAGAAAGAGAGGGTGAAGTAACCTGCCAATTAATTCAAGCTCGATCAAAAGTCGCACCTTTAAAAGGAACTTCAATTCCTAGATTAGAGTTGTTAGCATGTATGATTGGAACTAGGATTTCTGATTCTGTGAAGAAGGATTTGCATATGGAAAATGTTGACGTTACCTATTGATCAGATTCAATGGATGCTCTTCATTGGATAAAAAGAGAAGGTCCGTGGGCAACGTTCGTTGCCAATAGAGTTGAAGAAATAAGAAGGCTCCCCTCTAAAGAAAATTGGAGATACGTTCCTGGAATGCAGAACCCAGCCGATCTCCCTTCTAGAGGATATTCAGTGAAGACGCTCAAAAAAGTACGTTGGTGGGAAGGTCCATCTTGGCTTAAAAATTCAACCGAAGACTGGCCAAAATCCGAACTTTTCCCTGATATGGAAGTGATCAACTCGGAGAAGAAGAAAACTATAATAACTGCAGCGGCTACACAAAGGGAAGAGAAATATTATCTTCGATTTTCATCATATGGTAAACTTGTGAGAATAACAACCTGGATGGAGGTGCTTGCTTCATAGCACTCTAAATAATACTCAAGTGTGTTGAGTTTTCATTTAATTCAAACATTAAAACAAAATCTACTGGAATTTTATTCTGCGTGTTCATTCCAGCAAAATAATCTACACGTTGTACAGAAAATGCCACGTTTTTAGTATTTTACACAGTTATGGCAGTTTTAACAAACTACATGAGTAAAGAAAAAATATAAAAACAGAAATATAAATTATGAAAACCATTTTAAAAATTAACAGAAATTAAATGCATTTACATAAAATATAAGTTTAACAATTATTATTTAAGTTTAACATTTATTTGAATAGAATTAATTTCTATCTTGCCAATATCCGTTTGAATTCGAAAAACAGTTGACAGGTAAAATCTCTACAAAAACTGCCTTTACATTACTCCCTTGCCAGTAACAAATGGTTGATACAAGAAAAAAATATATGGCAATAGTCAGTGATAGAGGAGTTCATCCACTCTTAGGGAATTTTCTGAACCACTGGATTGTTCTTAGCGCCATCTCCAGATCTTGTTAGCCAATGCGCTATTTTGTCATTTTCCAGTAAAAAAAAAATCCAGGGTCACCAGTTATTAGGTGCTTGCTTCATAGCACTCTAAATAATACTCAAGTGTGTTGAGCACTCATTCATTGCGTGCATTCCACGGCGGCAAACATAGATCTCATACAGAAAATGCCACGTTTTTAGTATTTTACACAGTTATGCTGCAGTTAAGCATAATACAATCGATACGACTACATGAGTAAAGAAAAATATAAAAACAGAAATATAAATTAATAAAACCATTTTAAAAATTAACAGAAATTAAATGCATTTACATAAAATATAAGTTTAACAATTATTATTTAAGTTTAACATTTATTTGAATAGAATTAATTTCTATCTTGCCAATATCCGTTTAGAGAATTCGAAAAACAGTTGACAGGTGCAGCCATCTAGCGAGAGAAAATCTACAAAAACTGCTTTACAAAGGTTTTTAACAAACCTGAAAAAAAGACAAAAGACCAAATAACAGGGGGATTTACAGTTTGAAGAAATTAAAATAGCCGAACGTGCCTTGTTGAAGCAGGTACAAATGGATGCATTCAATAACGAAGAAGACAAAAGATTAAGCCCCTTCCAAATAGTCAAAGATTCTGATGGGATTTTAAGACTGAAGACTAAAGTATTTTTAAAGAATGATCACAAGGACTTCCGTTTACCTATTATACTTCCCTCCAATCATCCAGTAGTCAAAGCACTCATTATTTATAAGCATGTACAGTTAGGTCATGCCGGAGTTCAGATGCTTATGTACACTCTCAGAGAAAGCTATTGGATCCTGAAAGGAAGAAAAACCATTAAAGAAGTCATTAAGACTTGCATTATTTGCAAGCAATTCAATGCGAAACCTATATCGGTATCAGAAGGACTCTTACCTCAAGACCGAGTGAGAGATGCTGCTGTTTTTGAAATTGTAGGATTAGATTTGGCAGGACCTCTCATTCTTAAGAATGGGGAGAAGAATTGGATTTTGATATTGACCTGTGCAGTCTATAGAGCAATTCATCTTGAACTATTAACCTCCGTTTCGACTGTAAGTTTCTTGCTTGGTTTAAGAAGATTTATAGCCCGCCGAGGCCGATCATCCGTCATTTACTCGGATAACGGCACCAATTTTAAAGGAGCTTATCGACTTTATCAGAAAGTGAACTTAGAAAAATTGAAGAATGTAGAAGAGCTAAATCCAATTTCATGGAAATTCATCCCTCCACAGGCTCCTTGGTGGGGAGGTTTTTGGGAGAGATTGATCGGAGTTGTGAAGAGGACTTTAAGAAAAACACTGGGAAAAACTTCCTTGAATCATGAAGAAATGTATAGGGTTCTTTGCGATCGTGAAAGTTTAATTAACTCCAAGCCATTAACTTATGTTACAGATGACGTCGAAGATTTGGAACCTCTAACTCCAGCAATGTTTTTGCAAGACATTAGAGAAGTTGGTGTGCCGGAGTTAGATCAAATAGATGAAAATAAATTGAAAGATTAGTGTACCGAAATAGAATACAAAATGATCTTAGGAAACGTTTTCGAGTAGAATATTTAGGTCAACTGAGGGAGACAAGAAATATAAAAGGGAAAAATACCTTAAGTGAAGGAGATATTGTTTTGGTGGGAGATGACCACACCAAAAGATTAAACTGGAATTTAGGTAAAATTTTGAAACTGTATCCTGGCAAAGACAAGAAGGTTAGAGTAGCCCAAGTAAAAACTAAATTTGGCTCTTTTCTGCGTCCAGTGCGAAAATTGTATCTCCTAGAGGTGATGGAGAAAAATAAATCATCTGTACACCCTACTAACTCTCCTTTATTTTCAGATGCTAATGAAGGAAGTCATTTACCTATTAATATAGATCATGAACTGAGTAAACCCCAGAGGGCGGCAACCTCTTCGATGCAGCCCTGTTCCAGTATTTCTAATGGTGGAGCTGGACTAGAGCCCAGAGCTGAGACAAGTGGACACCAGCAGGCAGAAACCTCTTCGATGCAGCCCTGTTCCAGAGTTTCTGATGGGGAAGCCGGAGTGGAAGCCGAGACTTGAGACCCTTGAATTGCCAGATGTCTTAACTTCTGACGGTAAACTTCAACCACCGGGACCTCGACGATCTTCTCGTTATGGTAGACTCTTGAAACCCCGAAAACGACTGAATGACTCTTGTTGAGTTTTTTATTTTAAAAATTCAAAACTTAATGTGGGGAGTGTCGCGAACGGAGCTAACGAACTTGTAGTTTAACTAGAGTGGCGCTGTAAGCGCATTTCCTTTTTTGTTTACGTTTGTCAGTAGTGAGTAGTTGAATCTGTAATTCGAACGTGAAATGTATCAGTCATCTATTTTCCTTATCCATTAAATCTTTTTTGCATCAAAAAGGACTCTCATTCTCTTGGTTAAGAGTCTAATCGAATCTTTTAGGTCAAGCTCATCCCGGGCGTTAGAAACGGAAGAATAAGGTAAGTGATACCTTTATTCTTATATTAGAATTTGTGAAATTAGAAAATTAAATTTTTTCACAATGTGCTTCATTTTGTATAATGTCACCAATAGGTTGCAATAATACGTAAGTACCTTTAATTCTGTGCATTACTATGACATTAGACTGGCCGCAAAATACCATTTTGGCGTGATTTCAAAATCATGCCAAAAATGAGTAGCCATCCAATATGAAATTAATTTTATGAGTATTATCTTAGCCTGTTTTATCTTTCCCTCCAGTAATCCTTAATTAATTCAATATATAATTTTTTTTATATATTTTAGTACTTAAAATTTTTTTTGGTTATTATATACTGCAAATATTTTTTTGCACATTGCGATGTCTTTGGCAAAATTAATCAGTGGTATTTTTCTTAAATATGTTTTTTTTTTTATCTGTTTTTGACTATGTGGGAGTCCGAATAAATCTTCGAATAAAAATCAGACTCTTCAGAAGGCGGGATTTTAGATTGGCGAGGTGGTTTGTCTAGGGGTAAGTATTTAAGGGTGAGTGATGAATTAAATGAATCTAAGTCATTTAAACACAAATACTTCTTTTAAGTAAAAAAAGAGAATTTATTTAAAGTTAAAGGAAAATATTTACAAAAAAGATAATTACAAAGAGAAAGACATGCAGGAATTAAGTTAATTAAAAGTTGAGTAATACCTTTAGAAGACGGGGGAAATAAACCTTTCTCATTCTTGGATGTTAGGACTGGTGGTGCCGCGCTGGGCGCGGAAATGCGGTAAAGACGCGACGTGTTGAACAAGCAGTGGTTAGTTGGCCTCTGCCGAAAAATTATTCAAGCCGGAGCTACGAAAGCTCACTAGATGGCGCTGCTTCGGAATGCAGTAATAAATAAAATTGAGATTTATGGTCCTCTGAAAAGGATATGACTCAACCTTTTAACAAATGTTTCAAAGGGAAAATCCTACAGAATCACCCTCTCCTGACAGAGCTGGTCTCTCAGCTCTTACAAAATGTTGAGAGCTAAAGTACTTTAAATACAAACTATTTTTAGTTACAACTATAAATTTGATGATTATTGGAATATGGATGCAATAAAGACAAATAATACGATTCTTAAAGATAATAAAATAAAATATTACAGATGAAAAGATGTATACCTAATATTCACAATTCCGGACCTAAAATAAAGCATATAAAAACAAAATATTCTATGTTGTGATCTACAATTAACTAAACCATAAAAAAAATCCTTCGCATCAATAGAAAGATAATGAATAATACGAAAATATAATAAATATTACAAGTGAATATAAAATGATTTATGGAAACGAGTGTTACCATAGAACATCTATTAATTTCTCAAGAGGGATATGAGAAAAATTAAAAATAATAACAAATATAAAAAATTCAATTAAGCATAAAAATGTTTCATCAAATCAGCTGAGGTGGTGGTTGAGTTCGGTCCATCGTGCTGACCAACCTTTTCCACTTCATACCTATCCTTGGAATTAACTTTTGTTACTTTGTAAGGGCCTAAGAACTTTGGTCTTAGTTTCAGTCCAGCTCCAAATTGGGTTCTTTGGATGGCTACTAAATCACCTTCTTTGTATAACGAAGCTTTCTTTCTTCTTCTGTTATACGTCTTTCTATTTTCAGACTGCAGGGTTTCGATGTTCTTTTTTGCATCGTTTCTTAAAAATTCGCGTTGTTCTAGTAATTCTTTCGCCATTTCTTCTAGAAGTAAGTCTTTGATTAGGATGTCTTCCTTGTTACGCATTTTGATTCCCACTAATAGTTCGAATGGTGTCCATTTTGTACTGCGACTTATAGTACTATTTAGTATTCTCTGTAATCTGTCGACGTATTTGTACCATTTCGTTGAGTCGTCTAATGATAGTTTGGTGAGAACTGGAATCAAAGTTCGATGAATTCGTTCAACTTGTCCGTTTCCTCGAGGAACACCTGTTGCTATTTGTAGATGTTGAATGTTTTCTTCATCACAGTAGTCGTTGAATAATTTTGAAGTGAACGCTGAACCTCTATCAGAGATAATTCTGATGGGATTACCAAAGGTCTTCTGCTGTTGTTTTAGTTTTTCGAGGGCACTTTCAGCAGACACAGTTTTGACGGGATATAGCCAAGTAAATTTGGTAAATGCGTCTACTACGGTGAAAATGTGTTGATAACTTTTGTTTGTGGAGGGTAAAGGACCAATGAAGTCAACATGGTACGTACTTAAAGGAATGCTTTCCTTAGAAATAGGATTCAAAAACCCTTCCTTTTTGCCAGTTTTCTTATTAGCTAAGATACATGGAACACAATTAACTATTACTTTTTTAACGACGTTGGATAAATTTGGGATAAAAATTCCTGTTTCACAATTTCTTCTGTTTTTCCTACTGAGAAATGACCATTTTCGTGAATCAATTTAATTAGTTCAGCTTGCATTGCTTTAGGTGTTACAATTAATTCTCGACCATTTAAGTACTTATAGAGTATACCATTTCGCTCAAAAAATTCTTCTGATTCTTGCTTCTCTAGAAGTGATTTCAATGTTTGGATGTTGTCATCTTCCTCTTGTGCGTTTTTAAGCTTTGAAGTTAATGTATCATTGCATACCATCATTACGGGATATCGGCTAAGAGCATCAACGTGCTTCATACGACTTCCAGCTCTGTGCTCTATTTCATAATCGAATTCTTCTAATTGAAGCGCCCATCTGGCTATGCGAGTAATTAGCTCCTTTTTTGCATAGTCTTCTGAAATGCTGAACAGTCAGTTACTATTTTAAAGTGTTGTCCTAAAAGATAAACACGAAACTTCTTTAATGCGTTGATAATTGCTAGTACCTCTAATTCGTAGCTGTCATACTTTTCTTCTGCTGTATTTGTCTTTTTCGACATGTAGTAAACGGGATGTAACTTTCCATCTTCTGCTTCTTGTAACAAAATTGCGCCGTACCCTTGTTTACAGGCGTCTGTATGCAGTTCTGTTTTTCTTCCATACTTGTAAAGGTGCAAGATTGGGCCTTCGGACAGGATTTTCTTCAATTTTTCAAATGCTTCTTTTTGTTGAATCCCGAAAAAAAAAAACAAAGAGGTTTTCTTTTCTTGTTAAATCGCTAAGTGGTTTAGCTATCTTTGAATAATCCTTGATGTACTTGCGGAAATATCCAGTTAAACCAAGAAAACTTTGTACTTGTTTTATTGTTGTTGGTTCTGGAAATTTTCGGACAGCTAGTGTCTTCGTGGGAGATGGTTTAATAGTTCCGCTTTCTACAATGTGACCTAGAAATTCAATTTTCTTTTTTAAGAATTGGCACTTCTTGAACTTAATTTCTAATCCGTATTTCTTTGCGACTTCAAAAATAATTTTAAGTTTTTCGAGACCTTCCTGTTCGTTTTTCGCTGGAATGACGAGATCATCTAAATAACTGATTACAATTCCTTTCCGAGTAAGATCTCTAAATATACTTGATACGTAGCGTTGGAAAACTCCTGGACTTGTGCTTAGTCCGAAAGGAACTTTGTTGAATTCAAATTGTCCATCTGGGACGATAAAGGATGTATACTTTCTGCAATCTTCGTCAACATCGACGTGAAAGAAACCATTGCGTAAATCTAATGTAGAATATACCTTTGCTTCTTGCAAAGTGTCTAAAACATCTTCGATGATAGGTAACGGAAATTTATCTTTCACAAGCTTCTGATTCAATTTTCTGTAGTCAATGCACATTCTCGAAGATCCATCTTTCTTTTTTTTTTACCATTACGATTGGACTTGCATATTCCGCAGAACTCGGACGTATAATGCCTTCGTTGAGCCATTCTTCTATCTGTTTGTTTACTTCTTGTCTTTCTGTGAAAGCTAGTCGACGAGGGTGTTGACAGACTGGTTCTTCGTCTTTTAAAATAATTCTCATTGTGACGTCAGTAGATGCTGTTTTTTCTGGCTTGTAGTCTTGAATTAACTTTTCAAGTTCCTTCTTGATTTGACGATTTTCAACATGACGTAGGTCTAGTTCTTCTTGAAGATTTTCAGCAGATATTTGCATAAGCTGTGCATGATTCTCATATTTGTTGAATTTAACTCCTTCTTTAGTAAAACTTATCGATGCTTGTTCCAAAAGATCTGATCCAATAACTGCTTCGAATTTTAATTTATCAGTCGGTACAACATGCCAAGTTAACGAGTAATTTTCATCATCTATTTTGAACTTATGTTCAAAGGAACCGATAGTTGTCACTTGTGCTTCACCAATACCTGTGAGAAGCATCTTGTTCTTCGATAATTTTGTTGGATCCATTATTCTTCTGCTTGTGTTTTCTCGAAGCAAACTTACGGTACTACCACTGTCTATGAGCGCCGTGATTTTCACCTTTCAAAAATATCTCTTTAGTACGTAAACCTTCCTTAACGATGAGTGTGCAAGTTTCTTTTGGAGGTTCTTTGAATTTCTGCGATTTTGAATAGTTCGTCTGAGCATGCTTGGAAGCATTGTGATTTGAGTGTTTCTCGTAATTTTTGTTGTAATACCCTTTCTGCGCGCTGTCTTGATATCTTTGAACAGATTCGTACTTGGTAACAGGGGCTTCGTAATGTTTGTTGTAATTCGTTGACGCTGGAAACTTCTTATCTTTCCTGTTATACTCGAATTTTCCTGGTGCTTCATACCTGCGATTCTTTTCTGTGAATTTGAATTCTTGTTTCTTCACAAATGGACTGCTAGATTTTTGTTTCAGAGTCCTTTTAAAGTCTTCGAATTCTTCTAGTTTTTCTGCTAATTGAACAGGGGAGTTCATATTTGCCCATTCATCAAGATAATATTCTTTAAATTCAAAAGGAGTTTTCGTTTGAGTTGATCTGTTATGATTAGATCTGATAACTTGTTGAAAGTATCTATCTTCAATCCATCTATCCATCCGTTGAAGTAAGTGTTTAACTCATGGTAAAAATCAATCCATGTTCTTTCAGGTGCTTTTTGGTGAGTGACAAATAGTTGTCGAAACTTTTCTGGAGTTAGTTTAAAGCGTTTCAGCAGTAAATCTTTAACGTGTTCGTAAGAGTTGGCTTTATCGTCAGGCTCTCTCGCTATGATGTGAGATACTTCCGTCGGTAACAAGCCTAACAGATGAGAAACCCAGTTTTCTTGATCAATATTTAATCTCTGCGCTTGACGTTCAAATAATTTTAGATAAAGACTGATGTCTTCTTTCAAATCAAAACGATGTATAAACTTTGAAATTTCTTTGACGAGAAATTTAGTATCACTTTCTTTGGATGTATCAGCGCCTAACTTGGATTGTGTTTGGATTCTTAACTTTTCCAACTCAAATTCATCTTTGCGTTTTTGCTCATCTAACCTCAATTGTTCGAAGCGTAATTTTTCTTCTCGTTCTTCAATGCGTAATTTTTTTTTTTGCTCTTTGCGTAATTTTTTTTTTTTGCTCTTCAATGCGTAAATATTCTTCTCTGGCTTTGCGATCCTCAACAATCGTTGAATGTATGTTTTTGGTCAGTTCTTCGTCATAATCTTCACTACCAATAATTAGATCTTTGAGTGTGGCGATGGTCATCGATTTATCGAATTTTAAATTTAATTCCGTGGCTAAGACAAATAAATCTTCGCGTCGACCTTTGCCAAGATACGCCATTTTAAAATTTAAATTTAAGTTTAGATAGTAACCAAAGGAATAAACAAAATTGTCACGCGTTCAAACAAAAACAATGATGTTGCTATTGGCAATTCTCGTTTGCATTTACAAAAATTCTCAAGTTAAAATGATATTGCATCAAAATACACTAAATATACATTGAAATATTCAAATTCTATTCATTTAGAAATATTTTAAACCAGTAACGTGTAAAGACAACAGTGCGAGCTAAAATACGTAATGCTTAATTTAAAGTAGTCAAATCATTAATTTCAACTAAAAACAAAACCTTTTTTTTTTTTTTAAACCATTTGATATATCAGTTCTCATTTCGTTATAACAAATGCAAAAAGAATTTGAAAGAAAAAATATAAATTAATATAAATCTTGTTTAGAAACTGTGATTAAATTTATTGTGATATGAAAAAGTTAATCATTTAAGAGTTCTTTGCTGAAAAAGCAAACAATTAGAAGTTATTCAATTAAGAAAAATCTCATATATATTTTTATTACACTAATAAAAATAAAATCTCTTTTTAGGATCTCATCAGCAAATTTTAAGGATAAACACATGTTTCAGCATAATAATTCTGTCAAAAATGAACTCAAAATACTTATATATTGAATGATATTATGCATCATTTAAAATAAGATTATACACGATCCTTCATCAATTCTAAAAAAACATAGCATATTCTTTCAAAACATATTTCTGGAATACTCGTAAAAAATAATTAATTACTAAACAGCTGCAAGAGAAATGTTACACTATATGAGTCATTGAAATTACGATTGTAATCCAAATTGCCAAATGTTTAGGAATGGAAAACATTAATCTCTTAGTTCAAGGTCGATGACGTAACTGAAGAAACAAACTTTTTCGCACACGCATAAAATTAATTCAATGCGATTCGTTAATAAATGACATACAAATAAAAACTTGAATATTACGTACGACTTTCTTAATATTTTAAAAGATATACTTGTAGAAAATTTTAATTGATATGATTTCTATACACATAGAAAAATAGTATTTCAGAAAAACACACATCATATTTAAAAATATAAATTACTTCATGAAATCGACTACAACAATTTTTTCATAATCAAATTAACGGTGACTCACGTATTCTTTTAGATTTTTTTCCTTTTGAAGAACAATATAAAAAGTACCTGATACAGTTGACGACGTGTGATTAATTACTTGAAAACAAACTTCAAAGGCTCCTGGATGTGTTCACTGGACTTGTGAAACTCTTGTAGTTGTTGTACACGGCAGAAAATAACTTCTCGTTTTATTCACCTAAATGTTAGTATGTTATGAGAGGCAATCCGCATTTTCGATTCAGTCCGTTTATAAATTAGGCGTGCAGCCAAAAATGGGTTTTTTTAAAGAAGAAGAGAGTTAGAAGGTTATCAACTTATTATTTAGAGAAGATTTTCGAAATCAAATCCCAGGCGATCCCCCAATTATTTCTGTGGGAGTCGAATAAATCTTCGAATAAAAATCAGACTCTTCAGAAGGCGGGATTTTAGATTGGCGAGGTGGTTTGTCTAGGGGTAAGTATTTAAGGGTGAGTGATGAATTAAATGAATCTAAGTCATTTAAACACAAATACTTAGAATTTTAAGTAAAAAAGAGAATTTATTTAAAGTTAAAGGAAAATATTTACAAAAAAAAAGATAATTACAAAGAGAAAGACATGCAGGAATTAAGTTAATTAAAAGTTGAGTAATACCTTTAGAAGACGGGGAAATAAACCTTTCTCATTATTGGATGTTAGGACTGGCGGTGCCGCGTTGGGCGCGGAAATGCGGTAAAGACGCGACGTGTTGATCAAGCAGTGGTTAGTTGGCCTCTGCCGAAAAATTATTCAAGCCGGAGCTACGAAATGCAGTAATAAATAAAATTGAGATGGCTGAAAAGGATATGACTCAACCTTTTTACAAATATTTCGGAAAATGCACATATAATAACATACATATATTGTGTTTGTGTGGGAAATGTTTATACTGATTTATTTATTGAGTCGTCTTTTTTTTTGATATCTTTTGATTTAATTTTATGTTATAACTAGCTATGCTAAACAGTCAGCTTTAAATATTGGTACACCATAAAGTATGTCATGAAGCTTACAAAAGTAATAATACACAGAATTCAATCAAATCTATATGCATATAAGACGCATTTGTTGTCTGTCTGAATAAACTTTCTCTTTCACACTACATCATTTGGACAAATTTTCAAAATTTGTTTGTGTAATTAGTAATTAATTATAATGCTATAATTTTAATTGAATAGGCAGATATTGCATTTTTAAGTATAAAAATAGTTATAACTACTGTACTGTATTTTTTTCAGTGAGTGAATATTAACGTCGCACTGTTCAGCTACATGAGGGCTTTTGGCGACAGACCACATAATTTTGAACCATGGTCAAGTGACGTGAACGACACCTGAGCTGGCATCCACTTCTCCTAACTACCACGCCATACCAATTTAGCAGGAATATTCTACCAATACTTAGCTGGAATATTCTTCGAAATCCACTCTTCCTAGATATATAACAGCACGGGTTCTATGATGAGTATTTTAGTGGGCAAGGCAAATAGTTTTGTAGCAGATATTACATTTTCAGCTGCCAGCGTTTTCAGCGGATTGCAAAGATTTTCATTTTTGTCCCCCAAAAATAGTTAATGTCAAAATTTAAGTGTCTTATGTTTTTGTATGTTTATGGAGACCTTAGAAAACGATTTGACTATTTATTTTAAGTGAATGGTGTATATAATTAATTTTACAAAGGAATATATTTAATTAATTTATTAGCTCTAACCGATTAAATTTCCCTAAAGCCCCGTTTACATGGAACCCGGCATAATACCGGCAATTTCGAAATGCGGATGAAAGCCGGGATTATACCGGTATTTTTTTTCGACCCGTTTAAAAAGTCGATCGTTGATGAACTGGATGGAGTGCCTAGGCCTGTCGGCCTCTAACCTCCTATCAGGTAATTTTGAGATGCCTTTGACGAGTTCTACCATTACCCAGTTTTAGGAATAAATCAGTTTAATAATGAGAAAGTTCCGTAGATTTTAAAAATTTAAGCTATTTGGATGTGAGAATAAAATAACTATTAAAAATTTAACTTTAAAAACAGTGAAAAAATCATTGAAAAATGCGAGAAAAGTGGGCGGAGTTATCCTAGCCAATCCGAGTGCAGCAAAAACTGACTATCAGAAAAGGCGGGAAAGTGATCTTGGGGAAAAATAAATAAAGTAAATAAATTAATTGAAATCTGGATTGACCAAGATGTCTCTTGGTCTTTTTCAAAAAAAAGTGGGAGAAGTAGGGAGATTTCATTAATAGAAGCATTATCTGAGTCGTCTATATTATTGAAAAAGTTGATAGCAAGTTTTCGTATGGTCTGTCGAATAGTTGGTATATTGCAAGCTATTCTTAGATCTTTATTTCGCATAGACCAATGAGCATTGCAAATTTGTCTTATTATTAAATTTTGAGCAGTTTCAAGTAAATTTATATTAGTTTTTGCTGCATGTCCCCATACAGGGGAGGCATAGGTAAGTAATGGTTTCATGATCAGAGTATTTTCGACCCGTTTACATGAGAATCGGGTGCGTTTTCATAAGAATCTGGTGATTGGTTGATAGATTCACGTGATTATAAACTGTAACCATGGAAACAACTAGAATTTTTAGCGCGATTATCATGAAGAGGACATGTGATTATGTTTTCGTTTTTTTACCGCCAAACATTTCTATGCTCTTGCACATTTAAACTATACCCGCTAAAATTTCGTATTTGACTATACGTGGTTGCTCAATTATAGTAAAAGTCGACTGTCGGAAAAAAATCTCTTTAATATCCCGGTAAAAATTCGAGTGTTTAGTAAACATGGATAAGAACGACATTTGTTTTCAATACCAACCATTTAGAAACCGTCGCCACCAATTTATTTTAAATTAAATTATATAGAGAACATACATAAAAAGATAAAATATATTAGGTTAGCTTAAATTTTTTTTATTTGTTTTACACATCTTTAGAGTAGTTAAAAGAGATATTTCTGTATTTAATTATCTAAAATAAGAACACAAAAATCTGATATGTTATCATACCTGTCATATTAAAACAAGTATATATATATATAATTTATACCACTTTCAAACATTAGAAATGAAAATTACCATTTGTAAAATTATATATAAAAAAATCATGTAACATTTTGAAAGTCTGTATTCGCAGTACTATTTTAGTAAAAAGATATGATTTATCGAGAATTACATTCTGAGTGTGGTAAAAAATTAAGGCATTAAAATGTGTGCATTATAGAATATAAAATTGTGTGTTTACATTGAATATTAAATTCCTGTTCTCTTGTACATGATCAAAATAAAAAGTCATTTTTAAATCCATAATTCTTTTAGTTAAAAAAAAAATAATTATTAAATATTTGTGTGGTATCTATTTATTATGTGAGGATTTCTTAACACATTTGTTTTCCAGAATTTGACTGATACAAATTTTTCTCACACAGATGTACCTTTTTTTTACTATGGATAACAAATATGCATTTATTGGTATTTGCACAATTAAAATGTAAAATTCAATAATTTTGATAAATTTCATATAAAGACATTACACTTGTTATTGAAATATCAACATTGTGTGCTAAAAAAATCTGCAACCCCAGCTGAAATGTATTAAGCATAAGAATACTCTGGATTTTTTTACATAAGTACTAAAGTCTAAATGCTAATATATATTGATATTATCCTGCTAATAAATTTAAGACCTAAATAAATTTGTCGCATTGAGTTAGTTACAAATATTGTCCCAAGAAGTGTACTTAAATCAGTTCTGTGATATTTATGGGAAATTAGGATCATGAAACCAAATACGACTTTACATATAGACATTTTCTGTAGGTTGTTTACTTCCTGAAAGCAATGGAAATATTCAGAATTTTAATACAACCTTTTTCAACTCTCTATTTACCCTTAAATGAATAACTTGACATTGTTGTTTACAATAATCTATATTCATCAAGAATTCAGAGGTAAAGGTAATTTCAAAGAAATGTTTTCAAAAATAAGTGTTTCATCATCCAAAATCACTGATATTTTTGTGTAACATATGCTTACGGGACAAATTTGGGGTGCTTGTATTGTATAATATCGACAAATTTCTTAAAATAAAAAAAACGCCAAATGCTGCGATATACAGCCAATAGTAGAAACTGTCCCTGATCACGTTTGCACACAGTAACAATAATAGTGATGTAATTGTTTTTTTTTTTAATTTATGTCTTTTTGCTTGGCGAAATTAGTCGGCTGTTTAATGCATGTTCCAAAACTTGTGGAATGGTACGAGTACTGATTTAGCATTTCTTAGAGAAACTTTGAAGTAATTTAATATTTTGCTTATGTGTAATTTGGGAAACTAAGAAGTTTCATGAAATTTAGGAATGCCCTGGTAAAAGAATCTTGCTTACAATTAGTACACATTGTGATTAATTTATTAATGATACACTTTGGTAACTTATCAAATTAATAATGATTGTTATTAATTTTCAAACATTAAATTTCAGATTGAGAATTCTGAATCTTTTTTTCTGATGTTGTTTCATCTTCCATTTTTTTTAAAGTATTAATGTAATATATAAAATGATACTTCAGTTGCATATCAGTGATAACGAAATAAAATGTCATGTATTTGTTTCTTTTATTCAACTTCTTTCTATAAGTTGCATGATTTCAGTATTCTAATTTGTTCTATGTAAATTCTGAAAGTTGACGGTATAGAAGTGGATTTTATAATTCTGCCAGTTTGTAAGATCTGAAATTTCAAAATTCTTGTGATATTTCATTTAATCTAGACCCATACCATATACAATTTCTCAAAAATACTATGTGTAGCTTACCTATATACAAATGTTATAGGTTTTTGCTTTCTAGTTTCTGGTATATTTCACACAGTTGGCTGACTAAAAGATTAGTTTTTGCCATTAATTTCTTTGAAAACAAGGGAAGACCATTTCAAATCTTACTTTTGTAAATTTATTGTATCCAAAAATGAAAAAAAAGAATTAATTTGATTAAAATAGTTTTGATAGTATTGAAATTAGAGTAAATAAAATTCGCAGAAACTTAGAAGAAAAAAATGTTTTTATAATTTTTTGTTTACTATTAATTGCCTAATCACTAGGCATTTAAAAATTTAAGTTTTTATGTCATAAACCTAAAGTGAACATTTTAGAAATTCTACGTAATTTGACCTTTTTTATCTATGAAATCTTTGATTTAGGAGATAATGTTCTTTAATTTTTTTTGTTTCATTTTATTTGTTTGGGTTAATGACATTTAATACTCTTTTGTAAATATTTTTAAAAATTAATACTTTTTCTTGTAAATAAATTGCAAAAAAGCCATTCATAAGATTTTCAGAGAATTTTATTAGATGTTATCATCAATAAGATAAAAATTGAGATATATATATATATATAATAATTGTAAAAGATATTATGCATGTTGAATATTGGCAGATAGATCCTTGATTTGTCCTTATAGTATAATGTTACTCTTTCAGAGAGTCTGATTTATATAGCAGATCATGGAATGCTTTATTTACTTATAGTGCATTCATGTAATGTTAAAATTAAGTGTCGATAAATGATGTATATTAAAATGAGTATGATTATTAAATAAAACTGTATATGAGAAATTTTCACGAAAACAATTTAATTTGTTCTACTTTATAATTTTATTAAAAAGCCTATTTCTTTAAACATGTTTCTTAATTTATTCAAAAACATCCAATTAATTTATTTCAGAATGTTGGAGACAGACATTTTTAAAAAAATTCAAACCTTCTGAAGGGTAATAATTACAAAGGAAGTCTGTATAAAGCATATCAAATGTTAGTTTTTTTATAAGATTATTTCAGATACCCAAAACATTTCAATGATGTTAAAAGCAATTTTATTTCCATCTCAGAATTCCTATAGTTGTTAAACAAAAACTTTCATATTAACCAACTTTAATTAAAAAGCTAAATTACTATTTTTGTTTGTAAAAAGTGTGTATTTTCTTTGATGTGCAATGTTTTCATAAGAACTTGTTCATAGTATGTTTCATAATTGTGGGATTATTTAATCCTTCGAGGAAAAAAAAAATAGTACTTAGCCTACTTTTATAAAATAATTTTGTATGTATATGTGTATAAAGAAATCTCTTTTGGTAGAGTAAATCATGGTTTGCTTTAATAACAAAAATTAAATGGTTAAGTGAAAGTGGATCAAAACTAAAGATTTTAAAAAAAGAAATTTTCTTTTTAAGTTCTTATCCACATGAATTTAAGGGAATGTTAATATAAAACAGATCATTCTATTGGTTATATCAACTTTCACAGTAAAAAAGAAAATTCAATACACCTTTATGGAGTTATTTAGTTACACCTAATTTTTTACTTCTTATATGGAAACACTCAATTAGATAAATCAAGAAAAATAACAAAAAAATGCAATTTTTTTGTGTACATTCAAAAGAATTATATTGCAATATTTTCAAATCAATCTCAAAAACTGTATTAAAATATATGTATCATCTTATTAAAATATTGGAAACATACATACAGAGCATACTAAATATAAATTTATGTACATCCTTCTCTCTCCCTCTGTACCTGAATGGAATATAATTTTTATTGAAAATGGGCACTTGTAAACTTCCGAATCCCGGACAGTTGTATCCAATTCGTTTTGGTCTCCCCAGATGTTTATGAGGGTTATTATTTATTCTGTTGTCTAACGCGAGCAATCCAAAACAGCAGCCATTTTGAATAAACGAATCTCTGGCGCAATGCATCATGGGAGAATTAGAAAACACTCTCCTTTTTACCCCTAAAGTTCCTAGTCGAAAGAGGGTATGAAAAATGCACCTGCATTTCGACCCGGGATTTTGCCGGGTCGCCGTGTAAACGGGTACAAAGCGGATTCGCCCCGGTATATTGCCGGCATTTTTCGTCCATGTAAACGGGGCCTAAGGGGAGTATTTTGTTTATGTATGTCCCTTAATTTTCAATGTAATGACATAAAAAAAATTGCAGTAAGTCATAATGCGGTAGATAAAGCATTAACGTGCATCGCGCCCCTACACGGCGGGTCTTACATAGCTCTAATAAAGTTTGAGCTATGAAAGTAGTTAGACATTTGCCAACTTGAATCTATTGTCAACATTTCGCTGTTTTTTCCATTGAATCGCCATTGTTATTTAGGAAACGGCGTTGCTTGCGAGTATTACAATTTTAACAAAATAAATTCAACAGAAAGTTATATTAATGTATGACACTTTCAGTTATAAATTATTAACAATATTTTAAGCGTCACAAAACTTTTAACGATGTGTTACTTTTGCTGAGCAGAGATCAGCTTAGGGAGGTATTTTCAAAAATCATCCCTCAAGAGAGTTACGGGGAGTTATAAATATAAAAAAAAATCCTTTTTATCAGCTATTAGATCTACAGACTTAAAATTTAACAAAGGTGTTTTTTTTCTTTCTTTTTTTTTCTTCAGCTGAGATATGTAGAAAGCTTTTTTCGTTTAATTTGCAATTCACTTAAAATTAACTCATTAAAAACTTCTTTATCCTTCAATCTGTGTTGTTCAACTTTTCAGTTCACCCGTGCGAAGAATGGGTATACCAGCTAGTATACGTAATAAATTTCGCTTACCTGTGCCATTCCTATCATGTGTGCTTACCAACGTAGCTGCAGAGGGGAACTTATCCGGTTGATTGACCACTTTTTTCTTTTGATTGACAGGAGCTGAAAAATTATTCCTAGCAAGTTCAACCATTTCATCATTTTTAACTTCTTGTTTAAGGAAGTTCATTAATAATTTCAAAGTTCGGCCTTCACCAGGAGTATCCTCTTTGAAATTTTTGCTTCTTTCAAACGCTAATAATATGTTATCTGGGTTGACTGATTGACTGAATATTAATGTCGCACTGTTCAGCTATACGAGGGCTTTTGGCGACGGACCACGTAATTTTGAACCATGGTGAAGTGACGTGGACGACACCTGAGCTGACACCCCCTCTCCTAACTACCACACTACACCAACGGGAGGACATTTCAGCTCTCGACAGATTTAACGTGCATCGCTGCCCTACATGGCGGGTCTTTAGTGGTACTGGGCTCGAACTCGTGACAAGGAAAGCCACGATCCGTATGTCATCTGGGAGACAGGACTCAACCAAAGAACTCAAGAACTCGCCATACTTGTCCTGTGTCCGCCCTAGGCTCTCCAGAGCTCGAATCTTTGCTTCCAGTTCGTCATATAACGCTGGGAGATCGGTCTTAGAGCGTCCGGTGGCTGCGTTTCTCATTACCATCGACATTAAGTCTTTTAAATAGATCTGTACAAGTAGATGTTCTCTCCCGAATCGGCCTTGCAGTTGGACTATTGCTTTTGGATAGTTGTCCACTGTTGCGGAAAAACTCTCGACAACTCGAGCCGCCTTTGAATTTTAGACGACGGCCCGTAGCAAGTATTGAATCTTGTCTTAATTTGGCAGACTTTCATCTTCATGAATTTTTTTAAATTGACTCCAAAACGTCAGGTATTCCTTGGCGTTACCGTCAAATTTTTTCAGTTCAATTTTCGGCAGTTTAAATTTTATTTTCTCAGGGACTACTTTTTTTTCTGTTTCCTTTACAGATAGTCTTTCTCTTTTTGTACAATGTTCCGAAAATCTATCTCTGTATATTTCGGCTTTCATAAAGTCCTCTTCATAAGCTAGTTCGTTGGTTTCCTCTTTCAGGATTATATTCGAAATACCACTTTGGCATTTTTCTAAACGCGAAAATTTGTTGCTAATTTGCATTTTTAAAATCTAAAGTTCATCCACATCAGGAACTTCTTTCATAAGTTCCTCTTCTATAACTTTAGCACTCTGCGTAAACGACGTACGCAGTGATTTTCGTTGTGTTTTTAACTGTGTCACATCCATATTTTCTTTCAGGCTCACAAACATAAATTACGAACCAAAACCCCGCTCCACGTTCGGGCGCCAAAAAATAAAACGTGAACTCACCGCTACACGATTCGTTATTTCTTATTGCAGGGCTGACATCTACCTGATGTCTGGTTTTGGTGTAACTATTCTAAAAATGTTGAATAGAGACTAGGATGTGACACAAAGTATTTAATCGCACAAACACAAAATACAACATTACATAGCGAAGTTTTTTGTACATCTACAGAAAGAACAGAGCAACAATATTATTGCGTCATTTGCTTGACGCTGTGTGGTTGGAGAGGCGTTGCCATTTGCAACATCGGCCGTGAGTGAGACCAAACTTGACGATTTTCGAAAATAAGCCAAAAATTTAACAGTTACCCTTCTAGTTCTTAGATTATAGACTTCAGTGTTTCCAACAAAATTGAGCATTACTTCTCCGATCTTAAGGGTTCATTTTATCTTTCATTATCCTACACAACCACCTTCAAATTGTAATTTAGCTACAGTAGAATGGCAACACTTGTTCGATTGCTTTGTTTAGATCTTACTTTTCGTGTTCAAATCGTGTCATTCTGATAAATATTTATCTTTGTTAGAAATTAACTTCGTTGCTAACATAATGAATAAATAATCTTCATCGCTATATCAATAGGATTTAACAAGAACATTGTTTTGGTCACTATATAAAGGTATCATCCAACTACTTTTCCAAATTTGATCACCAGCCGTTTCTAAAAAATGAATATATATCTTTGGTGTGAAAATTAAATCGCTTTGTGACCACTTTTGGTCGCCAAAAGAATTTGACATCGCCAAGCCTCCCTCCCCTTATACTACAGTTTAACCATAAATTTATTGCTAAATTTGTTTGAAGATTATTTATCAGAATTATAGGTAAATAAAACGGTACTTATGTATTATCGAAACGATTGCCAATGTTCAAGATAACTTTTCAAGTTGGCAATCCCAATTTCGCATATGTCGTATGTGCCGAATTAGCAATCATGTGCTTTGTTTTGGTTTGAATTTATTAGAATAAGTTTGAGTGGTTTGAATTTTTTTCAGTACGAATGCAAAAGTTAAGCATGTATTTGAAATGTGAGGAAATATTTTAAAATTTATGCTATGCTCTAATAAATCACTCTTATGCTTTCAGAAAAAAATTTGTAAATAATTACAAAATCTATTTTAAAATCTCTCCTTTTTCATGCAACTGTTCCTTTCATTATATATTTTTTGTCTCCATTAAGAAAACAGTCTTTTTAATTTATCTCTACTTTAAATTTGCTATAGTTTTTAAGGGATAAAATGTTTTTATAAATGTAATACTGTGTAATTTATTTCAAAAAGATATATTTTTTTGAAACAACAGTTTTTTTTTGTACCAAAGTTTGTCAAAGATTAGACATATCTTGTTTTCTGTATCTGTTTTTATAATGTAAAATTACTTATGATTAAGAATTGTGCTGCAGAAACTAATCAAAGAATTAATTATTTTGAAATGTGTTTGCTTTAAATTATGGCATTTATTATTAGTAGGGAGTTTTTATTATATCTTATGGTACTTCACCAATTTCACATACAATACAATAATAGTAATTATTGATTAGGGTCGGAATTTTTCTTTGCATACCATTGATCAATGTGATAATAAATTTAACAATTTGATTGTAGCTGAGTATATTTTAAAAATAAGGAAGAATTATAAACTATTGAACACTTTAAAAAAACCCTCAGTTTTTTAAAGTTACTCATTATAAACACAATATCAAATTGTATCAAAGCAAGGAGATTACAGGCAATATTCTTGTGTTTTAGAGTTTACACAGTTTTCACTTTAATAAAATGTTTAATTATTTGATAAATATTGTGCACAGTAACAGAATCAAAATAATATTCAGAATAATTTGTAAATATATTGAATGTTACTCCTATTCAATGTTATATATGTCTATTATCATTGCTCTATAGCAAAATCTGATTATTATGTAGGAGAATTTTGGATTTTCAGAAGAGGGAGGATTTTCACAGTTGGTCTCACCTCCATTACTCAATGGGACTGCGATAGCCCAGTAGTTAAGGTATCGGATCATGGCAAGCATGACATGAGTTCCAGCCCAGTACCACTAACCCTGTAGGGGAGTGATGCACATTAAATCTGTGGAGAGCTCAAACGTCGTCCTGTTGGTGTGGTAGTTAGGAGAGGGGAGGCCGGTGCCAGCTCAGGTATCGTCCTCGTCACTTGACCATGGTTCAAAATTACGAGGTTCATCGCCAAAAGCCCTTGAGTAGCTGAACAGTGCGACCTTAATGTCTACTCATCCATTCACTCCAAAAATAAAAGGAAAATATGAGTGCAAGCAGAAAACTATTCCAAGAAATGATTAAATTCTAGTAAGAAATAGCAAAATAAATCGAAGAAAGACGAGCGCTGACCTCCAAAATGATTTAGTAGTATATGGTGTTGAAGTGAGTACCTGAATTGTACGCGAAAAGCTTCTGGAAGTTGGTTATAGGGCAACATGCCTGAAGAAAAAGTAGTTTGGATGAACTAAGAAAAGGATAGAAAAATGTTGAGCATGAACCAAAAAATACCCATCTTGGACTGTTAATGACTTGAAGAAGGTAATTTTCAGTGATGAAAAAGATTTATTTGTGCAGGGATATAAATCAAGTGCAGTAAGAACAAGTTAAGGTGAAATTCTGCTATTACATCATTTCCATCAGACTGTAACCCTTCTAAAGATATGTTTTTTGGGTCTTTTCACAATAAATAGCACCAGCATAATGAATTCTGTCAAAAACATAGAAATATTACAAAGTAGGATTTACGCAATGCATGGAAACATTTGATGGAACATTTAAACCTAACTTTGCTCTTTGTCGCAATTCGAAATTAGTCTTGACTTTTATGTGGAAAAATGAAATACAAGTGCTTGATTAGCCTGGTAATTCAACAGACCTTAATCCTATTGAGAACTTTTGGCATGTTCTCAAGAATCCTTTAGCTAAGATGCACTGCACAACAACAAAATAAATAATAAAAATTGTTGTACAAGTGTAGTTCCTTGATGATAAAGTCAAGAACATAAAAAAAGCGCTTTACTAACAGAATCAATGTCAAAAAGTATTCAAGAAGTCATCTCTGCTAAAAGAGGACATACTTCCTACTAATATGAAGATTTTTCAGTCTACTTAAGGTCCGTAATGATTAAAAGCTAAGGTTTTAGAAAAATTCATATTTTTGTCCCTATTAAATTGAACTAAGTAGTAGATTTGGCTATACCAAAATCTGTACCCATTTCCGTTTTTGTCTTTTGTTTTTGATCAACAGCTTTAAGAAGCTCCATTGTAATTTTGAGCGAAATAGCAGTTTGCTTTCCCCTGAGGTCTTTGCCATAGTTCTAATAAAAAAGTTCTTCTAAAACAGAAAAGAAAAACCGAAAACCTAATTTTTACTGATTTTAACTTACACTGTGATGTTCTTGTCACTGAATTCCAGAGCGAACTCATGAGAGATACATTGGCGTAATGAAGAATATTCGGGCCTCCCTGCAAAGTAAAGTTTTGGTCCCCTTGCCGTACTTGGTGTCAGTCAAGCTTTGGGCCCCCTAGAATCTTGGGGTGTAAGTTACTTCACAGGAGGGATAACATATTTTTGTGTGCAGTTTGTAGGGGCTGAGGGGGAGAGTAGCTTAGATAAGCAAAATTGGCACCTGTCACATGCAATTCTGAAGGTATTTCAAAGCCCAAGTTAGCTTCCTGTCCACAAAACATGAAATGACCTGTCTTTCATTTCACACCCCTCTTAAATCTTGCTTGTGTGGCTAGTGTTTTTAGTATTTCTTCATTCCACAAGGGAAATCTTTTACTGTTAAGAGAAAAAATGCATGAAAATACATCATAGTTTGTCGAGACCATTGTATTATTTTATGTTAACTGATATTTGTTCTTAACTGTTAAATATTTAGGTTACTACACATATAGATTTTGCTTATGTTTACTATCTTAAGATGTACTGTAGCAGGAATCATGGAATACTTGGAATTTATTTGAGCAATTTATCAGTATCAAAACTAATTTTAATTCTCAAAATTTATAGATTACCTGAAAAAATACTTAGATATATATAATTTTTAATTTACATCACATAGTAGAGACATTAAGCATTGCTGTTTTTAATTTAAAAAATTGTTCTTGTTACTGAATGTAAAATTGAAATCATATATTTAGTAAAAAATACTTTTATATTGAGCAAAGTTCAGTACATAAGTATTATTATTTAATATAATAATTATTCTTTATTTTAAAATTCAGCCTTATATTTATTTCAGAAAATTCCATTAAAAGTTGGATTTTTTAGAGGACAATTGAATTTTGATCAGTTCAATTTACTAGTCAAATTTTTCCACATATATGCCTAACCATGTTCCTTTTCATATTATTAATGTTAATTTTCAAGAAAAACAGCCGTTTTCTTTTTTTCATTGTGCTGTCTTTCGTTTTTTTTCAAAAGAAAAAATTCTTCTAGAAATTGAAGTTTACTTGAAACTTATTCAGCAAATTAATTGACAGATTCTTGAGATTCTTCTTCAAAGGGATGATAAAAATTCAATATATTTCATTAGACTCCACTTCCAATTAATTCTGCTCCCATTGCTAGGGGTACACAGTGTACTCAGTGAAATATTTTTTCAGCTGTGTTTACAATGTCAAATTAAAATAAAGGTCAGAATTGTATTTTTGAACTTAAGCTAATGGTTTATAATGGCCATAGAAGCTTAGCAAATTTGCCTTAAAAGTTACCGTGAGACAGGTTTGCATACAAATTTGCATTTTCTCACTTGTTTTGACTGTTTTGTCATTGATAAAAAAATTAATTATTTTGTCACTTTGATAAAAAAACACTTTTTACCTGTGATTATAACTTTGAAATATATCTTTAAATTTACAGTGTTTATATTCTATGACTCCTTTTACAAACTGTTTTGCATTTGCTTTATTTTAAATTTCAAAACAGGATAGAACTATTTTTCAAGCAGATTGGTCCATTTTCTATAATACCCAATCCTGTCACATTTAATTAAAAATAAATGTAGTTTATATATATATATATATATATATATATATATATATATATATATATATATATATATATATATATATATATATATATATATAAATATATATATATATATATATAAATATATATATATATATATATATATATATATATATATATATATATATATATATATATATATATATATATATATATATATATATATATATATATAAAATTTGGGTTAACTGTCTGTTTTGGAAAGAGACAGGGCAAATGAAATAATCATGCGAATGGCAATTATTTGAGTGTCAAATGTAGCATGATATACTGTGAAATCAGTGTGCATAAAATATTGTTCTTGTGAAATTTTAAGTAAGCATTTGCATTGGAAAATTTAAATATCTAATGAATGTTTTGAGTGGTATAGTATAGTACATCTCCAAAGAATGTCGAAAGAGGTTTTATTTCTCTGAAAACCAAAAACTGTGATATAGTTATTCCGTTGAACTCCATATTCTAGTTGTACTATATTTTTTGATAATTTTAATATTGATATTGATGGCTATTTTTATTTTCAGAGGAATAGGAAAATTCAGACAAATGTAGATTTCCCGAATCAAACCACACAAGGAAGAAAATCAGAGGCGTAGAAAAAAATTCAAGATGTCTGTGAGAAAAATTATAAAATTTTTTAGAGAAAAGAAGATAAACTATATGTAAATATGGAGTGTGTGAACAAAGTTTTCTATGTTTAATATGGCTCGTCACCAAAAGTACTGCTTTTCTGTAGGGATGTTACTTCAAACTAATCATTCACCATTTATAAAATGACAGTGTGCTATTTATCATTAACTGAAAGCTTATTGTTTTATGGAACATAAGTTGCTCTATGTCCTTTCTGAATTTTTCACTAAAGAAGTATGTAATACAGGTATTGGGATGTACCTTTTAAGTTTCATTTAAATTGCTGTAGAGAATGTATTTTTTGTTAAAAATCTTCACGCTTCTGCAGATTTGCAATAATTGGAATACTATTTAAAATATTTTCAGCAAACTGAAATGAAAATAGTTTCATACCTTTTTTAATTTAAAGATGCGGTATTCAGCTGAATTTCATTTTGTGCATTAATTTAAAATACATCTAGATTTCTCAGAATTGTATTCAACTCATAAGAAATTATATAATTATAAACAACTTTCCACAAAAAGGATGCGCTCTCTATGCGTCACTCAAAATTAAATAAGAATTTACGTGATCTACTCAAGATTTCCAAATTTATCAGCTAACAAGATAGCTACCTCTCGAAGTGATTCCTTAAATAAACATTTACATATTCATACCCAGGTTAAACCTCATGTTTGTGAAATACGCAACAAAGCATTCTCTCATAGCAAAGATTTAATAATGCACTTACGTGTCCATACCAAGGAAATGCCTTATGTGTGTGAAATTTGCAACAAGAGTTTCTCTGAAAGTAGTTCCTTAAAGAAACATTTAGGTATTTATACCAAGGAAAAGCCTTACGATTGTGAAATATACAACATGGCTTTCTCACGAAATGATATAAATACACATTTAGGTATTCATACAAAGGTAAAGCCTCATGTTTGTGAAATATGCAATAAGGCTTTCTCTCAAAGTGGTCATTTGAAAAGTCATTTACGTATTCATACTAAGGAAAAGCCTTATGTGTGTGAAATATGTAACAGGGGTTTTTCTGAAAGTGGTTCCTTAAAGAAACATTATCGTATTCATACTAAGGAAAAGCCTCATGTTTGTGAAACATGCAACAAAGCTTTCTCACTAAGTGGTGATTTAAATAAACATTTACTTATTCATACAAAGGAAAAACCTCATGTTTGTGAACTATGCAACAAGGCTTTCTCACTAAGGGATAAATTAAAAAGACATTTACTTATTCATACCAAGGAAAAGCCCAATGTTTGTGAAATATGCAACAAGGCTTTCTCTCGAACAGATCATTTAAGAAGTCATTTACATATTCATACCAAGGAAAAGCCTAATGTTTGTGAAATATGCAACAAGGCTTTCTCTCGAATAGATTATTTAAGAAATCATTTATGTGTTCATACCTAGGAAAAGCCTCATGTTTGTCAAATATGCAACATGGCTTTCTATGATAGTAGTAATTTAAAAAAAACTTTTATGTATTCATACCAAGGAAAAGCCTTATGTTTGTGAAATATGCAACAAGACTTTCTCTGAAAGTGGTTCCTTAAAGAGACATTTACATATATATTCATTCCAAGGAAAAGCCTCATGTTTGTGAAATATGCAACAAGGCATTCTCTCGAATGGATAATTTAAAGATTCATATATACATATTCATACCATAGAAAACCTTCATTTTTATGAAGTGTGCAAAAAGGGGCTTTCTCTAGTAACGGTAATTTAAAAGTACATTTATGTATTCATTCAAGCCTCATGTTTGTGAAATATGCAACAAGGCTTTCTCTGAAAGTAGTTACTAAAAGAAGCATTTACTTATTCATGCCAAGGAAAAACCTCATCTTCATGAAATATTTTAAAACAATTTCTCTCAAATTGGTTCTTTAAATGTATATTTATAAATCAAGTAAGAGCCATAAATTTTCTTAAGGATATAATATATTTTCAGTATGCTGCTTGCCTTTTTTGTATCAGATTTATGTTATGATGACATTTGTTCATTCATACCATTTAAGAAAGGTGTCAAGTATGTGAAATAAGCATGACATCCCTTTCTATTGAAGTTTTGTAATATATAGACATTTTCTTTTCCATACCAAGAAAAATCTATGTATGTGCATATTCTAAAAATGCTTTCTGTCAAATTTGTTTTTTGAAAACATATTTGTGTACAATCATTCCTTCCAAAAGTTTGAAGCTTTATATTTATTTAACAGTTTATTTTTGAAAATTCGATTTTAATTATTTTCTCATAAAATATCTTTAAAGCCTTATAATTGTTAATGTTTTCACTAAGTTTTTACACAAAGGCTTCACTTAAAAATTAATTTTTACATTTGCAAATAAAAGTAGGAAGAATGTTATAATTTTGAATAATTTGACTCTATATAAGTAAAAGATTTATTACTGTAGTGATTTTTTTCTTGAAGGTTGGCAAGTTTTAGTTTTTCATATATTTTTTATTTGTGTAGTATTCTTTTAGAACAGGTCTGGCCAACTTATATGACCTTCGGGGTCTCTTCGGAAGAACATTGTATTCCCGCGGGCTGCAAATTAAAATATATTTATTAGTATTAGATTTGGACCCGTTAGAAAAATGTATTGGACAGAAAATTGTAAAACAGACTGAATTATTATTATTGCTTTCATTATGTTTCATGTATATAAACATAGATGATATAATAATAATGCAATGATGAAATAATGTTTAATTATTGAAATATTTTTTACTCAACTCTTTTCCTTTGTTTTTGCAAGTTTATCGCAATGCAGGTATTTGTACCTCGTAATTGATGTTGCAGGTTTTCATCCGGTTAGTGTGAGCTTAATTTACGTTTAATAAATTTCATGAGGGGGGGAGACCAATCATAGGTGTAAGTTAATCCAAAAGAACACGTAACTTTTTGTGCCAGATCTCTCAACTTGGAAAAAGTTTTTTTTGTAACATAAGTGTCATAAAATTTTTTCTGATTCTAATGTCCAAAAGTGTGTTTTAATTCATTATTGCATTGTAAGTCAATCAATTCCATTGAGAGATATTTCGGGGCCAACTCAACATCAAAATGAATGGGAGATGAATATATTTCCAATAACTTTTTGTTTTTGTCGCATGAATGTTGTCTGATGAATTTTGTTTTTGCCTGATATAGTGAATTCATTTAAAAGTATGAGGATCAAGATTCGAATATTTGGTGTTCTATTACTTTTTTGGCGCACTTTTTTTTTCTTTTTGTTTACATTTTTTAATGAACTTTTTGTTGATTAGATTTAAGTAGTTTATAAAGTGAAATTTTTTCAAAAGTTCAGCTACATAACTTTTCTTACAAACTTTTAAGTGCCTGATTAATTCTAGAAGCCACGAAATCTCAAGCATATTTTGTCTAAAAAGGTTTTTTTTTTTCATTTTATTTTAGGACACAATTTTTAAACTGATGTATAAAAATACCTGCTATTAAATTTATTTAATTGGAGTTTCAAGTTAGATTTCCCCAATTCTAGAATTGAATGATAAAATTTTTCTGTTGAAATTATTTGAAGAAGTCAAAAATATGAAAAAAAAAATGTTTTGTATTAATAATATGTTTTTATTATAAAATATTTAAACTGCTTTTTAAAATTGAAGAAAAAAATGCACTTTTTAAATTTTATTTCAGGCATTTTTTAAAAATATTATTTTGATTAAACAAATATTTATTATAAATAAGGTAATTAATATTTAACGGGTGAATTATTTTTTTAAAGTAATTTAAAATATTTAAAAAAATGAAATATTACAAGATACGAACACTAAGATATTTTTATCAAACATGGTTACTGCTGCGGATCCTTACACTTTATTTACCGTGAAAGATAATATTTGAGCACTTTTTTTTTTAAATAAAATGAGCTCAAAATAATTCATTCACAATCCAAAATTGTATCGGAGGACAGGGTAAATCTGTGTTGATGTCGACTTCTTAAGTTGGAACGATAATTGAAGACAAGGTATAGCTAAGTCGATAAAATAAAAGCGTCAGCTTTCTAAGCGAAGACGGTACTCGAAGACAAAGTCAAGCCCAGCGGCAGCTTCCCAAGCGAGAACGGTATTCGAATACCGTACGGTATATGTAATTAAAGCGTCAGACTCCTTAATGAAGGCAAGGTAAAGCTATTCGTCAGCATCCTAAGTGAGAACAGTGTCCAAAAATGGGGTAAAGATATATGGATTTAATATAAACGTGAATGTCCAATTCGAGGACGATTTTTGAAGACAGGGTAAAGCTTTGTTAATATATTGGAGACGTAAAAATCCCAAATTGGAACGGTGGCCGAAGACGAAAAAAGAAAGCTTTAATGATATAATCGGTATGCAACCGTAGAGTATTAGTGAGTTAGTATTTGGATTTTAGTTATTTCTGGACAGTGTTTGTGATTTCAGCAACATACTTGTAAATAAAACACGTTGAATTATTATAGGCTGTAAGATGTTAATATCCCTTATCTAATTAAATGGAATTTTCGTGTACCTAATTATGATTCTTTAGCTATTGTCTAGAACTACAACATTTAGTTTCGAGCGATTCGATAACGTCTGCTGCACCGTGGATTGCGTGCAAGGGTGCTTTTATATAGGATCCCCCTCACGGCAAACTATTGACGGCTGCGTCTGCAATGGGCTCATGAGCACAGAGCCTGGCAAGCTGATTGGCACCAAGTTGTCTTTTCAGATGAATCACGTTTCAATTTGTAGGACCATGATGGCCGTCATTTTATTCAAATAAATATAAAGTTTCACTAGTTTTTTAAAAGCATCTTTTTTAGTACTGAAAAAAAAAATGTTATATAGAAATGTGTAATACACACAAAAACTTTTCTTTCTTCCAAGTAGAAAAAAAAGTTAAGATTTTATCGTATCCTGAGTAAAGAGTGGACAAAACTATTTAGGATTTCTTGACTTTCAGGATAGTGTTTTTTTTTTAGAATTCGTTTACTTCCATGATATATATACAGTCAGACCTCGATTTAACGAATTCATCTGAACAGAACATTTTGTTTGTTAAATCGGGGTTATTCGTTATATCGGGCTCCAAACAAAATGCAAATTATTTGCATTTACCTTTTGGAAATTCTACAATAAGCAACTACACAAAAATATCCATATTCGGAAATTACACGCTTGTTATTTAACTGCTAAAAGTAATATTAATGACTTATTACGCACCAGTTAATAGGACATTTTAAAATAATGTCTAATATATGTTTAAAAATCTTTTTGATTCCTGACTAATTAATTCTTTTAAACTTTATGCATAGAAAAGAATACTGCGTCATTTACATCCCTCTGCTTAAGGTATTTTTTCACAGTTTCCACAAACAATGTAAAACATTAGAAAATGTAACAGTTATGATAAGAGTTCCCTAATCAATTTCTGCAGCAAAATTGCTATCCATTGGCTCAGACAAATCATAAATTTTCTGAACTTCAGTTGCACCTATAGGAAGTCATCATCAAATGTAACAGAATCGTAAAAACTGAAAATATCCCTTGTATTGTGAAGTGGGATGAGATATAAAAAATTTCCCTGTCCTATTCAAAACTCACGCGATTGGTTGATAAAAAATTTCCCTCTCCTATTCAAAACTCACGCGATTGGTTGCACTCATGATTCCTCTGAGCATGTAAAGTCTAATAGTGGTCTGCTCCGTTTCCAGTCGAAGTTTGTTACGACATGAAAAAAATCATTTTTCTGTTCCGAGAAAAGATGCCATTTGAAAAAAAATTCCAGTTATTTTCTAATACAAGCGAGAAAAAAATTTTTGTTCCCCCCATCTGTTGAGATAATTTGTTAAAGCGGAGTCCGACTATGCATACATTTCCAAGTTTCTATTATCTCTTCCTTTTATTTTTTAAATGTCTTTTCACTCTTTTACCGCAAGCTTCGTGGCCCGTTCGGCATAGCGCTTGATTTCTACTGATTTTAACCGGGTTCAAAACAATATCATTGCTTAGTTTTTATGAATTTTTAAAAAAATACTCAAAATTTATTTGTGCTTTTAATAATTTCACCAGCAATTTTTTAATTAGAAAGATAATTTACGCGGAGAAAAATAAGAACATACTCAAAAACAAGTACTATAAAAAAGAATTTTAATTCAATTTCTACTTAGATCAACAAAGAAAATTTTTACTTTAACTACTTTTTATTAAATAGTTACAAATAATATAAATATGTATATACATATACGGCAGAATCACAACATTAAGTGGTAATTAGTTTTTAATAATTAATATTAAAGTATTGTATTGCCATCCAAAACAATCGTGTATATAAAATTTCAGTTCAACTGAATGCTTTAAAACGTGAGAAAAAATCTTTTAAAGTTTTGACCCAAGTCGCTAAAAATGAAACCAACGTGGCTGTATCTGTAGTTTTTAAATAATTAGTTTCAGTCAATTAATTATAATTAAATTATCGTATTTTTATCCAAAAGAATAGTGTGTAGAAAATTTCAGCTTAAATGACCGCTTTAAAATGTGAGAAGAAAACCTTTTCAAGTTTTGACACCACTCGCCAAAAGGGTCGCAAGTCACCAAAAATGATGCTAACGTGGCTGTATTTGTAATTCTTTGAATAATTAGCTTTAATCAATTAATTTTTATTAATTATAATTAAATTACTGTATTGTCATTTAAAATAATCATGTATATAAAATTTCAGCTTAATTGAGCGTTTTAAAATGTATTTTATTAACGATTGAAAATTCCACCAAGATAAATATATAGTGTGAGCTAGTAGTAGAGGAATTGTGGTGTGTGTGAATGAACACATAGGCATACTCATTTTGAATTTGAAATGAGTATGTTTGATCGCACGCCTTTATCGAATATGAAACCTTACATGTACTCAAAATCCCCCAAAAAGGTTAATTAACACTCTCAGACACAAATTAAAAAGATATTCAGGATTACAGAAGCTCTTTTAATATACCGGCTACATATTTTAAAAATTGGGGTTCAACAACAAATTTAGTTCCCATAAATCTTCCGAACTACTCGTATATTTCGTAGCTACACGCGGAGGAACACATAAGTATTAAAATGAGTACTAAACTTTGTTGTAGTTTCTGATTTTCTCGCATTTGTAAATCTAAAAGTGCGTGACTTGTTTTTAATATAAATTTACTATGTTGGTAAAATTATTAATTAAATTCTATATGATTGACGATATGATAAGGTAAATGCGATAAGCGTTTACTTTATTTTGGCGTATTATTTTTAAAAAAATGCTTTAAATTTAATACAATTTACTTGATTCATAAGTCATATTGTTTGATTTATTCAGGTCAAAACTCAACTCAACTGTAAGCAACATACTTATAAAAACGTACTTTGGGCTAAAGTGTAGAATAATTGGTGGGGGGTAAGTTAATTTTTTAGCAACCAAAATTAGGCGCTAAGCAACTTATTTTACTGATAGGTGTTAGGAGAAATTACAAAGTGGAATTTTGCATTGAAAATAAAGAAATATTACTGAGAAATAAAAAAACATTAAAAGTTACCAGTAATGCATTTAAATTAAGTGGTTTGGCGATCGATTCCATTCGTCAAAAAATCGCCAAATGCAAAGGGGTTTTATTATTTTACACTTTAACTACAAAATTGAATATTTTTTATTTATATGACTCACAGCCAACTACTAAACCCCTATTTTAAATTCTGCTTTGAAAGGTGGTCAACCTGTGACCATTATGTTATATGAATAAAACTATCGTTTTGCAGCAGAATTTGCTTCTATGAATTCTAGCATTAACATGTTTTAATATACAATATAGTTTTGCAATTGACTGAACTTGGTATTCAATTTTTATCAATTGGCACTGTTTGTAGCAGGGCTGGCGCTAGGGGGGACAAGCCGGGCCCCTGCCCGGGGCGGCAAACTGGCTGTAAAATTAACGAAATAAACGAGTCCGAATAAAAATTCGAAGGAAAAAAATTTTTTAAATGTGTATGCAAAATATTCCCGTTTTTTCTGTGGAGTCCTAAAGTTTTTTTTTTCTTTAACGAGTATTCATTAGTATTTAAAGCCGTGTTTCTCAACGCTGGTCCCAAGAGGGAAGGGAGAGGGGATAGTAAAGAAGAATTTGGGCATCCGGTTCCTTCTCTTTCAACTAATTTCCTATAACTGTTACTGCTTTGTATATGTGAATTCAAGTACTATTGAAAGAGATAGATTTTGGCAGAGATTAGTCTCAACAAAAGTGATAAAAAGCACGATCAAGTTTTATGAATGAAAAGAAAGGGGCAGAATGACCCTGAGAAAAAAGACCCTTTTTCGAAGAAAACTGAGGGAATTTTGTGTCAATTTGACTTCCGAACTAATTCTTTTAGTTTCCTGTGCTTAGACAGACAAGACAAAGTAGGACAAAAAAGGTAACAATATTTTCATTTTCAAATTCTTTTTTAGATTTTTAATGCCCAGGAATTTTAATCATCGCGTAAGATAAAGTGAAAAGAAAAAATTATTTTGCTACATTTGAGCTTTTTCTATTTTATTTATTAATTTATACATAAATATTAATGTCATCAGTTTTGTTAGACATTTAAAAAAGTAAAACCATTCGAAATATTTTTCGGATCCAAATTTTTATGATCTCCTTGTGTTGTTTTTCCAATCCCGTTCCATGATCTCAATGAAAGTAAACACACCGATTCGAACCCGATCTTTTTGCAAGTTTCGTGATTTGTGGTTGGCAGCGACTGCAATGCAAATCGAGCGACTATTTAAACTCGGCTCGTGTTAGTTTTTCAGGGAGAGAGGAGAAAAAGAAATATAAGACGTGTGTGAGTGTTTTAGCTCTTAGAGGGAGAGAGCGGCTGGTTGGCAATGCAACTGTATGTTGCATCACCATTTTCAGATTATAAATTCGCTCTTCAAAATTAGACTGTAAGAAGACGGCTCGAATCGGATGTCTGGTAATGTTGATTTTTGAACTTATTGTTTTTTTGATCGCTCCAGTAACGAGCACACTGACTTTATAATTGATTATTAAAAGCCAATTTTAAGAAACTGCTTTCGTCTTCATGCCTCCTCGACACAAAAATTTCACTGCTTGTTTTGCCAAAATTTGGTTTAGTTTACCAGTAAGTGTAACAAGTTTCGTAGAATATTTTCATGTTGATTAACATTTTTAAGTATGTGTGTGTTCGTAGTTGAATGTACCGTAATCTTCTTAACACATTTTCTATTGACATTGTTATTCAAATGAAAAAAAAAATATTATTTGCCTTTCGTATAAAAATAACTTCCTTAGTCGCTTATAAAGGACGATAGTAGGTCATTTAAAATGCAAAACATTAATGAGCTTTTGAGTACTTTCATTAATTATTTACCATACATAAAGGATCCTAACAGCAATAGCTTGAAATTGAAATACAACGTAGTTATATTTATTATGATGATTTTGTTTTGTAATCGTAATATATTGTGATAATTTTGTTTAATTATAAATGAACTAGTCTTTAATTGCTAAATCCCCCTCTCCCCCCTAAAAAAGATTAGGTTTTCCGGTGGGAGTTAGTATGGTGTGGTTTAAATATATGTATATATTTTTAAATGATTAAATTTTCTGATACATTTTACTATTTTTCATGGTGCGAACTTTAAACCAAAAACTTTTTCAGATGTCTAAAAGGAGAAGAATTCTCACACAAGAGGAAATTTTGCAATTGATGAATAAATCAGATTGAACTTAGATCAG
This sequence comes from Trichonephila clavipes, assembly GCA_019973935.1. Taxonomy (NCBI): domain Eukaryota; kingdom Metazoa; phylum Arthropoda; class Arachnida; order Araneae; family Nephilidae; genus Trichonephila; species Trichonephila clavipes. Next base: position 254,666 of record BMAU01017908.1, read on the forward strand.
AACTTAGTGATCCCTCAGATGATGACAATGCTGCGAACAAAACATATGAATCTCGTATACTGGAAGGAGAATCAAGTCCAGATGAGAGCGATGGAGAAAAATATGGAAATATTTGAAATGGAAAGACAATTTTGGATCACTCTTTACTATAAAAGTATCTTGAACACATTCATTTCCTTGATTTAGCTGTTGCAAATTCTTGGTTTCTGTGCAAACAAGATGCAATATAAAATGAAATTTCTCCAAAAAGCAAAATGGATCGCTTTAAATTGAAGTTAGAGATAGTTGAAGCGTTAGCAGCCTCTCCACCTACTAACAAAAGTATTTTAACTTATGATGAAGATATCAGTGTTGTAATTCCACTCGCAAAAAAAAAGATCAAAGTGTTATAATCTATCTGCTATACATGTCATGGCTTTTATCCTAGCCATTCCAGGATAAAAGGCTTGACATGTATAGCCATTTTCGATGTGTTGATGACATTTCAAAGCCCCGCAAGTGCAGATTTGGAAACTAACAAAGCAGCTCGAAAACATGTGAAAATGCAATGGTTATTTATACTTGTCAAAAACAAATCAAAGAATTTTCACAGTAAATAAATAATGAATTAATAAAATATTTAACTATGCATCAGTAATTTCCTTATTTGTGCAACAATTTTACTTGAATTAAGATTGTTTCTTCCCTTAGAGCTAAATATGTATAACTCGTAAAATTTCCTGAGTGACCTGTTTCACAGATAAAGTCCAACCCGCACGATCGTGCGGGTTCCGTCTACGTTCTAAGGGGGGGGGGCGCGGAAATTTTTTAATTATTCTTCCCAATGTCATTTTAAGGCCATATAGTATTAATAACCAGAAGAATTTAATGTTTAAAGATAAAAATAATTCGGGTCTTAAAGGGATAATGGACCGAAACTTTTCCCTTCAAATTTTTTAATATTTGCTACCTAGCTCTCTTAAAATTAACCCAGGTAATGACTATTCACCAAGTACGTAAGGAAATAATGAGCAAGTATAGAGTTCTAGAATGTGACCTAACAGAAGTATTTACAGCAACGTTATTATTCTATACAATTCCTGTCACTTCTGCAGCCGCAAAAATATTATTTAACAAATAAAAAATTATTTAAGAAATGGTGTCGTTCAATCTCGACTCCGTATTTATCACTATTAGCAATTGAAAACATGTCATATAAAACCTGGCTGTCGCTGAATTTATTGAAACTTTTTCGAAAACTAAAGCTAGGAAAAGATTGTGAACCACACACACAAATAGTCAATTTCTTTTTAATTCCAACCTTCTTATAATAAGCCTTTTTTATTCTTTATCAATATAGTTTTATTTCCTAATACCTATGTTATTATTTGTAATCTTGTTCGTTATTGTTTAATTTTTCATTATCTATTACGTTACTTCTCGCCTTTCGGTTCCAGCAGTTCCTTAACTCTTCACGGCTGTTCTGAAAGAGGTCTGTCGAAGTGTGAAATCGAACCTGGGTTATCACTAAAGCTCACACGAGAAAACTCATACACATACAATGTAGGTAGTTTGTAGCTTTCTTTTTAATTTTTAAAAATGACAGAAAAATAAATTTTGTTTTATTTGAAGTAAATAAATACTTTTCAACTCTTAAGACACCATTTCTTTTAAGTTTTTTTTTTTGCACTCTTCATTTTCTTGTAATTTTACTGTGACGGAGCAGATCAGGGAAACAACCAAGTGAACCTCACATTTTTCATACAAGATTAACCCAAGGCTCTGGACGAGTGATATCCTGCTTCTCACTAACAAAGAGACCGAACTAAGACATAAAATCGTCTCCCATAAACCTTCCGCGCTTTAAAAGGGGGAAGGAATGAAATCCATTGCACTTTAGAAGGAGATTGCAAAAAAGAAGTAAACGTTCTCTCTCTCTCTCTCTCGAACGATTTTTCAGGAGGGTTAAAGGAAGTCCCACAAACATGGTCACAAAATAGTAATCTTGAGAAGAGAGAGAGAGAGTCGTTTTTTTTTAAACAAATATTTTTTTCTCAAAATCACAGGAGTGGATATTTTCAAGCAAAGCAAGAAAAAAAAACATATTAATGACCACTTCCTTTCTACATTGGTCAGCTTCAATGATTGATGACGCGAAATTGTGTGTATACTTAGAAGGTAGCCAGTCGACCATAATTTTAGGCTCAAATATTCAACCTGAAGAACAATAGAAAAAAATATTTACAATATTCTTTTTCTGTACAAGTAAGATTCGAAGATAAAAATTACTGTGAAATTCTTTGGAATAATTGTGGGGAAAAGGAAGTTATCAGATGGGACAACAAAAAAATTTATTTTGAATTAGGTTGTTGAATCTTTATTTATTTATTTGTTGCCTCAAAGATTAACAAAAAAAACCCTTAATTTGTTAAAATATTTCAGGTATAAATATTTTTATATTTTATATTATTTATTTACTTTACTTTGAAGAGATTTTGATGAAACATTTAAACACATAGATTGGGTTTATAGTTTGTAATAAACATAGGAACATGACTTGTATCAACGATTATACATTAAACGAGCTGAAACGGCGCACAAATAACGATCACTTTCTGGGTTTAAAGTTTTTAATATCTCTCTTAGTTGAGAGTTTAATCTAACAAAAACTAAACTTTAAAGGCTGTTTAGTTCTTACTCGATGAGTTGAAGTTGTATTAATCGAGGAGGTTAAAAGGGGGGGGGGATTTAATATCTTTCTTGGTAATTTTATCCATAGAAAATTTTACTTCGAAAATGTAGTTTATCTTTTTCCTTTGCTTCATAAGATTATAATGCTCCTGTGTATATTAGATTAAAACTTAATAGAGAAATTTTCTTAAGAAAATTCCATGTTAAATGTTATTTTCTTATACGTATATATTGTATTTTTAAGTAGATTGTGTTGTTTATATTCTTTATGTTTGAGGATAAATCACGATTATTTCTGTGGTTTTGAATATAATAATACCTGCAATCACAAAAGAGTTTTATATACTTAAAATTAGCTTTACAGGTAGTTTCTTATAATCTCAAAGCAATGAATGAATAAATTGAATATTTTTGACTATGTACTGAATAGAGAATAATAAAAAAAATCATAGCATATATATTCAATAACGTTATGCAACTATTTTATAAATATATGGATTTTTATGCCTTTCTTTGCCAAAAAATCTAATCGAATTAAATAAAAGAAAAACATGATTGATTGTGATAAAAAATTAGAACATAATTTTTAAAAAACTTGCACAACCAAAGAGTTGAGAGAGAGAGGAAAAAAATCACATAGTTATTAGGTGGCCGCGGTAGCTTAATGGTCTAGGTAACGGACTCGTGGCTGGCGTGTTGTGAATTCGAGCCCAATACAACTGAAGACGCGCCTTGTTGGGAAGCGATGCAGGTTAAATCTGTCGAGAGCTCAAACGTCTTGCCATTGGTGTGGTTGTTAGAAGAGGGGGTGCCAGCTCAGATGTCGTAATCGTCCCTTGACCATGTGTGACAAATCTATACGGAACTTTATCACTAACCTTCTGAGCCGTCTTTTTTAGGGAAATTTAATTCCCTACCTATTTCCAATCAGCTCCAAAAAGAGGACAGGATTCTTTGTTATATATGCAGATTAGATAAAGTATTTAAGTCAAACGGAATAGTAAAGATATAGCAGTAGGAGAGAGAGATTGAAGTAAGAAGTTATAATAGTGAAGTTAAAAATATATTATTGGAGATTTCTAGGAGGATAAAATCACAGAAAAAGCTGAGCTGAACTGCAGTGTGGTAAATATTAATTAAAGTCTCATTAAAGCTTTATATTACGATTGAGATTAAAATTAAATGTTCAATAAGAACATTGAATATAATTCTGGGATCTCTTATTGTGGTAATCTCTACGTGATCGATATTCTAAATGTTAATTAATTGGATCATTAAATATTTAAGTTAATTTAAAGGAAAGACCCTTATTAAACCTCTTAAAACTATTTAGATATATTTGTTAATAAGTCTTTGATTCTATTTGGAAAAGATAACCAAATAAAGTTATTTATAAAAATGGCTGCTGGCTCTTATATGGCTCCAACTTATTCTCGTTCTCAAAGTGAGGTCCAAGGGGACCCTCACAATGGCGCCCAACGAATAAATCCCGAGAATAGAGTCGGATCCAGTTTTAGAATCATTCCGGAACAATATTTTTCGGGGGTTGAGAACATAGATGATTTTTTGGAGAATATTGATCATAATCTCGCGTATTATGAGATACCTGCATAAATAGCGTGTGCTTACTTGAAAGGTCATCTCAAAGGACGTGCACTAGACTGGTTCGAAGTTCTTGGTTATAGGGTCATTGAAGATAAGGCAACAGACTACGCGCACTTAAAACAGGCATTGTCGGAACAATTCCCCGTGGTCAGAAACAGGTCAGAACTAGAAACGCGATTTTATTCCTCATCGCAAAGGCGTGATCAGCAGCCTTCGGACTTTATTTATGAATTATTGAAAATTCATAAGGTCCTTAAGAAATATCGGAGGAAAAATTAATTGATCACGTCGTTAGTCGATTAGAACCTCAAATTTTGGATTATGTCGAAGTTAGACATCCACGAAATACTGCCAATCTCCTACAAATCGTTGATAAATACGAAGAACGTTTTATGCATAGACAGATCAGAGGTTCGAGTGAGGGATTTAGAAGTTCAAACCCTAATGAAAACAATCGTTTTAATACCCGGCATAGACAAGAAAATTGGAGGGAAAACAGAAATAATGCGAGATACGCCAATAATAGCCGACCACAAGGAGAATTTAATCGATTCGAAAACCAAGGTTTCGCAAATAATCGGAGATTCGAGGGTCGACGCCAAGTTGGACAATCGGATCAACGATTCCACAATCAGGGCGGTCGACAAAGTGGGTCGAGAAATAGTTCATTTCGGGATCAAAATGAACGAAGTAGATATTTAAACTTTTAAGCGATCGATGTGAATATGGGGGTAATCGATCGTGGGGTACGGAAAATCCTCCGGTTTCGGATCATCGGCCTATCAGAGTATCCTCTATAAGAATGACCCCAGTCGAATTACCCTATGTCCCTATTCTATTAAACGAAACCTTTATTACAGCACTATGGGACACGAGAGCGGAGAAATCTTTTATTTCGGAGGAGGTATACCGCAAATATTTTTCATACCGACCTCGTCAAAAGACGAAAGACTGAGTCGTGACAGCACAAGGAGCCCCATGTAGTCACTTAGGTCGGGTCGAATTACAGATTAGGATCAGGGAATTTCAGAAACCCTGGGAATTCCATATTCTAGACAACATGTAATACCAATGCATCTTGGGAATCAATTTTATGAAGGCGTCACGATTGACATTGGATTTTGATCAGAAATCCTTGATCATTCCCGACAATCTGATCAAACAATTGCCGAAAGAAGAGAAACCGGTTGATATTGATCTCACAGAATCAAAACTTGGTGACGAGCAACAGAGGCAATTAAAAGCTTTATTTAATAATTTTAAGGGGTTATTTTCCGATCAGCCGGGGTTAACGCATGTCCTATATCATGAGATAGATACTGGAGACAAGGGACCGGTAGTGTCGAGATCATACAAGTACGACCGGGTCAAACAAGGCATTATTGATTATCACATAGATAAGATGTTACGGGATGGTACAATTTGTCCTATTAATTCGCCTTACGCATCTCCAGTCGTTCTAACACGAAAGAAAAATGACCTTCCTCCAGATTCTCCCAAGGCGTATCGTTTCGCGATCGATTATCGCAAATTAAATGGAATTACCAATTATCCTCGATATCCATTACCGGTGATTGATGACTTACTCATCAATATTCCTCACACCAGCGTTATGTCCACTCTAGATATCAGAAGTGGCTATTTTCAATTGGCGATTATTCCAAAGAATATAGAGAAAACCGCGTTTATCACTCGCAATGGCACTTTTGCGTTCCTCCGCATGCCTTTTGGTCTTTCTGGGGCGGCGCCTAATTTCCAACGGGCCATCGATATCATACTCAAACCTGTTATTGGGCGTTTCGTGTTGGTCTATATGGACGATGTTATCATAACATCGCCATCGTTTAAAGACCATCTCGATCATTTAACTCAGGTTTTTACTTTATTACGAGACGCAGGGCTAACGTTAAATAAGGAAAAATGTCACTTCGCCCGTGACAAACTCAAATATTTAGGCCTGATTATTAGTAAAGAAGGAATCGAAACTGACAGTAATAAAATTAGGGCAATTACGGAAATGAAACCTCCCCAAAATAATCGGGAAGTATCAAAATTTTTAGGGATGACGGGTTGGTACCAAAAATTTATCCCGCGATACGCAGATATATGCGAACCATTGTACCAATTAAAGAAAAAGGGGGCTAAGTTTAACTGGTCGGGAGAAGCACAGGATTCTTTTGATCAGATCAAACGCACACTAACGGAGGCACCGATTTTGCAATTACCAAATTTTTCTGAACAGTTCAATTTATTCACTGATGCTAGTGGGGTCGGAATTGGTGCTGTGCTTCAGCAAAATCAAAAACCTATTGCTTTCGCGTCTCGAACCCTTAATAAAGCAGAACGTAAGTATACGGTTACCGAAAGAGAATGTTTGGCAGTAATATGGGCTCTAAATAAGTTTAAAACTTATTTTGGACCCCTGCCTGTGAAAGTGATCACAGATCACGCAGCGTTAACAAAGTTAATGAATGGTAAGAATTTGTCAAGTAGGATGATCCGATGGGAATTGAAATTGTCCGAATTTAACATAGAATGGGAGCACAGGCCTGGTGTTCAAAACGTGGTCGCAGATCTTTTATCGAGAAATCCAATAGACAGTGTCGAGGGGTCGCAAATTTCGTGCGCAGCTCTTAGAGCCCTCGCAATAAATTTACGTGAACAATTAATTAGGGAACAAAGGGAAGATCCTGAATTAGGACATATTTATCGATATTTAGAAAACCCTGATGACGGTTCTATTAATGCGACGGTGGGTCCCAGGACTTAAAGTTAATAAATGGTCTCCTCTTTTACGCGAAGTATTTTTCTACTCTGGGAGAGCTAAGAGTTTATATTCCTGGTTCTCTTAGAAAAGATATAATGAAAGAATTTCATGATCTGCCACTGGCAGGACATCTCGGAAAGAGGAAGACATATCTTAAACTTCGTGACATGTGCTATTTTCCATTTATGAGAAAATATATATTTGAATATGTTTCAACCTGTGACCGGTGTCAAAAGTTTAATTATAAAAACGCGCTACCAGCTGGTCGTTTAATGCCTATAGTTTCAAAATATCCAAATGAAATTGTAACGCTAGACTTATTAGGCCCCTACCCCGCATCCCGACCCGAGAGATATAAATTCATATTAGTTATATCTGACCACTTCACTAAGTGGTGTGAGCTGATTCCTCTTCGTAAAGCTTCAGCCCAGGCAATAGCTAATGCTTTTTTTGATAACTATATAGCGCATTACGGAGCTCCGATTTCTTTGATAAGTGATAACGGCCCCCAATTTATTTCTGACGTGTTTGAACATCTCAGTCACAGGTTGGACATCAAACATATGAAAACGGTAACGTACCGACCGCAGGCTAATCTCACGGAGAGTGAATAGAAATTTAGTTCAAATGATAGCCTCTTTTGTTGAAGAAAACCATGAAAACTGGGACCAATTTCTACATGAGTTCGCTTTCGCACTACGCACGGCGGTAAATGAAACGACAAATAAAACTCCGGCTAAGTTATTTTTGGGGAGGAAAATCATAACCCTGTTTAGCAAGCTCATAAATGTTACAGAGGATACGAAATATGTTGGTAGGAACATCGAAAGATTATTCGATGAGGCAAGACGGAATATGCGAAAAAAGTATAAGTCTTGGGAAAAATATTACAATCGCAGAAGGAGGAATGTTCACATCAAAGTGAACGATTTAGTTTTACTTCAAACACATTTCTTAAGTGCTGCGGGTAGAAAACAGGTTGGAAAATTTATGCCTAAGTTTTCCCTATAGAGTTTTGGAAGTAAAAGGCAATAATTTAATTATTTGGAAAAGCGGAAGAAAAATGACAGTTAATACCCAGGTTCGAGTGTACCGATCGTCAGACAGACACGATTAGTTCGGATAGTCCGGTAGAAACTCTGTATGACGAGCAAGAGTTCGTCATGGGTCGAATAGATCGAATCAAGGGCAGTTTAAAGAGCATAGGAAAACCTCTAGTCAGGAAAGTGAGGGGTGTAGATCACGGCAGGGTAACACCGCAAGGGAGATCCCCAGAAACAAACGCAAACTAAGTCGGTATGTTCGAAGGACCAAGTTTTAAAACGGTCCAAGATGCATCTTGGCATCTAATCATACATAGAGTGCAATTAATTTTACTAACATATTAAACTTATATCCAAAGTTTGACAAATATTCTTCCAGTTTCCACTCTTTGAGACCAAAATTGAGATGCTCACTTGGTAAAATCTACGAGAACACAGAATTAAGATATATATGCATATACAAAGTTATGAATCGTACAGTTAAACATGTCTTTATCTGTTAGTTATTTTTTTTTAGTAACACTATCTATAATCAATATTATAGTCCAAACCCCTCCTTATTTGTACAACATAAATTATGTTTTAATGTGACATACATTGAATTATCATTTAAATTATAGGAAGTTCTAATGTGTAAAAGGTACATAATTAAACAGATTTTTTACTTTTATCAAATTAAGAACATCTCTTGAGATTAATGCATATGAGTGGCTTTTCAAAAATGTTTCAAAAAGTAAACTTACATGTAAATATGATCATGTAGAAACAATTCTTTAATTTTTAAAAGAGAGGCAAGTCATCTACACAACCAATTAATACAGCCATATTTTTAGAATATACAGTACCATTATAACATAAACTATTACATGTAATAACTTCCATTTGGTCAGTTTCTATTGTACAAAGTAGTTCTTTCTGCTTTGAAAGACTACTTAGATCCCAAAATATTTGCAAGGCATTTTAAAGTTCTTTTTATTAAATATATGTGCCATTTTTAATTGGTGACGAACAGCTACAATGCAACATTTAAAAAATTTTTGCACATTTTTTGGAGGGGTAGTGTTTGCTTTCTCTCGTATCTCATACTCCAATACCTAACTAAAGGCCCAAGTTGCCGAATAATATAGTGTAGTGCAAAATGCATCTTTGGAGTGAGATGTCTGTTGGGGAAAAGAATAAGAAAGAGTTTATGATGGTCAGCAATGTTTTCCTAATGCATAAGTTTTGGCAAAGAAATGACTGGAGCCATCAAGTATCAATGATCGTTAACATTAGATCATTGTTGTATGGTACTTTATCTCCTATTAAAAGTGGCAAGATCCTCATTAATACCCACATTTGAGATGCACTTGGCCATTAGAACCATCAAGATTTGGTTTCTCTCGTTTTATCGGAACAGGTTTGCAACGGGAAACATTTACCATAGTTATGATATCCGTAGACAATGTTAAAAACCGAGCAAGATTAAATAAGTAGCACACCAACCTTCCAACAAATCATGCATAACATCAATACATGCCAATCTAATTCATTAAAAGGACAGTCGCTTTTAACACCACACATTGCAGTTATATTTTCATCTATGACATCCCTAACATGTGCATCATGTCAACTTTATGGCGCAATAAACTATTATCCTCCTTGAACATTTTATGCATTTCATTTTTATGAACAAGGCAGAACCTACAACAAAAATTGGCAGAAAAACACTCTACAAATCCAAACAACTTGTTCAACCCTAAATTATCACCTAATATTTGCCAAAGTGCAATTTTATATGTATTTCCTCGAAATTCAATACCGTGGTCTGAAAGTTGTTTCAAATCTTGAATAAGTGGTTCAAAAATTGCTTCATATCCATATTTTTCAACATCTAGGGAATAATGAACATTTGTTAAGAAAATAGAACCTAAAGATGACTGCAGGGACACAGGTAGATCTTTTATTGTGAAATAGACAAATCTAATTTATGTATACCAGTGTGTGACCCCAGTGGATTCACTAACTCAACATCATCTATATATAACTCAATGGTTATTGTATCTATAGCTGTAAAAGTTGGATTTGAGTAGTAATAAAATCCATCTTGGATACAACACAAAGCAAAGTCTCTGGTGCTTTTATCAAGTTTATACGCCTGAAATAAATTAATAAAACCATCAATAGAAATTATATGCCGCATCGTCTCTGTAATACTGATGTATTGGCAAGTGTCTTTCCTAGGAATCTGTTGAGGAATACCATCTTTACTTAATTTTTGCTCATACCGAGAGCCAAGAAACACTTCTACAGGATCAATATATCCATGATTTGCTTTGAAAGACTTTAAAATTTTGTATTTTGAATTAAAGTTTTGCATTGAATTAGAGCAAAACTCAAACTTTTCAATGAGACTCTTAGTTTGCTCTTCATTTTTCTCTCCTAAATTTTGTAAAACTTTTATTGTTTCTGTTTTTAAATAATTAATGGTACCTGACATTAAATTTGATGTACTATTCATAGTTGATATAATATTATTAAAAGGAATGCTACTTTTACTACAAACTTCACTGCAATATTGCAGAATATCAGTTTGAATTTGTATTCTTGCATTCATTTCTGTATCTTGAAATTTAGGTAAAGAAGACCTTATGCTTGACATACATGGGTTATCTAAATTAATTACTGAAGAATTTGTAAATAGCTGGTTCTGAGAGATATTTAAAGTTTCCTCATTATAGTGAAATCTCTGCAAGTGTCGTTCATAATTAAATAGTTTTTAAATGACTGTCTACAAAATTTAGCATAGCATATGTAGTGTTCTACAACAGTGTGGAATATGACGACAAAGAATACGATGTGAATCGAACTGTCTTTGGCAGAAAGTGCAAAAACATTGTATGAACTCTGTTGAATCTATGAAATATAAAAAGAAAGATTCAGAACTATGTACAAAACTTAAATTATGAATGGAAATATTAAAAATGATTTAATTTAGAAGCAGAAATTAAATAAGTTCAAAGGCATTCACATAACTTCATGCAGCATTGGAATAAAAAAATTGCAAAGACAAAAGCACTTGTTATCTAGAGAGATTGTGTGATAAAAATCTTCACTGTCCCTTTACTTAAATTAATACATGGACAGAATCAAATATTTTTAAATTACAGCTAAAATTCACATTTAACATAAAGCAGTATGCACATGTGAAGAGATTAAAGATTTATATATTCACAGATTATAAATTTAAACAGCGTAAATAAATTATTTTATATTATAAATTACAGCCAAAGTAAAAAATATGCAAATTCAACACAAATATAACTATATAAAAATATACAACCTAACACATCAGTAACAGTAATAGGCTATGTCATAGATAAGAATGCTATAAAAAAAAAAAAAAAAAAATTCAATATAATAACATTCAAATCAATTTAACTCTTAAGTATAAATAATAACAAATTATTGGGAAATATAAAAAATTTAAATGTATGAATTAATTAATAATGGTAGAATTAATAACTAACTCAATACCAATTAAAAAATATCGATAATTAAAACTAATATTATAGTACGTATTAAAAGACTAATAATTAAATACTAATTATATAACAATTTACACGAAAGAAAAAAACAAGAAATTCTGGATTCTTGTCCTGAAATAAAACTCTGGAGAGATTCCTGAAAACGTCTGAACAGTTGAAAATCTTAAGGAAAAAGAGACTAATTGATCTAGAAATGAATCAGCGCCTTAGTTGAAACGAGAACTCTTATTGGAAAATGAGCCATAAAATCGAAAAGCCCGCGCAATCCGACCGGAAATACGGGGAATCACAGTAGTCAAGATCTGGCGCGAAATCGCCCAAAAAAGTTTCTAAAACGTACACTAGCAGAAAAGGAATATCTAAAAACACATGTTAAATTGACTACACATGATGATTCAAGATTTTCGATTCCGAAAAAATAATAATTTGAAACAAACAAAACAAATGAACCACAATTTTTTTTAATGCTGGAATCAGTAATGAAGATTGAGTAATGTCTCACACCATATCGCATTTTGATGATTTTATCAATTTCAGTGTGTGCTTTTTTAGTATCAGCACATGTTGCTTAAAGTTAAGTTTATTTTTGATCTGAATGAATCAAACAATTTGACTTATAAACACTAAATTATTAACATTAAATTTATAACATTAACTTTTCAATTAACGCGCCAAAATAATGTAAACATTTATCACATTCACCGTGCCGCTCAATTTGGCGTCATTCATAAATAATGTAAGTAATATTTTGCCAACAAATTCAATCTATATAATATTAAAAATAAAGCACTTACTTTCAGTTTTCCAAATATTCATCTCAAAAAGAACACAAAAATATACGTAACTTAAAACATTGAATCGTAGTCAACAAATTTTAATACTCATGTATTCTTCCGCGTATAGCACGGTATATACGAAATATAGTTCGAAACATTTTAAAAGACTAAGTTTGTTGTTGAATTTAAATTTTTTCAATACTTAGCTAGTATATAAAGAGAGATATAATAATACTATTACTTACATTAATTTGCTATAGAGTGTTAAATAACCATTTTTTCGGGTTTTGAGTACATGTAAGGTTTCGTATTCGATTAAGACAGGCGATCAAACCTGATTCAAACGAACTCGTTTCAAAATAAGAACGTCTTTGTATTCATTTTTGAGTATATCTTTTTTCTCCGTGTGTGCAGGAAGAGATCACTGCAAGGGTCTGAGCACCAGGACCGGAAAAGACGCACTCCTGAGCAAAGGCAGGGAGTCAAGAGGTCGATCCCATTCTCTATTTCGTCCAGGACTTACAAATTTAAGAGACCTAATACCTCTTCACAAGGTGTAGAGTCCGTTGCAGGTCCATCCAGGTTGCCTGATCACGGGTTCAGTATGTCAACTCAAGTCGGATCCCGGACGGAAGGTAGTGGTCGTGATACCAAGACCCGCCAGACCAGAGCAACAACGAGATGACGCAACAAACAAGCGGAGAGACCAGTCCGGTCGAATCAAGCCACTACAAGGAGACCTTGCCCATACTATCTACGAAGCCGTATACAAGAAAGCGACGGAATTCCTGAGGAGCAGAGGAACATCGAAATCAACGGCATACCTCACAGCAAATTACGGAGAAGCCTCAGTATGGAAGCGTTGGATGGAGATCCGGTACATAGGAGAATTTAACAGACAAAAACCAGGTTGTATTGTTTCTTTATCTTCGCGGTACGAACAAGTGAAGAAATTGAAGCAAGTCACGGGCGGACTTTAAAATTAAGAAGACTGGCAAAAGTGGACACTGCATTGTGTGTGTTTTTTTCTGTAGCAGAAAAAACAGCTTTTGTGATAATTTTTTGTATTTTAGAGAAAACATCTGTAAAATTTGCATTTGTTTACTTCGATGTATGACTTCGCTAAGATGCGAAGTTCATTTGGTTGTTTGTGTTATTTGTTTATTGCAAAATGATTGTTATTGTATGATGTGTGTATATATGTGTATATTTTGTTTTAAATCTGGTGACTTGGGGCGCGGCGAAGTTAGATAGGATTAACCATTAACACTAACTAGCGCAAAAATTTTTTAGAATGGGAAGGCAAAGGAACCAGATATATATTGTATGTAAATTTCATGTAACAAGTGTATAAATTAATGTCTGCTTTTACCTACCACTCAAATGGAAATTAATCTTTCAGGGTAGCTGACCCTGAAGTCCTCGATGTTCCAGTGCCACAGAAGAATGAAATTGTTTTATGTATAGTGATTAAGTAAACTCTATGGGGCTGGTTTTTTACCACCACTAGGGTGGTTTTTCCCACGCCTCCGTTGCCAAATGGATAGAGTGCAGGGATTGATTTAAACTTGTACAGTGTTATGAGGTTTAAAAATTAATTATAAGTCGTAATTTTATTTGTCCTTTTCCTTAAGGAAAGAGTTTCCGTAATGTCCAATAAACAGTTAGTCTTCGGAACTATAAGACAAAGATAGGAATTACGTAATTTATTTTCAGGACGTGTGAGACCTTCGAATAAATCCCGTTTTCTTTTTGGAGAGAGTTGTGACAAATCTATACGGAACTTTATCACTAACCTTCTGAGTCGTCTTTTTTAGGGAAATTTAATTCCCTACCTATTTCCAATCATCTCCAAAAAGAGGACAGGATTCCTTGTTATGCAGATTAGATAAAGTATTTAAGTTAAACGGAATAGTAAAGATATAGTAGTAGGAGAGAGAGATTGAAGTAAGAAGTTATAATAGTGAAGTTAAAAATATATTATTGGAGATTTCTAGGAGGATAAAATCTCAGAAAAAGCTGAGCTGAACTGCAGTGTGGTAAATATTAATTAAAGTCTCATTAAAGCTTTATATTACGAGTGAGATTAAAATTAAATGTTCAATAAGAACATTGAATATAATTCTGGGATCTCTTTTATTGTGGTAATCTCTACGTGATCGATATTCTAATTGTTAATTAATTGGATCTTTAAATATTTAAGTTAATTTAAAGGAAAGACCCTTTTAAACTTCATAAAGCTATTTTGATTTATTTGTTATTAAAAGTCTTTGATTCTATTCGGGAAAGATAACCCAATAAAGAAAGTTATTTATAAAAATGGCTACTGGCTCTTATATGGCTCCAACTTATTCTCGTTCTCAAATTGAGGTCCAAGGGGACCTTCACACATGGTTCAAAATTACGAGGTCCGTCGCCAAAAGTCCTCGTGTAGCAGAACAGTGTGATGTTAATATTCATTCACATAGTTATTTGTATTTCTTATTAAAAAAAATTACATATAAATAACACAGACATAAAAAATAGAAGAAACTGCTTAAGAATTAGTGTTAAATAACTTAAATATCGTTAGATAATATCAATTCTTCAGTAAAGCTTTGCATTTGAATCAAAATTAAGTCCAATTTAAATGGAAAGTGAAAAATACATTATATATATAATTACATTATACATTTTCACATAAATAAATAGTCTTAGATTTTAATATTGTCACACACGCAGCTAAATACCTTTCTGATATATGAAACGTATTTTATTTTGTAGTTATTTAATTAATTTAAGAGTCATACAAATGGGTCAGAATTTTAAAAACGAAAATAAAATCTAATACTTTTACATTTCCTGAAATAAAATTCACATTTATGTTAAATTTAACTAATTCATTTTAATATTTTTTCTAATACTTCATTGATTTTGTTCTAGAAATAAACAACTTTGATATTTGTGGAATAAAATTGTTTTTTCTTAGCAACTGAATTTTTTATTCTTTTATATTGGATAGTTTAATTAAGTTGGAAGCTTCAAAATCTGTAAGTTTTATATAAATTTTTATCTCATCATGGTCAACTCAATTGATACCAAAATAAAAAGTAACTTATTTCTCTAAAGTATTCAATGTATTTATTCAAAATCTCTTAATTATTGCAAAACCAAACTTTTACAAGAAAACTAACTCTTATATCTCTGTGCAAAATATAGTGCCCTTTCGAACCGCTTTAAAAATATCTAAATAAATTAACTATACATGTTGGACATGTTAAAGGTTCTGATTTAGTATTTAATGCTTGTTATTTTTGTTAAGAATTTTGTGAGTTTAAAACATTTAAAATTTTATGTTACTTACTATCATTAAAAGAATTTGAACAAAATACGAAATTTTATTGCTTTAGTTAATTTATAACCATTATACTTTTGTGAGAGAAACGGTCAGAAATGTGTGTATATTTATTTATTTAGCTTATTTTATTGTTTTTTCTAACTTTAAGGTATCCGACTACTTTCAGGACCATGATTTTAAAAAAGCGCATAAATGGATAATTTTCATGAGATTTAGTGTCACTTAGATTAGAATACGTGTATAAAACCTTTTTAAGGACATTTTGACAAAAAAAAAATTTAATAGAATATTCTGGCAAAAAATTAAGTTAAAATAACCTTTTTTCAAAATGTTCTCCTTTTATAAAAAATGCTTCTAAAATTATAATATTTTGCTTATATAAAGTAAAGACTTCTCCAGAGAGTCTGAACCATTTCTTTTGAAAAATTCTCATTATTTTCAGAGATACAACCAATTGAAATAACTATCGGCATTTTTTCTTAAAATTTCTCCCCTTTGTTGTCGTAAAATATGGATAAACTCACCTCTAATTTATATATTTCAAAAATTCCAGTTGAGCCTCCGTAGAGAGGTCTGAGCAAAATATTATTATAATAGAAGCACTTTTCACAAAAGGAGAATTGTTCATTCTATGTTCATTTTTTGTCAAAATATTGTACTTAAATAATTCTTTATTGTAATAACGTTCTTAAAACAATTGTATATACATTTTCTAATCTAAGTGACCCTAAATATCATAAATATTATCCATTTATACGCTTTTTCAAAATCACGGTTCCGAAATTAGTCGGATACTAGTTTCTAATCCTTATTTTTCAGCATTATTCCTGCATGCATGTGATAAAATACATACTATTGATATTTGATAAAAGTAGTTCATTTAAGTTTCAAGGTTACAATATAAACACTGAAAACTACTTTTATTTTTATTGATAATTTCCATTTAAAATATAAATATATTATTTACGTGTATAAATGATGTAACTTACAAGCATCCATGTATACACTAAACACAATTGTGAATTTTCAATGTATTCATATAAATGTAATTATATAGGCATTGATGTGGATGTGTTCGCAAAAGATGATACCTTGTGTAAAAAGATAAGCGGATGACAAACCAGACTGACAAAGGAAAAAGAAAAGATACATTTACATTTATGTATTAAAACATGCCTGCTTATATATATAAGTGGAGAAGAAGTAAAAAGAAAACTCGAAGCGAGAGAGAGAGAGAGAATATTGGAAAGCATGTTGTGAAGGCTTTTATGTATTTATATAATAATACAGGTATGTTTTAATACATAAATATAAATGCATCTTTTCTTTTCCCTCTGTCAATCCGGTTTATCAACCACTTATATTTTTACACAGTTTACATCATTTGCAAGCTCACCCCCACCAATATCTGTATAAGTATATTTATATCAATGCATAGTGCAAATTCCTAATTGTGTTAAATGTATACATTGATGCTTGTAAGTTACATCATTTAAAGGGCGTTTTTTTTAGAGGTATAGAACTTTAGATTGCAATAAAACAACGATGTATTATTCCATTGACAGGAATTTTTTTTATTCGAAAGATAATCTTGTGGCATTACATTTTAAATATGATTTCTGTCATATGACTGCCACGGCTGGCTCGGATGTAATCCAATCTGGACGTCCAATTTTCGATGACTTTTTTCAACGTTTGTGGCCGTATATCGGCAATAACACGGCGAATGTTGTCTTCCAAATGGTCAAGTGTTTGTGGCTTATCCACATAGACCAATGACTTTACATAGCCCCACAGAAAATAGTCTAGCGGTGTTAAATCACAAGATCTTGGAGGCCAATTCACAGGTCCAAAATGTGAAATTAGGCGGTCACCAAACGTGTCTTTCAATAAATCGATTGTGGCATGAGAGCTGTGTGACATGTTGCGCCGTCTTGTTGGAACCACAGCTCCTGGACATCATGATTGTTCAATTCAGGAATGAAAAAGTTAGTAATCATGGCTCTATACCGATCACCATTGACTGTAACGTTGCGGCCTTCATCGTTTTTGAAGAAGGATTCCACCAGCCCATAAAGCGCACCAAACAGTCAGTTTTTCTGGATGTAACGGTGTTTCGACATACACTTGTGGATTAGCTTCACTCCAAATGCGGCAGTTTTGTTTGTTGACGCAGCCATTCAACCAGAAGTGCGCTTCATCGCTAAACAAAATTCGCTTATGAAAATCGGGAACAACGGCAATCTCGTTTTGGGCCCATTCGACGAATCTACGCCCTGCTTGATGATCGTTTTGATGAATTGCCAAACCAAACTGAGAATAAATCTCTTGACAGCTGTTAAATCGGTCGCCATCTTGGAAAGTAATGCCAACATTAAACTTCTATACCTGGAAAAAAAACACTCTTTATTTTTCCAGTTATTCCTACATATATGTGATAAAATGTATACTATAGATAACAGATAAAAAGAATTCATTTATGTATGACATACATAAAATAAAACAAGTCATACAAGGTTAGTATGCATACAAGGTACTTTACTTGCATAGAAAGTTAGTATGAGAGTATTGAAAATTTTTATATTTATATTGTGAGATGATTCCCATCTAAAATATAAATATATTATTTACGTGTTAAGTGATACAACGTACAAGCATTGATGAATTGTGAATTTGCAATGCATTCATATAAATATAATTATAGACATCGATGTGGATTTGCTTGCAAAAGATGATAGCGTGTATAAAAAGATGATAAGTGGGTGATATACCGGATAGACAGAGGAAAAAGAAAAGATACACTTATATTTATGTATTAAAACATGCCTGCATTCTTACATATAATGTAAGCTGAGAAAAAGTAAAAAGAAAACTCGAAGCGAATATTGGAAGGCACGCTGCAGAAGCAAAACATGTGCCTTTGGTCTAATTAGTAAAATGACAAATAAGGATGTCAGAATTCGGGAGTAGGGAACCTGGAATTACTTTATTTGACATCAAAGTAATTACGCATTAGCATGATTAAGAAACGGCAGAAATGAGTTCATATTCTATTAATTTGCACTCACTGAGCGAATTCATTTGTTGTTTTTCACGTCGGTACAAAATTAAATTTCGATAGAGAGAGAAAAAGAGCAATGCTGGCCTCTTTTTTCTTTCGTATCTTTTCTGAGTTTCTTTCTCTTTTCTTTAACATTGCTATCTTAGTTTCTTCTATCATGCATGATATGCTTTACGTAAGATCTTTATCAGGGCAAACTGTTTCAATAATTAATCGTATTAACTATCCCGGAAAGGGGCTGTTGGTCTTGCTCTTCGAAAATTTCTTGTAAGTACTCTTTTTGGCTTCGACTGATTTTAAATTCATTGAAATGTAATGAAACTTTAAAAAAAACAGAACATATTTAGTTTTCTAATTGAATTCTTAATATGTCTTTCAATCGACTTTTCCTACAAAGATATAGCTTTTTTAATAGCATTATTTTTCAGTTATACATTGACTGGTAATTTTGCAGCCTACAACAGGTATTTGCCGTTTTTTTCCTTTTTGGATATGATTAAAATAATGAAAAAAGCTAATTAAAGAAAACACACAGTTATCTTTTAGAAAAATTAATTTTAATTAATCTTGTTCATTCCCTACACTTCAAAATCATGTGAGGACAACTCTGGTACAGTTTTTTCGCTTTTAATCGAATGCTTTTAAATGAGATTAAAAAAGGCTTATGAATTTGGTAAGGAAATTCATTGAGTTCAAGTTGAAAAGGAGTACTCTGTAGCCTTTAGACACACACAAAACAGTGTAATGTGTTATATTTTTATATATTGTAATATATAAAGTCATTTTATGTGTAAGAATATTCATGAATGAATAAGAGCATTCATGTTACAAATAAGAATGATTCACAAAATATAGAATCAATCTGCATGAAAGACACTTGAGTTATGTGTATTTGCTAAGTTTGCTAATTGTGTTCGAATCAACTTACAATGCCAGTTAGCAAATAAAAGAAAAATAATTTAAGAATAAAAATGTATTAATTACACAATATTTGTGCATTTTAGAAAATTTGCATTAAAAATATGAATATTTATCGAGACTTCTATATTTAATTTCTCACATTGTCTCAATTTCAATGAGAAACAATTAGAGATTTAATAGGACTCATGATTATTTTTGTAGGTTGGCTGATGACTTAGAATATAAAGCAATTTAATTTTATTATATCTTTAGAATATTCTGAAGCATATTGCCTATCAGTCTACAGAAATAGAGTATAACAAACATTCTAAGGAATGTGAAGAATCAATTAATGTATCTTGTAATTAACGTATCTTGTTATCAGATTTTCAATGCAAATTGTATTCTTCAGCATGGGTTAATGGTGTTTCTGTTAGAAGCAATTTTACACAAACTATTACTGATCATGAAAATCCACTTCAGCGTATTAATTCGGCTCTGTCATATAACAATTGGCTTCAAGGAAATACAATTGACATTCAATTGGACAGTGAAATCAATAATAAATTTATTTTTTGGCGAAAATTATTGCATCGAATAATTAATGTTATTATTACTTTGTCGGCTTGCAATTTACCTTTAAGGCTGTTTTCGCCATATGTACAAGAGCATGACCTTAGCGCGAAGCACATTCTTGGACAGAAGAAATGCTTCGATTTTTATAAAAAAAACTGTAACGTTTAACTCATGCATTTCTTTATAGTATAGTGTTTTTAAAATTTCAGAATATTTCATAAATAATTAGTTTTTCTTTTTAACTTGTAAAGGGAGAGCTCGTTTAGCATTATAGTAGAGGAAAAAAATGCGAAACACATTTTATAAAAGAAAAAATGTGTCAGCTCGTATAAAAATAAGTAGTATGATAAAATAAGTGATTCTCTACAGGATAGTGAAGCTAGAATACTATATTAATGTTTAAGTACTTTTATATATGAAAACATATTCACCATTTGAGACCTATTCTTTAACATTAGCCGAAAACAGCCTTAAGAGGCCACGATTAAAAACCCAGAGAAATTTTATATCAATTGTACAATTGCTATCTAATTATGATCTTGTTTTAAAGGAACTTCTTTTGAAGCCAAAGAGAGAAATAAATTATTTAAGTCCCACCATTCAAAATGAAATAATTAATTTGCTTGGAACCAAAGTTAGCGAAAATATTGTTATGAATATTAAAAAAGCCCCATTTCTGGCAATTATAATGAATACTACATAAGATATTTCAAAAACTGATCAACTTTCTGTAGTGTTTCGATATATTAATAGAAAAGAAAAGGATCATGTGCCTAACGAAATCAAAATCTGCGAGTCCTTTGTGGGATTTATGTCAGTAGCCGATTTCACTGCCCGAGGGATTAAAACTGAAATTTTAAATGCAATTGAAAAATATGGAATTGATTTGTCTAAACGCAGGGGACAGAGTTATGTTGGAGCAAATGTTATGTCGGTAGTATATGGAGGGTTACAAACCCTTATAAAAGAGCCTGCACCCAATGCCAATTATATTCATTGTGCATCACCTTCATTAAATTAATTTTAACTGACGCTTCAAAACATATTCCCAAAGAGTCCCAATTTTTCAATTGCTTACAAAATTATATACTTTTTTGGTAATAGCACAAAACTCTAGGCAATGTTAATTAATGGTTCTTCCAAAAAGTATAAAATAACTCTTAAAAAAGTGTGTCCTACTAGATGGTCATCAAGAAATGACGCCTTTTTTGGTATTCGGAAAAATTACCCTCTGATAAAGAAAGCTTTAAACAAACTAAGTTTAATTTCAACTAAAGGAAAACGAACGTGATGAATGTAAGAATAGAACTACTATATTAGAGAGCTATTATTTTATAGTGCTTGTAAACGTTTTTTTCTTGGTTATTAAAATCAATGACCCCGTTTCTAAAGACCTATAACGTGAAAAAAAATTATCTAGGAAAAGCTAGTATTTTGCTGAAGAATCTTCTGAACGAACTGGTAGCAATCAGAAACCAAAATTCATTCAGTTCTTTGTCAAACGAGTCTGAAGATCTAGATAAAGGATGGGGTGTAACACACACCTTCATAAAATACAACTATTATTTCAAGATAAATAAAAATAAAATTAAAATTGTGCATTTATTTTTTTGTTTTTTAAGAATATTTATTAAAATAGAAAATATAAACAAACATAAAATATAAGCGTTTTTCCTTACAGTTAAATAAAAAATTAAATTTTTAATGAGAACCTTGTCCTTGCAAAGCTATACTTAATGACGCAATATCAGGGTATAATTTGTAAATTTCAATTTGACACATGATTCTAATGTTCAGTTGGGAAGTAACCTTCTTTGTAAACTTTAATTAGATTTTATATAAGAAACTATTTGTTCATATATATACATATATATATATATATATATTTTATATAATAAATATATTTGTTATATATATATATGGCACCAAATATGGAAAGCGGAGCATATACAATTTTCTTCCAACAATAGAATCACTCCAATATCGATATCCAACAACTTAAAGTAGGTGTCGATTTATATTTCGTCAATTTTGGGAAACTACACTCATGTCCATAAATTAAGGATAATTCAGAATTACACGGAAATTGAACTCTAAAATAAAAATTTCACCTGTAAAATTATCACACACATCTTGAAGAAGAATATGCAAATTACAGGAAACCACCAGATGGCGCGGATAGTACATCACAATGACGAGGGTGTAAGAGAGGGGTACATAAGGAATGATGGCAAAGAAGTAAAATTGTTCACAAGCGCTTTAAAAGCCTTTCAGCGCAATAACCGCATAGTTATAGCCCAAAGGAAGCATTTGGACGATTTTTTACGTGGTAGAATTATTGGACGACTGGAATGTGGACGCATCCAGCTGGAAGTATCCGAGGAACTTGTAATCGCCCAGAGTGTCATCTCCAGGCTTTGGCAACGATTTCCAAGATGATGGTAATGTGAGTAGATGTTACAGCGCAGGTTGCCACCGAATCACACCGCCGAATGAGGACTGGTATTTGACAGTTACTTCCAAAAGAAACAGACGGAGCACAGCATCAGACCTGTATCGTCAGCTCTCTTCAGCTACCGGTACGACAGTTTCAAGGCAGACCGTGTA
Organism: Trichonephila clavipes; assembly: GCA_019973935.1. Lineage (NCBI taxonomy): Eukaryota > Metazoa > Arthropoda > Arachnida > Araneae > Nephilidae > Trichonephila > Trichonephila clavipes. Next base: position 277,535 of record BMAU01017908.1, read on the forward strand.
CAGACGCTTAGGGAACTTTGGTCTATATGCTCGTAGGCCTGTCAGATGTGTTCCACTTACCGCAACTCACTGTCGCCTGCGATTAACCTGGAGTAGAGAGCATGCATTGTGGACCCCACAACAGTGGTCTTGTGTGATGTTTTCCGACGATTCCAGGTTTAGTTTGAAGTCTGATTCTCGCCAGACTTTAATATGGAGAGCGCCAGGTACCCGTTACCACCAAGAGAACACCATTGAACGACATCGTTACGGTGGTGCAGGATGGCTCGTTTGGGGAGGAATTATTCTTGGTTCCAGAACTGACCTGCCTGTTTAGAGTGTAACGATGACAGGCCACATCTATCGGGATGTCATTCTGAAGCAACATGTACGTTTGTTTCTGGGCGCCATGGGTGCTGAATTTCTGTTTATGGATGACAACGCCCGTCCTCACTGTGCAAACATTTTAGACGAATGCCTTCAATCGGAGGATATCACCCGTATGGATTGGCCAGCATACCCACCGGACTTAAATCCAATAGAGCATGTGTGGGATATGCTTGGCCGACGAATTGCAGCCCGTCAACCCCCTCCCACCTGTCTACCGGGACTTCGGAGGGCATTGCTTGATGAGTCGTGTAATATTCCCCAAGATCAGATTGATAATTTGATACTCAGCATGCCTAGGCGTTGTAAGGCCTGTATTGCATCGTCCGGGAGACAAACTCCGTATTAACCATCATACTAACCATGTTATACTGTTTTTTGTAAATAGGTTTTTTTTAAAAAATTTGCTCCAGGGAGTAATAATCGCAATTTTTATTAATTATGTCAAACATATAGCATTTTTTTTTTGCTCTTTACCTTTTGTTTAATAAATAGACTTTACAAATAAGTCAAATTTGTTTTGCTTCTGTTTCTTTCTTTTCCTGAGCTTCATGATCCTTAATTTATGAACATGAGTGTAAAAATAAGACCTTACCGATTCAAATTTTCAAACCGAGATTAAATCGATTTGAAGATTTCATTGAGTGCGAAATACAGATTTAAAATTGCCTTCTTCTTTAATAACTATTCTATCTTTCATATTTCGAATATGCAATATCTATCTTGTTGCATTTTAGCTGGAACATTAAAACACAAATTTGTAACAATCCCATTAATTCCATAAGTAGTGATATCAGATACTACTTTCCTTAATCTAGCGTTTCTCAAACAGTAGGGCACCCCTCCCCCCGGGGAGGCGTGATAATCCTATCAGGGGGCGCGAGTAAATCGAAAAGTCTAAAATAAAAGAGTATTTTAAAAAATTATTAATTTACTGAAAGGTAGCAAAACAAAATATACCTCTGGACATAATAAAAATAAAATACTCATTTACACCAGTGCTTCTCAAACTTTTAATATACGCGACCCACTATTCAATCATCATTTTCATCGCACCCTCTCCATACAATAACAATGCATTGAATTTAATAATACTATACTTTGACACTAAAGCTACAATGCGACTTTAACCTCTTATGCGTCACCGACATATATAAACGTCTCACTCAGCCAAAGCATTAATTTTCTGGACGTATATGTACGTCTTTCCGAAGCACGATCTTTTCTGTGCAGTGCTATCCATAAAATTATCCCGAAGGCTTTAGAATGCAATAAAAGGACTTTGACATTGTTTGTGGAGGTTGATGGATTGATTATTAACGTCGCACTGTTCAGCTACACGAGGGCTTTTGGCGACGGACCACGTAAGTTTGAACCATGGTCAAGTGACGTGTGTTTGCGGAGGATTTACTTATTTCAGAGAATCTGCTTATTTATTTCTTTTCTCCTCCCCCTAAAAAACATCAAAATAAGCTCGTCTACGTGAAAAACGGTGGCATTGGGGAGCGAATCACGTGACTTTTAATTGGCAGTTAAGGAATTAATTATAAACCGAACGAATTATCAAGATAAGTGTTAATACAAGCCCATGGGGTCACTGGTAATTGTCAAACTTGTTTTTAACTTAGTATTGTTAAATTAATAAAATATAAATTGTACAGTACTAATACATTTATAAGTATATTATATCAGTGTAAATGTATATTTTATATTTTATTATATCAGAAAGCATTTTGTTTGTTTAATTTCAGTAATTTAATAATTTTTTTTAAATAACCTTTTTTGTTTTCTACTTTTCAATAGGCTCGCTCCCCCCTTCGTAGAGTTATCACGCCCCCAAGAGGGGTGACCCATAGTTTGAGAAACGCTGATTTACACTGATATAATATACCAGAGTACTTGCCTTATATACTAGCTACTGCCGTATCAGTGATACGAAGCCTCCAAGTTTCAGAGGCAAGAAATTCTTCTTAATGTCTTTTTGATTGCAGAGCAGTATGCAAGTATAAAAAAAGTGTAGATGAAAAAAAAATTCTTTTATATGTATTCTACCGGGGTGATTTCTTTTTAATGGAATACAATTGCTCTTAAGAACAATATCTGAAACTCCTTTTGCATCAAAATAGATTTTCTCTGATAAGGAGAGGGCAAGGTCTTGAGGTCACGGATCAAATTTTGTAGGATTTAGTTTCCCTGTTGAAGAAGATATATGGATATAGGGGACGCTACTCAATAATTTTTTAGATCCGGGGCGTAGCAATTTGGGAGGTTAAAAACGGCTGCATTTTTTTTTCAATGGGATTTCCTGGTACCACCTTATAGCCTCTAAGGCAGTGGTCTTCAAACTTTTTCTTCTTACGGAACTCCTAGATCTTGAAGGTGTTTTCGTGGAATTCTTAGAAATAGAAAATGTTTCCGTGTAACCCTATTACCCACACATACTTAGAAGAATATATCTCAAAATAATATTTAAAGTAGTTCAACATGTTATAGGTACTTTATGTAAAGGCAATAAAAGAGATATAGCATTTATTATTAAAAAATTCTCGTTTTTTTCATTTAATTTACTCATTAATAATATCAATTTATGATCCAAGTGTCACCAACTAATGCCTTATATTTTGTAACTGGAAGATATTTAACATTTTTAAGGAATAAAATAACGTTAAACATAATTTTAACTTATAAGCGTGAAAAGATATTTATTATTTCATATAAGTAGCTATATTACAATGGAAAAACAATTTTATGATTAAATTGGAAACAAGTAATATAAAAAAAATTCAGTTAATTCCTACTTAGGCCAATAAAGAAATATTTTATTTTAGTTACTTCTTATTGAATGATTACAATTCATACAAATATGTATATACATATGATAGAATCACAATACTAAGTAGCAAAACAGAAAGCGATTTTTCTTTCTATTAATGGTATTGGACTATTATTTTTGTTTGTTACTATTTATTCATTCGTAAATGACATTTTCAGAAATTAGAACATCCCAGATGGGATTCGAATCCACGACCTTTGGAATAGAAGTCCAAAGTGCTACCCATTGCGCTACAGAGACACAACGAGCGATTTTTCTTTTTATATAGAGTGTTGGACAATTACTTTTATGTTTGTTACTTTTTATTCTCTCATTAATTACATTTAAATATTAAATTAATATTTCAAAAGCCGTATTAACATCACCCGCTATAAGTTTAAAAAATGTATTTGAACTTGAATGGATAAAAAGAAGGTATTTCACTAAAGATTGAAAATTTGAACAAGGTATATCTATAGAGAGTAAGATTGTGAATGAATAGACGGAATTGAAAAACAGAGAAAACAATATAAAATTAGCATGTTTACTTATCATTTAAGCAGTCTGTGAAGGTTTTAGTAACTGTTTCGAAGTTAATATCGTAATATTGAATCGAAAATTTTTTATCTTTTATTCCATAGTTAATAATATTCACGAAAATTTATGTAATTCAAAGTGACAGACTACGTTTGGAACCATGATTTTGAAACGGTATACAAATGGATAATTTTTTGATATATTTAATATCAGTTGAATTAGAATGTACATATAAAATTATTTTACGAATATTATTACGTGAAAAAACTATTTATATGCCATTTCTCGGCCAAAAATGGAGAAAGGCGCCATAAATCCTTTGTCACTATTCCAATTACTAGTGAAATACCCGTGATGAGCAATTCTGTGGCCAAAATACGTTTTGCATAAGTAGTCATTCTCACAATAGAAGGTTTTAAAAAGTTTGTTTTCTTTAACTCTGTGAATTCCAACGATTATGGTGTGATTCTTTGTGGGGTGAAATGTTGAAAATATGAGCGAGAATAGGAGATCACCTATCGTAGTGGCGCTTTTAAACGTAAATTAAAATGAAGAAAACATTGTATAGAAATTCTCAAAAATTACAGTTTCTTTTCCTACAGTCAACAAATCTGACTTATTTGGATTGTAATGGTAAGATTTTTTCCCCATTTCTTCCTTATACTGTACAATACAGTTCATATCACATCCGACTTTATTTTGACTCAGTTAAAACATTATATGAAGTTCCTAGTAAAACCATGTAAAATAGATAGTATATTAAACCTAACTCAGTGACGTAACAGCCCATAGAGGGTCAAGGCCTCCTATTCCCTTCTTGGTTTTCATGACCTTGGGTTCTGAGGAGCAAGATCAGAAGTTCCTATCATGTGATCAGTCTAACGTGAACCTCCCAGTGATTAGTTCCTAAGCAAGCTTGGTATTCATTTATTGACCCACTGAAGGGAAGACCTTGCCTAGCCCGGGGTGAATCCGGGACTTGTGGCGCGGAAGTGCGCTATGCTACCACTCAGCCACTGGGATTCAGATAATACATTTGTATTGTAAAAAGGAGTTATACGTGCCACGTTTATTAAGTCATGTAGGATGAAACCAAAACGTAATTTAAACATTGCATACATTTATCATGAATTTTAAAGTTATATATGTTTCAGTAAACAATTAAAATGAAATGAAGAACGCATAGATATTGCCTCAACACATAGACAATAAATTAATTTTATTTGAAATAATAATTTTAAATTATTCACCTCTTTTTGTATATAATGGATTTGTTAATATTGTGTAAGGGAAGTAGAAATCGCTATTTTTAATTTTTAAAATCTATGTTATGCTGCTATGTTGAAATCCAATAAACGTTCTCATCCTGTAATAACGTTTTGAGAAAACAAACTGCCTTCAGAAATGTATTACAGTTTGAACATTTTTAAAGAAGGGAAACTTTTTATTTTTGTAACTGTTTTGATTTAGCAAGCACTTCATTTATAATTTTAAAAATATTAACTGAACAATTATTCATATCGTGTAATAATTAAGTTTTAATCCATGTTTTGATCAACATTTTAAAAATTACTTGCTAGATTTGTGCAAAATGGTTGGTCACCATGAGATGGCACCTTATTCGTAATTCGGAAAAATTACTCGGTAATAATGAAAGCATTATGTATACTTAATTTAATTTCAACTAAACGTGAGAAATATAAAGATATAATTACTATACTAGAGAGGTATGATTTTATAAGATACTTTTGACCATTTTTTTCTTGGTTGTATGAAATCATAGACCCTATTTCTATAAATGTACAGCATGAAAAAAATGACCTACGAAAGTCTAATATTCTGTTGAGTAATCTCCTGAGTAGACTGGAACTAATAAGAAACCAAAATTCATTCAGCTGTTTGCTAAAGAGCCCGGAGATCATGAAAATGAATGGTATATAATGTCATGCTTTCAGAAATGAAAGGGAAGAAAACGCCTTTTTTTATGAGTTCAGAAGAAGAGAGCATTTCAGATCCAGAATCGTTTCTCAAAGTCAATGTGTATTATTGCTGCTTAGATGTGTTAATATCCCAATTCCGACAAAGATTTCAGTGTCCTTGATCCTAGCAATATTTTCGAAATCTTACAACCGCATAAACACTAATCCTTTTCAAACTACTAAATAAAAAAAAGCCGCAAAACTAGCTATTGAATAGGATAAGTACTTAACACACAGTATCTATGAACTATTAAGTGCTTTAAAAAGCTGTTTAAAATCCGAAATTGAGAAAATCCATTCTTACGAAAAGCACGCAGAATTATTGTTACTTAATTACAGTAGCCTCACCTCCAGTTTCTCGGATGTTATGGTAGCATGCCTACTACTTTATTAATTGTTAAGTAATGAAGGTTTTTAATACATTATATCTATGCATATTTATTTTGACACTTTCATGTATGTTTTATCGATGCGATCATTTTTATTTATTTTCCAAAAAAGGGCACTAAAGAAGTTTTGATTCGGGGTCTACTCAGGGTTAGCTACGTCCGTGATAGTATACTTTTATATGTATCAGTGCTACACAATATATTTGATCATTAATTCATCAACACTAAGTTAAGAACCAGTTTAACAATTACTAATGACCCCATGGGCTCGTCATATACTAAATTTAATACTTATGTTGATAATTTGTAAGGTGTATAATAGAAGTCGTATTGTAGCTTTAGCATCAAACCACATTATTACTAAATTCGATGTATTGTCATTGTATGGAGGGGGTCGTGCTGAAAATGATGATTGAAAATCGGGTCGCAAATACTGAAAGTTTGAGCAGCACTGCTTTAAATCCAATATAAAAGACATTTGTTAAGGAATTAGATTTGCTCTTCCCGAGTAATATCGCATGAGAGGAGATATTTTTACCAAATTTATTTTTTATCCAAATTATGTGCATGTTGATAGAATAACTCTGTTTTTGTTTTTCAGTATGTTTCCTTAGTAAAATGTTTGCTTTGCACGGAATTCGGATTATTTCGTAAAAAAATATTTGTTTTACTTCTCTTACCGTCGGCACCTCAGCCTACAGTGGGGAAGGTCAACGGGGTAATCATAGAATCTAAAGCAGAGCTATTCAACCTTTATTCCCGCTGGGCCACATACATGTAACAAGTAAGGTAAATCGAGGGAAGTTGCCACATTTCAGGATTTTTAGATTAGTGTATTAAAAATTGAAATAATAAGACCATATAAAAATACACCTTATTTTTGAATATTTAATTGATTATGTATACAAGTTAATTCTTTTCTTAGTATGAAAATAAGTAAATTTAATGTTAAAGAAATCCATTTAATTGTGGCATGTTCCCCATATATATGGTAAAGTTGCAACCAGTCTTGGAGTAAGATAAAACACAACATAAATAAAAAAAATACAAACATTACAAAATCAAATGTGAAGTAACAATAACTGAATAAAAACGAAAAGATTAAATTCCTTCATAATTAGTTTGTTAAAAAGAATAACAGTACAGGTTTGAATGACAGCCTACACAACATTTTACTCAGTGCAAATGATTATCATTGCAATCTTCATGCAACCATTTGTTGCATTCGATGCACTGAATCCAGTCACACTTGGGAACTTTTTTAGTATAAAAGTACCCTTAATACACAGAACAGAAATCGTCTCTCTCTCTCTCTCTCTCATTACTATCTTCATCAAAACTCTCACCACTGGTATCTTAGAGAAATTTCTTTACTTGAGAATGACAAGCTGACACGTCTCTTTTTCTTCTGTTTTTTTTAAGGTTTATTGTTATTTGCTTTGTCCTTTAGATCTTTTCTAGCTTTCCTCGGACCTTATCTCACATATTTGCTCTTCTCTGTGATTCAGTTAAAATTTCTGATGATTGCTTTCTACACACGGATGGTTTACGTTTTTCGACCAGAGGAATAGGGCTAATTGCTTCTAGACACGAGATTCCGTGTTCTGCACTGGTGGAGGCAATCATTGGTGATAGTCCTAGTGGAAGAATCCTAGGACTGCCAGTGGAAGCAACTGCTGGTGTAGACATACCGTAGGATTCACTTGTGGAAGCTACAACTGTAACATTACTGGAACCATCAGAAATAGAAAATGCGTGCTGTGGGATTCCTTGCGGGTTTTATAGAGGTAAATCCCAGTAGCTGAAAACCCAGAAGTACCATTTTCTACTGTGGCTGCCTTGCTCCAAGCTGCATTCAGAAGAAGTCTTGACACTTTATGATTTAGCTTGTGTATCAAGGAGCTCAAGCCTTGTTGCCAATATGTTTTCAGCGGTTTAAAAACCTAGCGATCAAATGACTGTAAACACTGGGTAATGTGGCTTGGAAAAAAGACAGAAAAGAATTACTTCATTTTCTGCAGCTAAATTTAATACTGCCACATCTGAACAATGGGAAGCGTTGTTATCTAAAATGAGTAGAGCTTTCCCAGGTTTTTCCTCAGATAAAATGATTCTTCAGAAACTTCGTTAACATATTTGAGTTGATGTAGGGGGATGTTTCATTCATCTGTATTTGTGAACTCGACGGCAGGCCATCCCATACTCAGGCTTCTTTCGTTTACCTTTAAGAATACAATATGGAGGAAGAAAATTACCTTCGGTATTGGAGTATGCCACTACATTTGTGGTCTCTCCCATCTCCCCCAACGTGGCGGGGTGGACATCACGTGATCCTTTCTTTGCCATAACTTTCGTGGGTTCATTATTCATTTGAAGACCACATTCATCTAAGCTATAGATCTACCTTGAATTTGCTAAAAATGAATTTTTTTGCAGAACTGTCTACAGCAGTCTGAAGTAGTAGTCGACTGCACATTCCTAATCCTCGTCCTATGGAGATCCCCTGTGCTATCCTCACAGCATAATTATTAATTGCAGTTATATTTTATATTATAATATACAGTGTTATAAAATGGGGAAAAACCAAATTTTAAAGTCCATTTCATTTATTTCTGAACCATGTGGCGTCTTTCCCTAAATACACAAGTACAATGCCACACACGCTTATTTTCTTATTGCTGTAGTGTTATTACCGCTTCTACATGCCTCGTATGTGTAACATAATACGTAACTCACTTATGTTGCTAATTAAAGTAACAAGTGCATATATGAACTTTATAGAGAACGTAAAAGTATAAAAGCTGGTCTCACTACTTTAAATACTCACAAGATCCAAAAATAACACCGTGACTAAATACGATTAATTCATATAAATTCACAAGCCATACTCAATGTCAGATCAGACTGTCCACTAAAGTAACTCAGAATTGCCCTCTATCGAAGCAAAAAAGTGCGATAAATAAACTTGCGTTTTCCCCCGAATTACCTTATTTCACGCCAGAAAGAAACCACTGTAAGACCAAAGCAACATTGGACACAGTTAAATTGATGAAAATGTAAACTTTATTATTTTTCTCTCTCTCTCTCTCTCTTTTTATTTTAATACTATATTAATTTCTCTATCAAACACACACACACACAAATATTTGCTTTTTTTACGTTTTTTACTGAGTTATATCGTAATTTCGATTTCCTTTAATTTCTGACAAAACACCTTATTTAAATTGATATAAAAAAGCATATTAATAGCAGAATTGATATATGTGATTGCTTGATTTGGAGAATTATCAGCTAAATTTTAAGGGCATTGTTCTTAAATAATTGAATTTCTTAATGCAATGGGCCATGAATGGGTCACTTAGAAAAGTCTGGCGAGCCACATGCGACTCGTGGGCCGCAGATTGAGTATAGCTGGCCATAAGGACCAGTTTTTTTTCACGATGCCACAATGAGTGATGCATCATTTTACAAGTATTACATAAACGTTTTGATTTACATTGAATATTTAAGGCTAATAATGAGTTACAATTAAACATAGGATATATATATATATATATATATATATATATATATATTACTTAAAGCACAGAATATACACGCAGGTGGTTTCAGGAGAATTCTTTTAAGGCCAAAAATGGAATATAAGACATAGCATTTAAATAAAAATGCGTTAGACGCATGCAGAAGAGGCAGGGCGACAAATTTAAGTCTCTCTGTCTCTCCTGTTACGAGATAGATAGCTATATCATAATTTATAGAATGCCTTTTAAAAATTGTTCCACGTGGTACATCTGGCACGCGTGCCATATGTTGTCGAGACGCCTGGTATAACATGTAACATTGTTTTTTTTAATGAATTCTTTTTTTAAGTTCCTTTCTCTTTTCTTCTCTAAGTTAATGATTCTTCTCTAAAATCTGTTATTAAATAATTCAACACCTGTAAAAAAATTGTTGATACCCCATTCATCTCTTCTTGTTTGGGAATTTCTTTATATCTTTACTCTGAAATATTAAGTTTTTTTCAAAGCACAAATCAATGTACACTCTTTAGTTAAATACCAGAAAAGAAGTTTTTTAAAATCACATTCAAAAAACAGTACTCGAAAAATGAAAATTTAAATATCGCAGCAAAATGATAATTTTAATTGATATGCAGGTATACATTTTTTGAATAATACTAATATCAACTGAATATTGACAGGAAAAATATGTTTAGTAAGTATACTTCGGCTATACCCATTAAAGATTAATGATAGAAGTAACTGAAATTTTAAAAAAGGTATTTAGAAAATGAAAAACTTTGCACATATAAAGGAGCTGAATTTATCTACAAACACACTAAAAAGTTGTTTAAAAATAAGATACTCATTGATTTACATAAGAAAATGTGGGGATATTTTTGTTATAAAAGTAGAAATGTGGACAGATTATTAGAATTGAATTCTTAAAAAAAAATTATAACAATTCGTATCATAACTCTATCAAATGATATTTTAGGAACTAGTAAAGAAGAAAATCATGGTTAAATTTCAAATTAATTTCATTTCATTTTTGAGCATTTCAGAAATGAATGTAAGAAAACTAATGAATTAGGTCCTGCTTGATATTTTATAAGTCCTGGTTTTTCATGGAAATCCATGTTAAAAAAAAACCTTAAAGAGAATTATAAATAATTAAGATAGGATTTCAATGAAAAAGAAATTAGCGGACGTATATCTCAGTGTTATAACAGATATGGAAAATCGAATAATAATCAGAAGATAAAAGGTAATGATTAAAGTATGGAATCTATTTACTTCAATAATGCTTATAAGTCATATGATTGGGCTATGTCGGTTTTAAATCACTGAAAAAATGGGCAGAAAATGTAATTAAATACCAGATCATTTTTTGTAATCAAGTACATATTAGTAGATGATTTAAAGCAGCGTTTCTCAAACTGTGGGTCTCGCCCCCTAGGGGGGCGTGGTAACTTTACAAGGGGACGCGAGCATATTGAAAAGTGGAAAACAAAAGATTATTAAAAAGAATTATTAAACTCTCTGAAAGTAAAACAGAATACATTCTGATATAATGAAAAAATAAAATACTCATTTTTCCTCTGATGTAATACACTTATAAAAGTATCAGTACTGCACAATGTATTTTATAATTAATTTAACCATACTAAGCTCAGGACAACATCAATAATTACCAGTGACCTCATGGGTTTATCATATATATAAAATTATTCCAAAAAATTAACATTTATCACTTATCTTAATAGTTTGTAATTAAACTGTTAATTGGGCCGATTATAAGTCACGTGATTCGCTCCCCAATGTTGCAGTTTTCCATGTAGGCGCGTATACGTGATGTGTTTGGGGGAGAAGTAATAAAAAAAGTAAATCCTCTGAAATAAGTAAATCCTTCGTAAATACTGCGGAGGTCATTTTTTTGCATTCCCAAGCCTTTGAAATAATTTTATGGATAGCAGTGCACATAAAAGATCATACTTCGGAAAGACGTGCCCTTGGCAATTAATGCTTTGGTTGAGGGAGGCATTTATCCTCGCAAGTGGCACTTAAGAGGCTAAAGTTGTATTACAGCTTTAGTGTCAAAGTATAGTATTATTGAATTAAATGCATTGTTATTGTACGGAGGGGTGATGAAAATTATGGTTTAATATTGGGTCGCAAGTATTCAAACTTTGAGAAGCACTGATTTAAAGTATCCAAAAAATTACGATTCCCATTCAGATTTGTCAATAGTTCTTGAAAGTCGAATTCCAAATAGATCTGAACTAAGTAAATTATTAATAAATTTATGTATAAGTATCTATATCATAATAAATATCATTTGCGTAACTTGAGTGCTAAGTGAGCCCTGGATCAAAATTTCTTGGGGCCCTTTTTTTTGGAAAAGGGAACCATGTTAATGATATAAATAATAACGCTTTACGATTTTTTGCTTACACATATTAGGGCCCCTGCAGCTTGGGGGCAGGGCCAATCCTAGTAGGTGGGCAGTGCACGCGAACGGAAAATTCAAGGGGCGGTCGCATATAGTTCTATCAATCAAGCAAAACATTTCTCAAAATAAAACTCATGATAAGTCGAATAAATATGCTGAATTTTAAATAGTACTGGAAAAACCGAAATAAGTCCCGATAACAAAGCATAGTTTAAGCAAAATAGAATGTTAGTGCAGAGTGTGTTAAACCACACACATTGTCCATCAATAACTACTCAAACGCATTCTTCATTTGGTAGCACAATTCGTGGCAGAGCCCGCAATACCGCAAGAGAAGAGGTTTTTTTTTGCCTATATCAATGGTACTGGGAGCGCACTGTGGATCGATGCTTAAAAAACCCCTCAAAAAGGATTTTTGCGAAAGTTGCTTTACAAAAATATCTAATATGGTTAATATTGCCTAAGACATAGGAATGTTTAAATTTAATATGCATTGGAACCTATTTTTTAAAAATATTACATGTTTCCTTTCCATGCTTCAACTCTAGGATTAGAAAGAATCTCGCATTCACTTTTGTAGACAGATGTGGTGGTAGGGGGGAGCCTCACAGATCGAAGCTAGGAACTTTACTTTTGCGGCGTATTGGTAGGGAGACAAACTACAGTGTTTCAGAGTGGCGGGGGAGGGAGGAAACGTCCCTCCTTTTCTTTTTAGCGGTGTGTATGTCGCGGATGACCTTGTACGAGCAGAATTTCCTACTCGAAACGAAAAATGCCGAAGGACCGTTACATACCTGAGCGTGACGTTCATTTAAGTTCACTCTCCAGCAAAACGCGCCAATAGAAGCTATCACTTTAAACATTACAAAGTGAGTGAGTTAATATTAAAGTCATCCTGGTCACCTATTTGAGGGCTTTTGGTGAGGGACCTTGAAATTTTGAACAATGGTTAAGTGACGAGGACGACATCTGAGCTGGCACCAACCTCTCATAACTACCACGCCAGCGGGAGGCCATTTGAGTTCTCGATAAATTCAACATGTATCGCTCCTCTTAAGAGTGGGGCTTCAGTGGTAGCAAAATTGCCAGGAGGCAGTAATAAATCATTGTGGGCAACCACCTCGATTTCTGGATTTCGAGTGCTTACACAGCATAGGCGAAAAAATAAATTCGGCAACCTTACCCCCCCCCCACTTCTTTTTACGAATAAGATGGATATCAATAAAAGAGATTTTTTCTTTTACTGCCATTTTTTAAGCAAAAGGTATGTCACAATCATTTACTAAATGAACTTTTTTAATTAATTTTATTATTTCAATTCCTAAGAAGGAAATTATTGTTAAAATAATATGTTTTGTTCGCGTTAGATACATGTTTAAATAATTTACTAAACACAATGGAATGAAAAACTATGAAATGAAAGCAAAATATTGAAATGTTTTTATCAGATAGTTTTTCTTCTTTTTGAATGTTTTGTTCAGTAAATATAAATATATATATCTAGGTTTTCTCTATACTGTTTTTTTGACACTTACATATATATATATATATATATATATATATATATATATATATATATTTGATTAAATGTTTAGAAAAAAGGAATCGTTTCAATAGTTATCGCTAAATTTTCTTTTATTTAGTATTTGTAGAAAATGGATTTTAATTAATTATATATATATATATATATATATATATATATATATATATATATATATATATAGACTTAAAACGGATTATTTCTATTATTTAATTACTAAATCAATTATTTGTTAATTAAAAAGTACATTGCCTGTTAGTTTGGATAAAAATTAATTTTAGAGACATTTTTAAGCTAATTATATGTAACGCTTGACTGATACATGAAAATCTGAAATCTATTTCATTATTTTAGATTTTTAGAAACTTACTATTGTTAAAAAATAATGAAAGTTTTTTGTTTTACTCTTAGCTTCAGAATAGTTTTCTATTTATTGCTTTACATTAATAATTTTTAACTATCACAATATTGTTTCTTATAAGTCATAGATTAAAATTTAAAGATAAATCTTATCGGGTCGGGGGGAATAATTTTACACTTAAAAAAAACCCGTGTAATACCGAGCTATAGAGAGGGAAAAGAAACCTGTCTTATGTCGAAAATAAGTGAAATAAATTACAAAAAAAGGAAAATGTAATGACATAATTATAGAAATCACTTACATTGCGTACGTACAAACACACACACAGAAATGCTGGCGTCATGAGGGAAAGAGAAAGCCCGTGTAATGCCGGGCTATGCATTTAGTATTAAGAAATAAAATGTAATGTTGAAAGAAACTGTTGCATAAGTTAAAATTGTTGCATCAGCTCCCTCCCCCTTTTAAATGGAAAGCCTTATGCATCACAAATGGGAATTTAGTAATATATTAAAAAATGATCAAGAGGATAAAAGAAAAGAATAATAATTTCTTAAGTTTGATTTTAGAAAAAAAGTATATTTGTGAAATTTTAGTTCTGAAATCATTTGAATATTTAATTAATTTTATTGAATTTAACTTCTTAAATTTGATTTCAGAAAGAAGCAATATTATGAAATTTTATTACTGAAGTCATTTGATTGTTTTTGTAGTAATTGCAACAATTATAGTGCGTATAATTTGACTGGCTTTTGTAGTTTTGCTTTACTTAATGAAAAATGTTATAAATCCATTTCTACATTTAAATCAGAGTAAAAACAGTATTTTTTCATTTATCTTTAACTTAATTTTGAAAAAGAAAACCAAAGGGAAACAGATTTTATATGACTACGAACAGGATTAAAAATAAACTTTCAGCCAAATTCTGTTAAAATATGACAATTTAATTTCTTATAATTAATTTCAGTAGTCATTTGACTGCTATGATTTATTGATACTTAAAGAGTTTTTTTATGGGGTTCTCCGGAAATATTTTATAGTTTCAATGGTCCCATGTGCCCAAGTATTTTGAAGACCACTGGCTTAAAGGGATAATACTAGTTCTTATAGTCAAAATTTCTACGTCTTTTGCTTGTTCCAATTTTAATGGGATTTGCCGGGCAGAAATGTAAGGTGGTACTGCGGTAATTAAACCACCTCTTGGTCTGTCCTGTCTGTACATTCCAAAAATATTCTTTCTTGGGAAATTAAGTGTATCATAATTTTTTAAAAAAAGATTCTCGAAAGATCCATGCATCAGCAAGAGAAAAGGGAGAGATTTTGAAGCATACTGATTCATTTTTAATGCTTTTGCAATTCCATTTAAAAAAACCAATTAAGGGGTGTTGGAAACCTCTCTCTCTCTCTCTATACTGACAATGTTAAATTGGCTGTTTTCGATGTACCTTTTCTCAAAATCTGTTTTATGTACATGCTTGAAATTTTTCATACTATTAAAGTACCTCTCTTATTATACTTAAATGAGCTTTTAGCTAATTTTGAATTTTTTAAGAAATTATGAAATATTTTATCAAACATTGCGAAATTTGACCCATTTTTTACTTAAAAAATTTGTAAAAATTAAATTTTTGAGTGTTTTAAAAAAAGCTCATTTTAGTATATATTAGACATCATTACAAATAATTCATAAAAAATTTACATACCTGTGAACAGTAGTTTCTTAGAAAAGGTACATCGCACATTAAAATTTACATTTTGAGATAAATTGATTTTAAAGTATACAGTGAGACTCCTAATCGGCTGGGAAATAAAAAATAAAAGGCTCAATTTAAAATAAAAGATACATGTTTTGGTTCATATCAGTCATTACACTATTAAGCAAAAACAAAGTAATTTGTTTGCAATTTTCGCCATTAAAATGGGCGTGGCCCAAATTCAACGATTATTTAAAAATACGTTTTAAGGGCTTCTAAATACCCTAGAGGTTCAAGTAAGGTATTTTTAAAAAGGTTAAAATCTATACAATTTGAAAATGTAAAAATCTCAAATTGTCAAAAACATAAGATTTTAGCTTTCCAACACCCCTTAAAACACACAAGTAATATTAAAAAAACTCAAGTCAATTCCTACTGAGATCAACAAAGAAATCTTTTTTACTTTTTATTAAATACCCATAGTTGCAATTAATATAAATATGTATATACGTAAATGACTGAATCACAATATTAAGTGATAAAATAGAAAGTGATTTTCCTTGAATTTTCCATTTTTCTTTTTCTATATCGTGCGGTGGACTATTTCTCTCTTTTTGTTTGTTACTCTTTCTTGATTAATTAAATTTAATAATTCTAATAAACACAAAAACAAAATCACACTTTCAGAAATTAGGCCATTCTAGGTGGACGGCCTTTGAATTAGAAGTCCAACACGCGCGTTATCCATCGCACTACAGGGACACAACTGTCGCCTTTTTTTTTATGCATGTCACCGGCAAAGTATGAAGTCCGGCATTCTATAGAATGCCTAAAACTAACCGGCAATGTATGAAAAGATTCTTATTTCACACATTGTCATGGGATTCTATGTAATGCCCAATGATATACCGACGAAGTATGAAATACATCTCCGATTCGTTTCGAATATTGTGTGGCAAAGCCCGATACTTTTAACGCATGCCTCAGGTTCAGGATTTGTCAGTTGATCATTGTGGTTTGTTCGGAAGAGTCAAAATACTCAATTTTACTTAAACTTGTTCAGGCAAAAATTGGTTTTTTCCTGTGCTGCATGAAAATGGAGAAACAAGTTGTAGTTTTAGACAAGGAGTCATGGCCTATAGCAGGGGTAGGCAACCTACGGCGCACAGTATAATTATCAGTGACACGCAGCACTACTCAACAAATTTGTCAACATTTGAATGAACTTCATAAATTTCTAATAGACCTTATTTTACAAACATCTCCTGATTTTGGTTAATTAAGGAATTAGGAAAAAATTTGAAAGATAACTCTAAAGGCAAATTTGGAGGACTGAGGAATTCTGAAAGAACTTTCTACCAAATACAAAAACGTTACACGTTATGAGATTGAACTGTACATCCCCTTTGTGAACCTTTTGGCAGAAAAACATAAAAATTATTTAAAAAAAGGCATTGTTGTGAAATTTAGGATTTTTTTTTTCTGAATGCCAATATATTGACAATTGTAATGAGTGGGAAAAATGGCTTCTATCGACTTGGAACTCCTGAAGGGTTTTTAAAACAAGTTTATGCGAAATTGCAATTTACTTTGTGCCCTAAGTACTTGCTTAGAATTAAAGATATTCCTGACCATAAAATTCCTCATCTGTCAGTTGCAATTGCTCATTCCAATGGAAGCAGTAAAAGATTCGTCAAATGTATGTGTAAAACAAAAAATAAGAATGGTCATTACGTGAAAGATGTAACGGAATGTAATTCAAAACGCCTTTCAAGCCTACCATGTTGCAATAAGTAGATTGATTTTAAGTTCTTATTTTTTATTCGAAAATTTTATTTTCCTTAATAAGAAAGAAAAAAAATTGTTTGGTACAACTTATTTTTTCTTTTACGTACTTTGAATAATTTCTTAATGACACTCTCATTATCTTGACAGAATATTATTTGTATTTTTTAGAAATGTACGTCATTGATATAGTAACCTTATCACATAACCTTATTTCATACTTTTCCTTAAGAGCTTTAGTTATTCTATAAAATACCTAGGCATTCTTTACAATGCCTAAGCAAAGTATGAAATAATTCTCTTATTTCATACATTGCCTAAAAACTTCCAGCATTCCATAGAATGCCAGCATTTCATACTTTGTCGGTAACATATATACTGTTGGACTATTATTTTTGTTTGTTACTATTTATTGATTTTTTAATTTTAATTAATGAATTAATACTTAAAAAACTGTACTAATATCAAGTGTTCTCCACTACAAGTTTAAAAAATGTATTTGAATTTGAACGGATGAATAGAAAGTATTTTATTAATGATTGAAAATTTGTACTATGTATATTATATATATAGGTAGAGAGTGAACTAAAAAGAACTGAAAAAAGAAAAGAAACAAATATCTCTGTCCTCGCTGTGAGGATACTGAAAGGAAATTATGCTATTTTTTGGAAAAATTCATTTCAACCAGACAAAAATACGAATCGTCCCTTTCGTATGTATCTCAGTAATAAGCACTCGACAACAACAAAAATACGAATAAATTTTTTTCCCTTTTTTTGTAATAATATACCTCGGTTTGAATGTTCGCAGTTTCGGTGCCTTTAAAGAAGTTTACTCTTAGAGTGTGCAGCTTTATTTTAACTGTAAACATACAATCTTTTTTCTGTTTCTTTGAAAGCACTCATTGAAATTCCCTTTTTTCCCGCCCAAGTGGTGAAGCATGGTATTGAGAGAACCTTTCTCCCCGTTGTTTTTCTTCCTCCTTCTGAATTCACGCGTAAAGATTCCGTGAAATAATTATATTCTCAAAAGAGCTGAATTTTCCCTTGTTATTTTTTTTTTTCCGTGATTGATGCGTAAGAAATCAGTGGTTTGGCGAGGGAAGGAAATCGCTGCGGGAAATAAAAAAAAGGAAACTTTCCTAATGCTTTTTTAATACCCTTCATCAAACAGACGAAGCGCGCATGCTCCTCTATTATCTAGAATATTCGCTCGGTCCTAAAATCAAAGGACCGCTTTTTCGGCGATTACAATACTGTGGATTTCTATGAATTAGTGTTTTCTTTTTAACAAAAAAAAAAAATCTGATAGGAATTTGTTTGTATTTCTTTCTCTTTCTGGGAATCGCCGACTAGTTTCTTCCATTAGAAAAATTAGACGACTCCATTGTTGTTATTTTTTAAATTTTCCGGTTAAATAAATTAAAGCAGTGGTCTTCAAAGTGAAAAAAGGGTTCTTTCGCCATCCCGGACAAAAACGGAAAATGACGCCTCTCTCTCCAAGGCAAAAAGTTACAATTAAAAAGGATAACTTGTTAACGAAGATACATACCTATCGAATAATTCTGGGGAACAATATGCTGCCTTATATACATACATACATACATATATATATATATATATATATATATATATATATATATATATATATATATGTAAGGATAATTAAATTAGATTAAAAATTAAATTCCCTGTCTAGCACTTGATTCATCTTTCTCAGTTCACATCTTCAAGTATCAAACTAATCACCCATTTATTTCTTCCGAACATAGGGCCTAGCCAATAAACATGTCTAATTCCAGATCGTTAGATTTAATAGTCAACATATGTCAGCATTAACTTTCAAATACCCTCTTCAAATCCGCGATACTTACCACATGTGTTTTTCAAGTGTTATCCATTTTAACCGATAATATGGCGTGCTTTTATATATATATATGTAAGGATAATTAAATTAGATTAAAAATTAAATTCCCTGTCTAGCACTTGATTCATCTTTCTCAGTTCACATCTTCAAGTATCAAACTAATCACCCATTTATTTCTTCCGAACATAGGGCCTAGCCAATAAACATGTCTAATTCCAGATCGTTAGATTTTAATAGTCAACATATGTCAGCATTAACTTTCAAATACCCTCTTCAAATCCAGTGTTATCCATTTTAACCGATAATAGTGGCGTGCTTTTTTCCTCCCTGCTCTCAGTGTCAGAACAGATGTAGAAATGAAGGTCTTCCTTTTTAAAACTTTAATCTGATTCTGTCTTCAAAATCATGACATATATATATATATATATATATATATATACATATATATATATATATATATATATATATATATATATATATATATATATATACATATATATATTTGAATATATATATATATATATATATATATATATATATATATATATACATATATATATATATATATATATATATATATATATATACATTATTTGAAGTCAAATAGAAAATAATTCGAAGTTATTCGTTATTAATTCAAACGAGCAAAAGGTAAGAGAAGAAATCAGTCATTTTAGCATGCCATTTTCCTCTAAAGAGTCTACTGATAGTGGGGATCCCACAGATGTTTATTTTACTTTATAGTTACCACATTCAAGACTAAAATAAAACATCTCCTGCGACTATCTACAAAAAACTGCTATTGACTGTCCCCCTTTGGATAGCAGACACCGGATGTCGGATGGGTGAAAGGAAAGTCCGTAGTGACCCCACTCTGGGATAGGAAGAAAGTTATCAGTGAAAGATGTGTAAATGTATCAAATTTGTGTTTTAACATATAATCCCGCATCGAATTCTTAAGTTCATTCAATTCTTTTTCATGAAAGAACACTGACATTAAACAAACAGAGTTGTGACGTCTCACGCGTCTTTTCTTTAACAAGTCCTTTGGGTTCTTTGGGCCAGAATTAATGGCAACTTTTTTCCAACCAAATCCAAGAAGTGAAGTGTGAATAAAAGATGCAAATGAACAAACTTTTAAATATTGGATCTTATAGTAAGCGCGATGACAATGTAAGGTAATGTTTGACAATTGATGTTAGTTTGTGGCAGTTGATGGTTATTACAGTTCGTGGTTCAAGTCTGAGAGAGTTTTGCGTGACGTGAATACATATTATTAGTGATCGAATAGAAGGAATCAGCCAAGTTGCATACCATTGCATAAAAAGACAAGATTGATCATTACTCCAAGCTGTAATAAAGTGGGATTGATTGTTTAGTATTAGAATCGAGAATTAGGCGGTTTGCTTATTGATAGAGTTCTGAATTAGATTAAGTCTTATTGTGTGTTGCGTATTTTTAACATCGTAGATTCTCTCATATTAATTATTATAATTTAATTTGTTAAAGGTTTAAGTTGAATATCTTAATAAAGTCGTATTAAGATAATGTTTGATCCTAGTCCTTTCGCTAATCCTACACCTCTAGCTCACGCTGATACTTCAAGAGATGTTCTCCCAAGGGGAAGAACATCACAGAGTACAAAATAACGAAGTAAAATACAATTAATGAAATACCAAGTTCACACCCAGTAGTATTTCAGAAAATATATAAAAAATTTTGTAACAAAAAATATTTTTTTTTCAAATTCAATTCAAATGACCCCCTTAGAATTTGCCGCCCCGGACAGGGGTCCAGTTTGCCCGGCCATAGAGCCGCCGCTGGCCTGGGTTTCCACGACGCTTACCCGGGGTTCCACAAGTTATAACAAAAAAATCGAAAATAAATTTAACAATGCGCATGCAAAATGTATTCACGTCCTCTAAAATGTTTGTATATCCACAAGAATTTAAAGCTCATTGATGTTATTAAAAAAGAAACTAAAAATTTTATTCATACATTATAACTTTATTTTGCACTACTTTTTAAACTTTTAATATAATATAATATTCCCATAGTCCACCGAAATGAGGTGAGGCCGGAGGTATGAATTTCCACTCTATACCTTCTTTGGCACTATATTTTTGTACAGGATCAGATTGACATATTTTTAATAGGATATCTAAGACATTTTTAGCGCCTTTAAAATTTGTAGCGTTGTCACTCCAAATTGTTGCTGGTTTTGATCGTCTGGCTATGAATCTTCTAAGACTAGCTAAGAAACTGTCCGTAGTTAAATCAGACACTACTTCAAAATGAGTAGCCTTGGTACAAAAACATATGAAAATTGCAATATAGGATTTTAAAGTTACTCTAGATCTTTTTAGGTTAGGTTTTGTAATTATTGGTCCTGCAAAGTCTAGCCCGACCTTTTCAAACGGTCGAGATGGTACAACTCGATCTTTGGGCAGGTCGCCCATCATTTGTTAACAGTCCTGATTCTTGTTTTAAAACAAGTCAAACATCTGTTTATTACACGTCTCACACGGTTTTGACCAGAAGGTATCCAATAATATTGGCGGATCAGAAAAAGTGTAGTTTGAGTACCTGAATGTAGAGATATTTTATGGAAATGGTTTATAATTAAATCTGTTAAATGGTGTGTCTTTGGCAAGATCAGTTGATGCTTCTGAGAATCTGAAAGGTTTGAAAATTTTAATCTTCCACCAACTCGTAACAGTCCATCCTTATCCAGGAATGGGTTTAATGATAAAATCTTACTGTTCTTTGGAATTTGATGTTTTAACTGTAAACACTTTATTTCGGATTTAAATTCAGATTGCTGTACAGATTTTACCAACACTTCTGCAGCATTTCGCAGTTCGGTTTGTATTCAAATAATCCTTTTTTCTTTCAGAAATATTAATTTTGGAATTATTGACGAATCGTAAACACCATGCAGTCGTTATAATTAATGTATCAAATGAAGAATATCTTTTGATTAAATTATTATCGGGGGGGATTCTATAGTCGTTGAGTTTACCATAGTTTCTTTGCGAAGCTCATATTTTCCTATTTGCTCAATGTCTATCTCCTTTGAGAAATCCAAAGCTTTTGGCCAGGAACTCTCATTCTGTATTAACCAAGGGTCCATGCCACCATAATTCACTGCTTCGTAACTCGGATGCAGACATACCTCTAGACAACAAATCAGCGGGATTATCTTTCCCAGGGCAATGACGCCATTCTATAGGATCAGTATATTTTTGAATCTCTTTGATTCTGTTTTTTACAAATGGTTTAAATCTAGCAGCAGATCCCTTGATCCAAAAATAAGTAATAGATGAATCAGTCCAGAAGTAACGAGATGTTATATAGTTAACAGTTTTGGAAATTTTATAACTCAATCTGGCTGAAAGTAGAGCGCCCATTAGCTCTAGTCTGGGTAACGAAATTGATTTTAATGGGGCCACCTACACTTCGATGCTACAAAATTGGTAAAAGTTTTCCCATTCTTTAATGCTATTCGGAGGTAAACTACTGTACCATAAGCTTTCTTAGAGGAGTCTGAAAAAGAATGTATCTGAATGTTATCTATTTCGTTTTGAAGGGCATAACCTAAATAGTAGCGAGGTATGCTGAAAGTATTTAATTCCGGAACTTCCTCGCACCATTCATTCCAACTAGATTCTAAGTTCTTTGGAAAGAACTCGTCCCAATCCAAACCCAAGCACCACAGTTCTTGTATTAAAATCTTTAATCTAATTATAAAAGGACTAAGAAAACCAACAGGATCGAAAATACGACCTGCAGCTTGTAAACAAGCATCGTTTAGTATTCGTTCGTTTTTTAAGAAATTTATTATACCTCCAGTGTCAAAGTAAAAAGTGTCTTGATCGGGATTCCATGCAACTCCTAGAATTTTAGAAGGAACCAAAGTTTGAGTTTTAGATTCAACAGATTGGCCGATGTCCATACCAATTTCTTTCCAACGATCACGCAACTCTGGTGAATTAGTTTGCCACTTTCTTAAAATCATACTTGCACCTTTAAAAATATCGACACTTTCTAAACTTGTTTTAAAAGCTTGTTCTACATTCTCTCTACCACTAACTAGATCATCTACATATAAAGAATTATTCAACATTTCACACAAGTTTCAGGAAATTTTTCTACATACCTTTTCAGGTGATGCTTGATCGTTGCAGCAAGTAAAAACGGGCTGGAACTTACTCCGAACAACACGCGAGTCATCCGGTAGCTTTGAATGAGTTCTTCAGGGCCATTGGGATTTTCATTCCAAAGAAATCTGGTGACATCCCTGTCTTCTTCATCAAGTTGAATCTGAAAGAAGGCTTGCTTTATGTCCGCGGTGAAAGCTACGCGGTTTTCTCTAAATTTTACTAAAAGAAGAAAAATATCAGGATTTAGATTGGGACCAATATGTAAACAGTCATTTAAGGAGAGTTGTCCTTTGGCATGGGAAGACGCATCAAAAACTATACGCAATTTACTCGTTGTTTTATCTTCGCGGATAACTGCCATATGCGGCAAATAAAATATTGTTTTATCTTCCTTTAATTCATTCGTCACACTCTCAATTATATTTTCAGATTTATGTTCTTCTAATACAGCTCTATATTCATTAAAAAGAAAAGGGTCATTAAGAAATTTTGATTGTAGTCCCCTGAATCTTTTAAGGGCAACCAGCCTAACGCTATATCTGTTGTCGGAAAATGAAATTCCAGATTCAAACTCTTTCAGGGTTACATCATCACTAATATTCTCTGTAGCGTTAGCCTCAATGCCAAAGTTTTCTAATTCCCAAAATTTAGTTAAATCATCTGAAATTAATTTTTCTTCAACGACTATTTTCATTCCCAGGATTGTGTTTGTCATCTCAGTTTTGCCTAGGATACACCAACCGAACAAAGTTTCGGTAGCTACTAGTTTATCATTTAACCTTTTTATTCTATTTAATACGACGTCATAATAGTAATCAGCACCCACTAAAATAACTATCTTGTTATTCCTAAATTCATAACAATCAGCAAGCTTTAATCCTTTCAATTGTTTATTTATCTTTTTGAAATATTATTACTAGGTACGGGTATATTAGTTGCAGTTATTTGATCAGTTTCCAACGCTTCAATTTCTATGTTTAAAGTCGGTTCGTCACGATTCTCAATTATTACTTTTACTACATTATATGTTTTTTCGGTAGCTTGTTTAGCACCGAACGAATATACAGATAAAGTTTCTTTCCTAACAACAGGAAGTTTAAGCTGTCGAGAAATTTCTCGAGTAATGAAGCTTCTCATACTACCGTTGTCTAACAAGAGGCGAACTGTTTCAAGTTTACCATCAAGAGGGGAACGAACGCATGAAGTGCACGTTTGCAGAAGTACGGAACATTCAGCGTTTTTTACTTCTGGTTCTTTATTCTTAATATTATAGTTATAGTGAGAAACTGCAGACACTACGTTATTCTCAACATCAAGGTCACGGGTTTTTCTAACCGATTGAAAACAAAGTGATTGATTATGTTTCTTATTACATTTACACATTTCTTTTTTTCTTACAGTCTCTAATTCTATGATTTTTTTTCTAAGCATAAAAAACAACGCCCTTGCTTTCTCAAAATCTCTTTCTTTTCATCTACGCTTAAATCATCACACACAATTCAGAACCATGTTTATCGCTATCGCAGTAAATACATTTTTTCTATGACTGGCGTGAAATACTCAAAGGTTCTCGATGAATTACTGTTCAATGGAATATGATTTTTTGTTCTGTCTACTGCGCGAAATGTTTTGATTATCGCCTGACACGATTGGCGTGTGTTTAGAATTATGAGGGATAAATTTTTCCTTTCCCCCTTCGAGCCGCTTAGCAGATTTGCTGATTCACGGCATTCGATTTCTATTTTTAGAAATTGCAACAGTTCCATTACATCGAATGTACTTTCCTTTTTTTCCTAATTGTTTTCTGTTAAAATCTAAGACTAGATCTTCTGGTAATAATTTAAGAAGAATCGGCTGCAGTAAATGACCGTACATTCCAGATGTTACGTCAAGTGACTCTAGACTTCTAATTTGAATTTTACAAATATCGTATAACTTTCTTAATCCAATCACGTTATTTGAATCCTTTACAGGATAAAGATTCAACAGTTTCGACATGTGTGCATTAACCACGATTCCTTCCCTTCCGAATCTTTCCTTTAATAATATCAAAAGCATTGTCATAATTATCATCAGATAATGCAAAAACCGTTTACTACATTACCGGCCGCTCCTCCTAATAATGATTTTAAATACGAAAATTTATCTACTTTTGTCAATGTTTCATTTTTGTCTATAGAGTTTTGAATTTATTCCAGAATTCTAACCATAAACATGGATCGCCGAAATATTTATCTATTTGTAATTTGGGTAGACGAACAGAATTAACATTTTTGTTAGAGTTTACAGAAGATCCATTAATCGAATTGTTAAAAGAATCATTTTGAACATTCACTGTTGCTTGTGATGATACACTAGGATCACTTTTGGTTAGAGTTTAATTTGAATTTTAATTTTTTAGAACACAACATAGAAATTTTCTCATTATATCCGAATGTAGATTGTATTTCTGCATCGAATTCATCTTCTACTTGAATAATATTTTGGATCTTATTATCTAATTCTCTTAATTGTTTTAAATGTTCATTTAAATAATCAAAATGTTCCTGTAAAAGATCAATAGATTGCGAATCAAATTCCTTTTCTAATTTATTCATAACTTTTGTTACTGCTGTACGAGTAATAGCTCTAATTTTTTCAATTTCTTTATGTCATCCATTTTTTATAAAATACAGTTACTAGATATGACACACACAATATAAATCTTCAAATCTAAAGCAATCAAAGTTCTATTCAGATTATAAAAGGTATTTCTTACCTTTTTATTTTCTTCCATCTAATCTTTCCCTCTTCCCGGCCGATGCACCATGAAACAAAAAACAGGGTGTGGTCAAGGGTTCGTTCTAATTTCAAAATTTCTAAACTCTAGTTCTGCATCGGTGTGGTTCATTTGGAATGAATCTAATTTATCCATCTAAATTATTCGAATTCTAATCTAGTAAGTATTCAAGCATTACGCTCTGCTTCATTTTTAAATATTTTTTTAATAACGCGAACAAAAGCAGCTACATACTACATGGCAGAAAAACAAGTGATCTCACAACAGCTAGTTGATTTTCTTAGGAACAAAAATATCTGCGCATGCGCTTACAGTAATGCGAAGTTAGCAAAAAGTTAGTACTGGTGTTGACAAGCGGGAACAATAATAAATAAATATTAAAATGTTATATATATATATATATATATATATGTGGGAAATTTCCACATGAACATTGAATAGAGGGCGCTGTCAAGGCAGCCACCGGGAGTTAACGAAGGAGGGAGGATTCAGCCAGCGGACTCTAGACGCGCAGGTCGATGATCCGGGTCTGAAGGAAGTGACGAGAACGGTGCCCGAGTAGGGACCCACCAACCCGTTGTTCAGGAGAGAGACGCGCAGGTCACTCTCAGCGCGAGGGCTTAAACGAATTGTAAATACTGTATTATATGTGTAAACATCTGTCTTAGTGAGTAGAACTGTGTAATTAAACGTTAGATTAGAAACAAACAAGAGTGTGATTATTGAATATACCCCTAGAACCGTACGATAATCCCACAAAATATGGGGGCACGGCCGCGATATGAACTGTGAGAACTGTTGTTAATATTTCAACTAACGCGATATAAACTGTGAGGACTGTTTTTAATATTTGAATAAACGCGATATGGACTGTGTGTGTGAATACTGCACCTAACGCGATCTGGACTGTGAACATTTGTGTGTGCATTTCATTGGATACCTATTTACCTGTGCATGTAGAAGGGAGTTCCACAAAAAAAAAGGTAAGATACCTTTTAATATCCTTCTATTTTAATAAGTATAATTGTATATAATATGTCGTTCCACAAAAATACAAGAAAGGAGGACTTAATAAATGTTCTCAAGGAAATTGGAGAACAAGCTACGTCTAAAGAAACAATAATTGAATTGAAAACCAAATTGGAAAAATCCGCAGCCTTTAAAGACGATCCCGATTTTGTGATAAATCTGCTAAATTTGTCCGTCGAGGACAGGCAGGCGAAAGCCGAACGGCAGCTGCAAGAGACCAACTCACAACTAGAGTTAGAAAAAATTAAACTACAGCAAATTGAACGAGAAATTGAACTTCAGAAAGCTTTGGCAGAAGGGCAAGCAACACAACAAAGTTCAAAAGGAGATACAATTAATTTAGAAAATTTAATTAAGAGTGTAAAAACGCTGACTATACAAATCCCAACGAAAACTGAAAATTTTGGTCTTTTTTCCAATCCCTAGAACGGTCATTTAGAGTAAAAATGTCCCCGAAAACTTGAAAGCAGAAATCCTTATTAATATTCTTGGTGAGAGAGCACACAATGTTTTACTGTACATTAAAGATGACGAAATAAAAGAGTACGATTTAGTTAAATCATTAATTTTAAAAGAGTTCCAGCCCACTGCGCAGGAGTGTTTACTTAATTTTAGAAAAGCCAAAAGGCAAGCAGATGAAACCCATGTGCAATTCGCCACACGTTTAAGTGCGATGTTTAAATACTACGTGAAAATTAGGAACGTTGTTGATTTTAAATCCTTAGTTGATTTAATGATAAGTGATAAATTTTTAGATACTTTAGAGCCAGAAACTGCTTCACATATTAAAATTATGCAGGCGGATCAGTGGATGACGCCAGATGAATTAGGAAAAGCGTGCGATATATTTTTCATTTCGAAAAACAGATCTCTGCATGACTCTCGGAACCCAAATACTTTTAAGAGTAAAAACGATAATGCTTGTAGTCAGAACCGCGCGAACATGGGTTATACAAATCAATTCCAAAGAAAGTTTCCAAAACATAACCAAAGTATTAGATCAGACAAAACAGTATCGTGTTATATTTGTGGAGGCCCGCATTTCGCAAGGAATTGCACGAAGAAAACGATGAACTCAGAAAAAGAGAAATACGGATACAGGTCATGCCGTAAATCAAATTGAAACTTCTATTTCTAATCAAAATGACTTTTATTTAATGAATTGCAGTACATAGATGTAATTGTTGATGAAATCCCACTAAGGGCAACATTGGATTCAGGTGCGAATTCAGTAATTATCAATTCAAAGTACGTTTCGAAGGAAAAAGAATTCATTCTCAAATCGTGTTGACGAGTTGTTTTGGAGAAAAGAGAAGTGCGAATGTTTCAGAATTTACGATCTCATTGAAGGGTGGGGAAAAAGAAAAAAATACTAGCGGCAGTGTGCAGGATCGAGGCAGCAATATTGTTACCCTCGAAGGTTTTTGAATTCTTAAAGAGTGGCTCAGGAGAAGCGGGGTCAACGAACGCGTCGTGCAAGCCGGTGTGTTTACGAAATGAGACAGGGGGAGAAAATGATGTTGATCTCACAGGGAGTGTAACTAACTCGGGGAAGATCACTGATGGGTCTAATTTGTTTTTACTTAAGGTATCGGAGACGTTTGATGAATGTTTATATGATGTATCTCACATTTCGAACAGTGGAATAAGGGATAAAGTCCAGACGTTGATAGAAAATTACTGTCCGAATAAAACAGAGACAACTGCTCTGAAAATGAAAATAATTCTATCGGATGAGAAACCCATTGCTCAGAGGTCGCGTAGGCTATCTTTGCCTGAAAAGAGAGAGGTCGAAAAGCAAATAGATGAGTGGTTAGAGCAGGGAATAATTAGAGAGAGTTGTTCCGATTTTTCATCTCCGGTTGTGGTGTGTAAAAAGAAAAGATGGAACAATGCGATTGTGTATAGATTACAGAAAATTAAACAAGAAAATAGTTAAGGATAGATATCCACTTCCTATAATTGAAGAGGTTTTAGATAAGTTAGGGAATGGCAAAATATTCACAACGCTTGACTTAAAGAATGCATTTTTTCATGTAGATGTTGATGAAGCCAGTAGAAAATATACCGCGTTTGTAACGGAAACTGGCCAATATGAATTTTTAAAAGTGCCATTTGGGTTGTCTATTAGCAGTAACTATTTCCAAAGATACATTAATTACGTGTTTAGAGAGTTGCTAAGAGACGGTACATTAATTATTTATTTAGATGATATAATAATTCCGGCTACTGATGAAAAAGAGGCTTGTAAAAAATTAGCTCGTGTGTTAGAAACCGCGTCCAGATACGGCATTGAACTAAATCTAAAAAAATGTCAGTTTTTGCAGGGGAAGATTAATTTTTTAGGGCATGTGATCCAGAACGGTATAATTCAACCTTCGGCGGAAAAGACAGTGTCAGTTTGTAACTTTCCGGAGCCTAAAAGCGTGAAAGATGTGCAAAGTTTCCTTGGGCTAACAGGGTATTTTAGAAAGTATATTCCTTCATACGCCATGATAGCTAGGCCCCTTAGTGACTTGTTAAGAGGAACAAATCCTTTTGAATTTGGGCATGCGCAAAAAGTAGCTTTTCAAAATCTAAAGAACGCTTTATCCCGTGAACCCGTATTACATCTTTTTTAAGGAAGGTGCTAAGTTAGAATTGCATACGGATGCATGCAAACTAGGTTAGGTGCTGTACTTTTACAACAAAGTGAAGATGGACGTTTCTATCCTATCCATTACATGAGCAAAAAGACTTCCATTCAAGAAGAGAAACTGTGTAGTTATGAACTAGAAGTACTGGCGGTCATAGAGGCTCTGAAAAATTTCGAAATTACCTACTGGGAAGGAAATTCCGAATTCAAACGGATTGTGCAGCATTTGCGAAAACCCTCGACAAGAAGGAATTAACACCAAAGATGGCTAGGTGGTCGATTTTTCTAACGGATTTTGATTACGAGGTAGTCCATCGTCCTGCAAAACAAATGCAACATGTAGATGCGTTGAGCAGACATCCTGTTATGCTAGTGACTAGTGATGAACTAACATACAAGATCGTGAACGCTCAAGAATCTGATGAATATATTAGGACTATTAAGAAGCTGTTGCAAGAAGGTAAAACTTCTGAATTCATCGTTAGTAATAAAATCCTGTACAAGATAAGTGAGGATCAGGAGTTGCTAGTCGTTCCAGAGATGATGCAAGTGGATGTGATTAAGAAAGCTCACTCATTTGGACATTTTGCAGCGACAAAAACTGAGGAGTTGGTGAAAGAGATTATTATTTTCCGAACATGAGAAGGTGTATCGAAAACGTTATTAAGAACTGTGTTGAGTGCATATTAGTCAATAAGAAGAGGGGAAAGGGAGAAGGCTTTTTAAACCCTATTCCTAAAGAAGATCTACCGCTGTCGACATATCACGTGGACTTTATTGGACCATTACCAACGACCAATAAAAATTATAATCACATATTCACTGTTATTGATGCATTTACAAAGTTTACGTGGTTGTATCCAACCAAAAGCACTACAGCTCAAGAAGCCATTGAAAGACTGAAGTTGCAACAGAAAACTTTGGGAATCCTTCACGAGTGATTAGTGACAAAGGAGGAGCGTTCAGATCTAAAGAATTCGAAGACTACTGTGCTGATGAGCAAATTAGCAATGTGCAAATAACAACGGGAGTACCAAGAGGGAATGGACAAGTTGAGCGAATCCATGGAGTACTAATTCCAGTATTGACCAAGATGTCCATCGAAGACCCGACTAAGTGGTGTAAGCATGTAGATTCACTACAACGTGTACTGAACAGTGTGCCTTCACGCAGTACAAAGTATTCACCATTTGAATTGCTCATAGAGTTAAAATGAAGAATCCTGAAGATGTCATGATAAGAAATCTGCTTGAAGAAGAGAGTCAAGAGCAACTCTTCCAACATCGAGATAACCTGAGAAGAGAGGCAAAGCAGAACATTTTGAAGATTCAAGAAGAAAACCGAAGGACTTACAACCGAAAACGGAAGGAAGCGCATCTGTATAAGAAAGGTGACTTGGTGGCAATCATGAGGACTCAGTTTGGAAACAAATTGAAACTGCGAATAAAATATTTTGGACCATACCAGGTGACCAAAGTGAAACCCCATGACCGATATGATGTGGCTAAGATTGAGACCATGAGGGGCCCAATGTTACGTCAGCATCAGCAGACCAGATGAAGCCATGGACTTGGCATTGATGAGAAAGGAGGAATGAACTTGTTTCAAATGTTTGTGTGACTGTATATTAACCTTTGTTCTTTTTGTTTTGTTTTTTAGTTTGTTTATTTCAGATCCTTAGTGCGTGAGCAGTGAGGACACTGCTTGTGTGGATGGCCGAGAGTTGTGGGAAATTTCCACATGAACATT
This sequence comes from Trichonephila clavipes, assembly GCA_019973935.1. Taxonomy (NCBI): domain Eukaryota; kingdom Metazoa; phylum Arthropoda; class Arachnida; order Araneae; family Nephilidae; genus Trichonephila; species Trichonephila clavipes. Next base: position 309,168 of record BMAU01017908.1, read on the forward strand.
GAATAGAGGGCGCTGTCAAGGCAGCCACCGGGAGTTAACGAAGGAGGGAGGATTCAGCCAGCGGACTCTAGACGCGCAGGTCGATGATCCGGGGCTGAAGGAAGTGACGAGAACGGTGCCCGAGTAGGGACCCACCAACCCGTTGTTCAGGAGAGAGACGCGCAGGTCACTCTCAGCGTGAGGGCTTAAACGAATTGTAAATACTGTATTATATGTGTAAACATCTGTCTTAGTGAGTAGAACTGTGTAATTAAACGTTAGATTAGAAACAAACAAGAGTGTGATTATTGAATATACCCCTAGAACCGTACGATAATCCCACAAAATATATATATATATATATACACTGCTGGACAATTGCTAAGGACGGATAACACTATCATTCATAGCAACCACAAAATGAAAGGAAGCAAAATGTGGAAAATTAGAATAAGTGCGGGATATTAGTAAGAAGAAGTATGAGTATGCAAATTTTTTTTCCACGTCTGTTCAACACGTGATAGCGTTCATAACAACTTTAAAGGTTTTGACGCGTGTGGACAGTTGTTGTTTCAAGTCAAAGTTTTACAGGAAAGATTTAATAGACGAACTTAACATTTTTGAAAGGTCTTCCCGACATCACATAGATGATTTTATGCGTGGCCGAATTTTTGGAAAGATCGAAGAAGGGCGAAAAATAACAGATGTTGCCAGGGAGTTCGACATCGCTCACAGCGTTGTTTCACGGCTGTGGAAGTCATTTAAAACTACTGGAATGTGTGGTAGACGGCATGGGGTGTTGCAAAAATGAAGTGAAATAAAAGTGCCGCTAGGCGGCGTTGTTTTTGTGACGTCAGTCTGCGAGCTGACGAATATATTCAGAGTACTGGTTGGACGCTCGGCGGTTGCCGAACGTTTATTTTTTATGTATTTTAATGTGCCGTCCTCAGTAGAATAAAAGAATTATCTTGAAAGACGTCTAGTCTTATTTTGACCAAAGTTACTCAGCATCTGGTAGATGCACCTGCAACTGAATTTCTAGAACATAGTGGCGTCCGTGACAGGACTCGAGTACTTTGGATTTGAATATTTTAGTTGAACTCTGAATTTTTGATATCGAAAATGAATTTAAATGCTTTAAAAGCACAACGAAAAGGACTGAGGACGGCTTTTTCTAATTGTTTGAAGAAAATCGAATCTGAATTAGCACAGGAACTCTGCAATTTTGAGACACTTTCGGTTTTGAAAATTCAATTCAACGATAAATTTGCGAGAATGGACTCTTGCCAGAAAGCGATTTCAGAAACATTGTTGTTGTCTGATGATGGTGAGCATTTATTCGCTGAAGATTTGGAAGATGCTGAAATCTACCGAGAAAAGTTCTGGGAGCTTACTACGAAAATAGAACTGAAGTCGCAACAGTGTACTGTTCCGAGCGATAAAGAATCAAGGAAATTTAAACTCCCAAAAATCGAACTAAAAAGTTCAATGGAGAGGCGAAAGAGTATTTGACCTTTTGGAGCCAATTTCAAAAGATACACGAAGATAGAGGAATTGCGGCAGAGGATAAAATGCAGTATTTGTTACAATCGATGGAGCCAGGGTCCAAAGCAGAGAGATTAGTACTAAGTTTCCCTGCTACTGCTGCAAATTACCCAAAGGCGATAGATCAACTGAAAGAAAGATTTGGACGAGAAGACTTATTAGTACAAATCTACGTTCGAGACCTGTTAACTTTGGTTATGAAAAATGCTGCTACCGGAAGAGCGAAGGCAGATTTACCCTTACTTTATGATGAACTTGAAAGTAAATTGAGATCCTTGGAGAGCTTGGGGAAGACTCAAGATAAATACGGAGATTTTCTGACGCCCTTAGTGGAGAGCTGCCTGCCTGAGGAAGTGTTGGTCGCCTGGGAAAGAAGCAGAAATCATCAAACAGAATCCGAGGGATCCCGTTCTTTAGAACAGTTGATGAACTTTCTTCGGCAAGAGGTGAAAGGAGAGGAGATGGTTCTTTTGGCACGGACCGGCCTCACCCCCCACCAGAATCCACGAAAAAAGGATTATCATGCAACACAGGTAAATAAGGTAGAAACGACGACAGCAGCAGCTTTAGTAAATATGGACAACCCAGGTAAGAGAATTTTAAACTGTAATTTTTGTAATAAGTCGCATCCAAGTGAAAAATGTTACTCAGCAAAGAAAATGACAATAGCTGTTAAGCAAAATTTATTGTTAAAAAAGGGGCATGCTTTTCTTGTCTCAAAACTGGTCATTTAAGTAAATTCTGTAATATTAAAAATCAATTAAATTGTTCTCATTGTAATAACCATCACTTTGAAATAATGTGTTCTGAAAAAGAAATGAAAACGAAATCTATTCCAAAATCGGAAAGTTCTCTCTCTAACTCCAGTAAAAGCAAAACTGTATTTTTGCAAACGCTTTGCGTTATTATTCGGTGTCAAGGTCAGGAAAAAGTTAATCCGTGCTGTGATTGATAGTGGATCTCAAAGTACTTACGTTAGCGAAAATGTAATAACTCATCTAAAAGCACTTCCGCTTAGAAGCGAAACAGTGATTCATGCACTCTTTGAGGGAGTGAAACAAAACCAAAAACATGATATATTTCCGGTAGAGGTTAGTAATTTAAATAAGACGTATACTTGTAGTTTTGAAGCTCTTTCTGAAAAAATGATTTGCGGATATATTCCGAAGATTGAAGATAAACAGGTCTTAAATGAATTAAAAAAGAAAGAAAATAAAATTTACTGATTCTTTTCGAAAGGAAACGGAAATCAATCTTTTAATCGGTGCAGATGTCTTAGGAAAATTATTAACAGGGAATTCTGTAGAATTAGAGTCCGGCTTAACTGCCGTAGAAACGAAACTAGGTTGGACAGTATTTGAAAGGGTTCATGTGTAAAGGATAATATTGTAACAACATTATCGATGCATTCTATGAACATACCAGTTAATAAACTTTGGGAACTTGAGGTTTTAGGAATTTCCAGTCCTACTGAAATTGAAAAACAGAAAACTGAACTTAGCTTAAATGATTTTAATAACAGAATTAAAATTCTTCCTGATGGAAGGTATGAAGTAGAACTCCCTTGGAAGTATGACTCATTGAAGTTACCAAGTAATAAAGAATTGGTCTGGAAACGACATGAAGGAATGATAAATAGATTTGGATGTGGGAAATTTTTTATGGATTATCAAAAGGTATTTCAGGATTGGGAAAAATTGAACATTATTGAACGCGTACCAGATTTAGAATTGAATAAAGAATGCCATTATTTGGCTCACAGGCCAGTTATTAAATTAGATAGTCAAACGACCAAAATTCGCCCCGTTTTTGACGCCTCGGCCTCCGAAAAAGGGAAACCTTCTTTAAATGAATGTTTATTAAAGGGAACTAATTTGATAGAGCTAATACCTGATATTCTCGATCGATTTAGAATGTATCCAATCGGTATTAGTGCGGATATAGAGAAGGCTTTCTTAATGCTGTCTGTAGCACCGAAAGACAGAGATTTTCTTAGATTTTTTTTTCCCATCTAGTGAAGGGCGGATCGTGTATAGGCACTGCAGAGTTGTGTTTGGTGTTTCTTCTAGCCCTTTTCTGCTGAATGCATCTATTATGCATCTTTTAGAAAATTGTCAACCTCAACATGAAGAGGTTGCTCAGAAACTGAAAAGTTCATTCTATGTGGACAATTGTGTATCTGGTGTGTTTAATACTGACGAGCAGGGACGTTTCATTGAACATGCGAAATTGATCATGTTGAATGGATGTTTCAACCTGCGTGGTTTTGAAAGCAATGTGGCTGGCAAAAATGTTGATAGAAGCTCAGGAGATACTTCCGTTTTGGGAGTAATTTGGAATTTAGAAACTGATACCTTGAAGTGCTGCACAGATATGGATACTTTGACCTGTGAAACAAAAATCACAAAAAGATTAATTTTGGCAATTGTGCAGAAAATTTTTGATCCTATTGGCTTATTAACTCCAGCTACATTGCTTCCGAAACTATTAATACAACATTTGTGGAAAATGAAAATTGCTTGGGACAGTGAATTGTCTCCTAATGATGTAAATGTATTTTTAAAATGGTTTAGAGATTTGTATGTATTGAAAGATGTTACTTTGTCAAGATGTATGATAATTAATTCCACTTCTGAATTACATGTTTTTGTTGACGCTTCCAAGGAGGCGTATGCAGCGTGCGTCTTTGTGAGATCAATGTTTAAATCAGATGTAAAGGTAACTCTCGTTCGAGCCAAGGCCAGAGTAGCCCCTCTAAAGCCTTTGAGTATACCTCGTTTGGAGCTTATGGCTTGTTGCATCGGTTCTAGACTTGCGAATTCTATTGTCAATGCGCTTAATTTACCGAACTTAAGAATTACATTTTGGTCCGATTCTACTACAGCCCTTTGGTGGATAAAGGAAAAAGGGAGTTGGTCCGTTTTTGTAGAAAATAGGGTTAAAGAAATTCGTCAACTAACTCGAGGTCATTTATGGAAGCATGTACCCGGAAATCTTAACATTGCAGACTTATTATCGCGTGGTTGTTCTCCTCAGCAAATGCTTATCTCTAGGTGGTGGGAGGACCTTTGTGGTTGCGAGAAAGCCTGAATATTGGCCTCTTGGAGAAACTCCTGGCGATTCGGAGGAAGTAGAATTGGAAAGGAAAAAATTAAAAGTGGTAAATATTGATCTCTCAAGAGACGCACCTCCTTGGCATTTGTATGCTATATCTGATTATAATAAAATGATTAGAGTTTTTTCATGGATTTTAAGGTTTGTGAATAATTGTACTTTGTTGAATGGAAAATGTAAGGATTCTGAACTTTCACAATCAGAAATTGAAAATTCTGAAAAGAAATTAATTCGTTTAGTTCAGAGCTATTACCTTCCTGATGCGAAATCTTCAAATTATATTGAGACTTACATAGATGATGAAGGTATTTTACGGGTGAAAACTAAAATACTTAATCGAGATGATGAAAGATCATTTTTGTACCCAATATTGTTACCAGAAAAATGTGAACTTACTAAGCTATTAATTAGAGATGTACATAAGAAAAATTGTCACGCGGGAATTCAAATGATGCAATGTTTGTTAAGAGAAAGATATTGGATAATTAGAGCTAGGAAAGCTATAAAAAATGTTCTGTATAATTGTATATTCTGTAAACGCTTTAAAGTTAAATCCCTGTCAAGCGAACCAACGCCTTTACCACCAGACCGAGTAACAGACTGTGCACCTTTTGAAATCGTAGGAATAGATTTGGCGGGGCCTTTATTTTTGAAAGATGGAAGAAAAGTGTGGATAACTTTGTTTACTTGCGCGGTATACCGTGCTATTCATCTTGAACTTGTTAATTCCCTAACTTCTGATGCTTTTCTTTTGGCCCTTAGATGCTTTATTGCTAGGCGTGGTCGGCCACGAACAATCTATTGCGATAACGGAACTAACTTTCGAGGCGCTTTTAATGATCTATCAAAATTGAATTGGAGCAAAATAGTGGAAGAAACTAGAACTCCAAAAATATTATGGAAATTTATCCCACCTACTGCAGCTTGGTGGGGAGGCTGGTGGGAAAGGCTGGTCCGCACTGTAAAAGAATTGTTAAAGCGTACTTTGGGTAGATCAGTGTTAAAATATGATGAATTGTATACTGTGCTTTGTGATTGTGAATCCATTATAAATTGTAGACCATTAACATATGTGTCAGAAAATCCGGAAGAATTGATTCCTCTTACACCTAGCATGTTTCTTATCAGTAATAAAAACTCAAACATTGAGGATATTGAAGAATTAAATTCGAACAGCCTTAAAAAAAGAATAAAATATCGGAGTAAGCTGTTAAAAGATCTACGCCAACGCTTTAGGAATGAATACCTTAGTCAACTTATACAGAAACATAATGAAAAGGAATCGCGTGATCCTCAGATTGGAGAAGTAGTTTTAGTTGGAGATGATAACAAAAACGATTGTTCTGGGCATTAGCCAAAATTATTGAATTAATTCCAGGGCGAGATGGCAAAATTCGAACGGTTAGACTTAAAACTCAACACGGAAAAATGTTGCGACCAATACAGCGTATCTACCCTTTAGAGATACGCTCAAATGAAAATCTTCAAAGGGGTATGGAGGAATCAATTCCCACTGTATCTGAAACTCTGTCACCCGATGAGGTAATATTTAAAAATATACTTCATCCGGGAGATGTGTGAAGAAACCAAAGAGACTGGATTTATTTAATAGAATTTGTTATGTGCTTGAGACTCTTTGCGAGTCTCAAGGGGGAGGATGTTGCAAAATGAAGTGAAATAAAAGTGCCGCTAGGCGGCGTTGTTTTTTTGTGACGTCAGTCTGCGAGCTGACGAATATATTCAGAGTACTGGTTGGACGCTCGGCGGTTGCCGAACGTTTATTTTTTATGTATTTTAATGTGCCGTCCTCAGTAGAATAAAAGAATTATCTTGAAAGACGTCTAGTCTTATTTTGACCAAAGTTACTCAGCATCTGGTAGATGCACCTGCAACTGAATTATCGTCCAGAACCCAACGATACATTGATGAAGTTCTACTTCCTCATGTTCGTCTTTTCCGTGGTGCTGTTGGTGATACATTTGTTTTTATGGACGACAACGGAACATGTCATTGTTCAGGATTGTCTAGATAGCGAGGGTATTCAACGTCTCGTATGGCCAGTGCGTTCTCCAGATCTAAACCCCATTGAAAATGTGTGGGATGCTTTGGGGAAGCAAGTTGCTAGTCGAAACTATCCTCCGACAAACAAGAACACCCTCATCCGTGCACTCACAGAGGAATGGGATAAATTTCCACAACAGCTGCTGGATAATGTTGTGCAAAGTATGGTACGACGTGTGGAATGTTGCATCACACTCCACGGTGGACATATCCCGTACTGATACCTTTCTTTAAGGTGCCTGCTGACTTTTAGATGCATTGTTCCATTTCTCCGTACGCAGATCAAATGAACCTTTTTTTTTTTCAGATGTTTTACAGCTTTTGTACTTTCCAGAACAATAAGTATTCTTTATTCTAATGTCTGAACAGTGTGGCAACTTATCCTACTAGGCCTCATGTCTCGCTTAATGTTATGCTACATAGCAATTGTGATCCGTCCTTAGCAATTGTCCAGCAGTGTATATATATATATATATATATATATATATATATATATATATATATATATATATATATATATATTACTTACTTGATTGCGAATATTTTGTTGTTTACTGTCCTGAGTTCCACGAAATAATTTTATACTCATTAGTACAATGTCTTTCCAAACTCAATAGTTTTCTAATGAAAATTGCAACTTTTTTATATTTGTGGAAAAACACATACAATATATCTACAGATTCGATATTAAAAATCTAAATTTAAGTAAGAACATATCCTAAATTTCGTGTTGCAAATTCATGTAAAATACACAGTATTTCTCACACAGCTATAAACATTTTAATGCCATTCAGAACAATATGTATAAATGAAAAATATTTCTTAACGTGAGTGGCTACAAAATAAAGTATAGAAACAATTGAAACTCAGATTATGTAATGCGATTGTAGTTATTCTCAACGACCCTAGAGTTCGGCAGTTTGTGTGTAAAAATGTAAGTACATATCTCAGTTACTAAACATAATGCATGGGTAGGTGACACTTGGATCAGAAACTAATATTATTAAGGAGTAAATTATATTAAAAGCATATTAAAATTTTTAATAAAAAATGCAATACTTTTTTAATTGCCTTTACATTGATCTATTTATCTACTTGGAATATTATTTTAAAATTTATTCTTATAGTGGGGGTGTTGAGTAGGGTTCCACGAAAATATTTTCTATTTCTAGGGGTTCCATGAGTTGAAAAGTTTGAAGATCACTGATGTAAAGAATCTGACACTGCTAACTTCATCAAAATACAACGAATTAAATGGGCAGGTCACGTTGTCAGAATGAACGAATACACTAAACACACACTCACTAAAAAAGTCTTCAGTGCTTAACCAACAGGCACACGAAGAAAGGGCAGGCCAAATCTTAGATGGATTGATGGCCTAGAAAAAGATCTCCTAGTTTTGTGAACTAGGAATTGAAGAACACTAGTAAGAAGAAGAAGGTTGAAAGGTTTCTTCAGAAGGCCAAGGTCCACCTTGGACTGTCAAGCTACTGAGGGAAGAAGGATTTGTTTTCTTTATAATCATTTGCTCATACTAAAGGGGAGGGGACGTTTCTTCCATAAAATATTCTTTGCACATTTAATTCTTTACTTTCAACTACTTTTTCTAATTTCATCATTTGTATTTTGCATATAATCAAACAATATTATTCCTAAAAGAATCAGTAGCGTAAAGTACACCTCCGCATTACGGGGGGCAGGGGGGACAAGATTGTAGGAGGCCCAAAGTCTGACTGTCGCCAAGCACGTAAGCTTTGCAAGATCTTGCTTGTCATTGTAGGGGAGGCTAATATTGCTCCTATACACCACTGAAAATAATATAATATTTTCTGTGTGATCTACTTATAATTTCTATTAAGAGTGTAACATACTTAAAAAATTTTACTTTAAGTGAGATCCAACGAGTTTGAAAACTAACATTTTGTTCAAAATTTGTAATGTCATCTATAAAATTTTGAATATTTTAAGTTTTTGTTACATTTTATAGCATCAAAATCAAAGTTAATACTTCGTTCAAAAATTTCTCTTAATTTTATTTTTTTATTATGCAAATGCTTACAGCCTTTAAAATCTTTAGAATAAGTGAAGAGTATATTATTAGTTATAATTTGTCTTTTTAATCATATAGAGGGAATTTTTGCATCTTTAAACAAATTTCCTTAAATCCAACAAATTTAAATTTTTACATGCTTGAGACTCGATGTCAGCATTTTTTGTTTTCCAATTAAGATATATTAAGGTATCCATCTACATTCGGAATCGTGATTTTAAAAAAGCGCATAAATGGATAATTTTCATGAGATTTAGTGTCAATTAGATTAGAATACATGTATAAAATTGTTTAAAGGCCATTTTGACAAAAAAAAATTTTAAAATACAATATTTCGACAAAAAATTAACTTAGAATAACCTTTTTTCAAAATGTTGTCCTTTTGTGAAAAATGCTTCTATTATAATAATATTTTACCTGTATATAGCTCAGATCTCTGTACAGAGGCTCAACTATGTGATTTTTGAAAAATTCACATTATTTTCAGAGTTGCAACCAATTGAAATAATTTTTTATCGGCGTTGTTTTCTTAAAATTTCTCCCCCCTGTTGTCGTAAAACATGGATAAAGCCACTTCTAAGTTAAATATTTCAAAAAATTTAGGTGGCCTCTGTACAGAGGTCTGAGCTATATACAGGCAAAATATTATTATAATAGAAGCATTTTTCACAAAAGAAGAATATTTTGAAAATTGGTCATTCTATGTTCATTTTTTGTCAAAATATTGTACTTAAATTATTTTTTAGTTAAATACTATTTTTAAAACAATTTTATATAAATTTTCTAATCTAAGTGACACTAAATAACATAAATATTATCCATTTATACACTTTTGCAAAATCACGGTTCCGAACGTTGTCGGATACCTTAAGATGACTTAATGCCACGAAATAACTGTCGCATTCGAAATAATCTAAGCAAAAGAGTATGCGCTGTTTCATGTTAGAAATCACTAATTCCGTACAAATTTCCAAGCACTTCCAAAAAATTTTTTTAACTACAATTTATAATAAAACTTGTTGTTTATTGAAAACTTAAATAATTCTTCAATGTACATTCCATGAGCATATTATAATTTGAAATATTTGTACTCAATTCCTTATGTATATAAATATAAGTTAAATTTTTAAAAATAGCGCTTAAAATCCATTTTCCCTTTGAGTAAAAAAATAGGAACGATTAAAAAATGAAATGTAGGTATATCAACTTATTTAAATAATGTAATCATAAAACTCACACAAGCATTAAAGATATGAAAAATTTAAAACAATATTATTTTAGAATATCACTAATTAGGATTGATATCTATGAGGTTTAAAAATGAAAAATTTAAACTTTTCTAAACTCATTCTTAAGGTAAGGTGGGACGTGAAAATGCTTAAATTTTGCATTGTTTTATTTTACTTTTTAAAAATAGAGGACACTTTGCTGCATCCATAGATGCATTATTTATGAGAATTCGATAAATATAATGTTAGAAAGTTGAATTTTAAAATTGTAAGCAATAGTGATGTAACTATGATTTGGACACACTTTCTTCAAAATTCGTTTTGTATATAATTTGTATTGTAAAAAGCTAATTTTTTTTTCTGTATAAATAATGTAACTTTTCTGTATTATACGTTCAAATTTATTGAAAATTATACATTTTTGTGCAAAAATTGCGGAAAATTTAAGTCATTAGTTACAAAATTTCAAAATAAAATTTTGTTTTTGAATGAACTAGTTTTGCATTTATAAATACTTAATGTAGTTCTTAAATATTTGATTATTATTCTAACTTATGTAAATACAAAGCTTGCAAAATAGACATTTCGTTTTCCCTTGCTGCTTATGATTAACATATTTGAATGTTCATTAATAACTCTATAAGTTTATAAATGTTTGTTTTACTTAATAAATAAATATAATTTATATTATTTATATTTTAAATATTTATTTAATAAGTAAATATTCATATGTATGAGTACAAAAACAAATATTCTTTTGTTTTAATTTTTAAAAACAGAGTTCCATATAAATTAGGCATCAAATTTGTAACAAATCTATACGGCACATTATCACTAATACTCGTGGGCGGCTTTGAGGATTGTAAATTCGTGTATATTTCCAACCAGCTCTAAAAGGAGGAAACGGGGTATGCAAATGAATCAAAGTATATAAGGAGAGTGTTGTAGGTTAGCGGAGAAGGCTATTGAGCCAAGAGATACACTGACAGAGTTCTAAGAAGATTCAAGTTGATTGTGTGATTAAATTCTAGCTGATTATCAGGCAGCGATCTACATTTGGAAAGTTTGAGCCGACTGGAAAGGAGTGAAGTACTAAAAGTCAGGTGATATTTAAATTTCATTTATCGGATCATTGCTAGTAATTCAAATTGCGTATATCTCTCGGTCCTCTTATTTCACTAAACCCGTTCGATATTGAGATTAATAGTTGATTAGTATCATATTTCGTGATTTAATTTATAATAGCAAAATTCAATCCCATTGACGTAGACATATTCATTCATCTTTGTATTTAGAAGGTTGTTAATTGATTCAAGTGAATAAATACACTGCTCAAAACAATTAAAGGATATTGTAAGTTTTATATAAAATAAAGATATAAGCGAAATTTTTTTTTGCCGAAAATGGAAGAAGACAATTACAAATGCAAATTTTTCTGATTTTCAAACTGTAAAGTATGCTAATTTTGAGTTCGACGTCAAAAACGTCGCTTCAGCGGCAACGAAAGAAATTTAACTTTCAACTGAAATGAAGACAAGGATGATCGGCATTCAGTGACTGCTTTGTTTCGATGAGTACGATGTCTCAACGAAGTCCTTTAACCGATTCAGAAGCTTGGAGAGTTGTTGGTAGGTTAGAAGGAGGCAAACTCAAGCCGAAATAGCGCAAGCCATTGGAGTGTCACAAAGTGTGATTTCTAGGATCTGGAACCGTTTATACTGGAAGTGCAGGCCGAAGACCAGGACAAGGTCGTAGACGGGCAACAACGCCCAATGAAGATCGTTATTTAGTGTTAACGGCTCGGAGACACCGAAATATGAACGCTACTCTTCTCCAACAACACCTTCGCTCGGCTACTGGCACCACGGTTTCAACTCAGACTGTCCGAAACCGGCTCCATGGTGTAGGTCTGTATGCTCGCCGATCGATGGTATGTGTTAGACTAACATCAGCAATTTTCTTTTTTCTGAGGAGTCCCGTTTTTCTGTTCATTCGGATAATAGGCGTATTTTCATCTGGAGGGACCTGGCAGTAGGAATAATCCTGCGTTCATGCACGAAAGTGTCAGATTTTGCGGTGGGGGTAGTGTTGGTGCATGGTGGCATCTCCATTGACGGGCGCACAGACCTCTACATCATTCGAGATGGACCTCTGACTGCTCGCCGATATAGGGATGAGATCCTCAGACCTATTGTAGTCCGTTACGCTGCAGCATTTGGAGATGACTTCATTTTAATGGACGATAACTGCAGGCCACATCGTGCTAACCTGGTGGAGGATTTCCTTTTCGAGGAAGGAATCGTACGAATGGAATGGCCAGCGTGTTCTCCAGACATGAATCCCATAGAGCACGTTTGGGACGCTCTAGGAAGACGAGTTGCTGGCCCCCAAATACCCCCACAAACTCTCCAAGAACTGGAAAGAGCTCTTCTGGAAGAGTGGGACAGAATACCCCAACTCGTGATTAATAGCCTCATTGACTCCATGCCTCAAAGGTGCTCAACGTTGCTGGCCGTGCGTGGAAACCATACCCCCTACTGAAAATGATTTCCTTTGAAGAAAACACCTTTTCTTATTCTTTTTTTCTCATATGCACAAATTGTGTTTTATTCCTTTGGTACACAAATGCGCAATAAAATGCATTTTTTTCTGCCAAACATGTGTAATTTATTCTCATATAACCTACTACGTCTGTCGACCATGTATCAATCAGCTAAAAAGTTTCCCAGCCACAAGATCCACCTAAAACCTCAATATCCTTTAATTATTTTGAGCAGTATACTATTTGTTATTGTAAAAATGTCATCTGGTAATTCTTTGCCTCAATTCAATCTTGGTATCCAGTATGGAACATAGGGGGGCTCCCACAAATTAACTTTTTAAATTCATCAAAGACATTTTTGTGTATTTTTATAACAATAAAAATATGTGTAAGGAATTCTGTCATTTTCTGTAATGATGATGTTCAAAATGAAGTAACAATTTTAAAACTTATAGACATATAACTTTGGTATTTTAAATGGAAAAAGGTGTGAATCGTTGATACAGTGTCGACGAAGTAGAGAAAAAGTAATTAAAAATACTTCTAAATATATACGTAATCTAGAATTTTAAACTTACAATTTAAAAACTAAGAAACGATGCAAAATAATCCAATTAATTTTGGTATGGCTTTATGTTGTATAACAAAAATATTATTTTACAAATCATAGATGAAAATGTCTTTATTTGCAATTTTCTAAAAATACATTTTTTGGTGATTCCGGTACACTTTTTTTCAAAATCTACTTTACCTATAAGGCTGCATATTATACTATCATTTTGCATATTATAATATCCACCAATTTTCAACAAAATGAATGAATTTTTTTCAAATAAATATTCCGAAATTTTAGATATAACACAATTTCTGCATAAAATTTAAAGGAAATTTGAATCACTGAATTTAAAATTTTTTAAAATTTTTATAAACTTATTTTTTAAAATTTCCTTTAATTCATTTTATGTATTCTTATGTTTTCAAAAACTGTAAAATTTTATAGCTATATATGCAGTCAATTTAATGCAAAGTATACCTAAAGATAAGAGCATGCTTCTAAAATAAAAACAAAAAAAATGTTATTGAATATTTATTGCTCATGCAGATTTATTTGTAATTTAAAGGGAAATATTTTTACATTAACAGGTACATAAATATACAGATAATTTATCTAAAAAATTTAACTTCCGTGAGAATCATTTAAATTTGGTGTACGAAAGTTCATTTTTCCTTGTCGCAGACGTCCCAGTTACTTTGAAAATAAAGATAAGCTAGATTGCCTTTAAAGGTGATTAGCATTAATTATTTTTCGGATCTGAGGAAATAAAGATTTTGGCCTATCCAATCTTAAAAAAGGAAATGGGGGCAGTGTCGCAATGAATGTCCTCACGAATGCTTTATTCGTCTCGTTATGCACCTTCCTAGGAGCAAAGCGAAGCAGATGTCCCATCTCTTTTATGACCCCAGTATTTCTACGAAAGATCAGAGGGAGGGACGTCAGTGGTTTGTCGTAGTGTCATTGATTATACGTCACACAGAAGACAAGTCTATAAAGAAAGATTTGCTTGGACTTCTTTTCTTATGAAGTTTGATCTGATCCAGTTTTCAGATGAGAATTTATTTTATTATGAGTCACCCTGATATACCCTTACAATTATAACTAATTAAATGAGGATCCAGGTTTATCGTATTCATGCTATATCATATACATTCTCTATATGCTTGAAACAAATTTTGTTACACAATGCTGTATTTTTTCTTTTTTAACTAAATTACCATAAAATTAGTCAATAATACAGCTTCTTGCAGGTATAACCCACCATTAAAATATAGAGAATAGAATAATATGAAATTTGAAGTAAGCAAAATAAAAACTTCGGCTTTTTTCGGTTAAACTATTGAAAATGGTGTTTTACTAAATTTAATGCAGTCGCATACTATTGAAAATGAGGCACCACATATTTGCGAATCTAATGTTTCCGTGTTATTTAGCAACCAATATCATTGTATTATATTATAACAGTAAAATATGTTTTAGGTTGTCTTATATATTTTAAAACTACTTATTAAAATAACAAATGTACTAGTATACATTATCAGTTGTATAAAATATGTTTCAAAAGTAATGTTATTTTTGCAGAAAGTTTGAGACGGATTTATTCGCGTTCCTTCCACTAATCCTCTTTGGAAATCTTTGGGCTATCAGTTCACGTTATTGACAACCAACCCTTCGGAAGTAGAAATCGGGGTATGCAAATTAAGTTTACTATATATAATCGAAGTTTTCTAGCTAGAAGAGAGTAGGAGTGAATGCAAACCAGAAATCAGGTGAGACTTTTACTGACAGGTATCATTATTGAATTATTGTGAATAAATACTTATTAGGAGAAAGATTTAAAGTGACGATTGATCACTGAGATTAAATTAATATTAGGTTAAATCGGATAATAGATTAGATCCTAAAAAAAAAGTATGGATCGAGTTTGATAATCATTCGATTATTTCGGCGTTGTTCCAATTTCATGGTTAGCACCGAGATATACTCTTACTGTTATTAATTGAGTTTGTGTCGCTATATTGTGTGGTCAATAAATAGATTGATTGGATCCTGGCTACTGTTTCTTCCTTGCATCCTACATACCTAGATGCCAAAGAAAGAGGTAAAGACCTCTCACAAGTTTACCAAATTTTTTAAAAGTCACGTGTTTTACCAGTCCCAGTTTCATTCGATTCACAGAATCGATTCAGTGAATGGATATTTCATCCTAGAAAATCGACATTCAATTTTTTTCTGTTTTGGTAAAAACCATAAAATTATTTATAATTAGTTGAATGATCCGGAATGCCAGGGGGCTTAAACTTTAATTTATTTCATACTAAGAGCAATACTGCACGAAGAACTCAAGATTGAACTAATCCACACTCTTACAGTTGAAATAGTATAAAATTTCACGCAGCCATCCCAAATAATCAAAACGCAACTATCAACACCCAAAATTACTTTCGGAATCTCCTCCCCGCCCATCCACCGCTTGCCACACAGAGCTACCACCCTCCAAGCGATCTCTTCCAAAAGAAACTTCATCTCCCTCCCCAACACACGAACTCGAAAGCACTTCAGATGAGAAGACTTTTCTCTCATTCTTATATATGTTCCACCTTGAGCGGAACGAAGTACTTCGAGCTCTTTCTGTTTAGATCACTTACGAACTGTAGAAATAGGCTGGTTCTTGGACGAAAGATAATGCCAGGTGTTTGTCCAACATTTATGCATTTCCTTGCCATCTTTGCCCTATTTATTCTGACAGGTAAGAGTGATATTTTTCCATTTGTTATAATTGAGAAAGAACATTTGAAATTTGATATTAGAAATTATTTGCGAATTTGAATATCATCGTCATTAATACAATTACTTAGCAGTAAGGATTATAATTTTGTTTCTAAAATGATTTTCGATTATTTTTGCAAATATGTAGATTAATTTAAATAATTTTTCTTTCTTAAAAAGAAAATACTGAATTAGAAATTTTCCTTCTAATTTTGTAAGGTAAAACACAGTTTTAAAGCAAAGTTTAAATTTTACTCTCAAACAAACATGAAACTAAATTGCGTGTTTTAAGAAAACTTAATCGACAGTCCCCCCAAAAAAAAAAGAAATAGCTTCCAAGAAAGCTCTTACTTTATAAGTATGATTACTAATCATTCGGAACTATTTTTTATAAAAACAATCATTTCTAGTATCAAAACATATAAATTCAATTAGTCTTTATTGCTGAAAAAATTGTGTGGAAATAAAATTGCTTTATGCGTGTGTGTGAAAAAAAGATTCTGTATTATAGTATTGAATGTGTTTGTGTAATAGCATTTTATATAATTTGTTTATAAATTTTGTATAATAGTAACGTATGGATTTATATATATATATTTAAATTCTAAGGAGAGAGAGAGAGAGAGGGAAAACAAGTTTAAAACTGAGCCCCCAAATGGTACATATATACCGTATTTATTCGATTCTAAGCCGCACCCCAAATTCTCAACAAGTTTTCGTGAAAAATGAAAAATAGAGTAAAATGGTTTATTGAGATATACAATTTCATGAAACTAAAAATTTTTTAAATGAGAACCAATAAGAAGTAAATAATTAGTTATTTTACCGGCATAATACACTTTTAAATACATACATGAACCTGTAATTGTTCTAATTGTCCCATCCAACGATTTTTTTTCCGTGTCGATTCTAAGCCGCGCCTGATTTTTAGCAGCATTAACATTGGAAAAAAAGTGCGGCCTAGGTTCGAGTAAAAATACGGTACATATATGCATATAATCCTTCTCTACTATAGAGACAGGGATCAGTAGAACACTAAAAATAAATGCGAAACTTAAGAAAAATAGATATTAAAATTTTAAAAAAGCAGGCATTGTGGTATTTTTAAAAACAGATATTGGAATTTTAAAAATACAGTTTCAATAGTATTATAAACATTGCTGCCTTAGGACAGCTCTTGTATGTAAAATAATTTATATAAAGGTGGGGTTTAACTAGTTTTTAGGCTAACCAACCTTGCTCCTTTCTGCTTGCAATGCTGAGTGAAATCCTATTAAAAATAATGGATAGAATTTCTAAATCCATTATAAGAAAATGGTAACTTAGAACTGCATTCTAACATGCATAGTCCGTGCTGAATCTGTGAATAATAGACGTTATTGATAAATTATGGACCCAAATACAAATTCAAAGCATAGTATTATTGGCTGAATTGTAGCACTTAGCAAAAAGTATAGTACTAAAATAATAATTACCTAAAAATATATTTTATCAGTTTTTTTAAATCTGAATTGCTAAGTACCATAATTTTTTCAGCATTCGAATAGAAAATGTATGATTCATTAAAGATTATTCAGCCAATTAGTTGCTTTATTCCTAAAAGTTTGACTTTCAAAAAACTCTCTTTCAATGATAAAAATTTCAACGCAATTTTCATAATTAGGAAAAAAAAATCTAGGAAATAGAATAGATATATCAATATGCCCCCTTCACCAAAAGAGATCTAGAAACCAGCTGTGCTGGATTTTTTTTTTTAACTTAAATGCGGGTGTAGAGTAGTTGTGTTTTTTAAGTGCATTTACTGTGGTATGTATTTAAGTTATTATATAATGATTTTATGCAAGAATTTTCTAATAAATTCAACTATAGCCATTAAATTTCTACGTAGGTTTATTTTTTTTCTTATTAAAAATTAATGTCATACTTCCTTTTGTTTTCTAAATAGAATTTTTTTTTTTTTATCAACACTGGAAGCACGATTCTAAATTGTAATAAATGCTGTAATAAGTATTTTAGTTGAATGGCATAATTTTTTTTCGTACTGTAAACAGTTGTCAGAAATCTAGATATTTTTTTAAAGCTTGGTTGGATGGGATGGAACTTAAGAACATAGGTCACTTTTATATGAAGCAATATTTTAAATTTGAATTTTTTATAGAAGCAAATAAATAGTTGAAGCCTTAGTAGGGCTGAGGGGACAACTTTGCTCTCTTAAATAATTTTAAGAAAAAGAATAGGTTTGTTTCTACATTTGTAACTATCTGAGAGGTATCTTAGTACTCTTAATTCAAAAGGGTCGCTCGCTCCCTTTTTCCTCTTTTTTTGGGGGGAAGGAGAGGTTTTATTTTGAATAACTAATGTTTTCGAATACCCCTCAGCTGAAGGCGATGATTAGTTCATTTTTGGAAGGAAGCCATTGGTAAAACAGGGGTACAAAATTAAAATTTTGAAAAAATACAAAAGATGTTTTCAGTGATTTTTGTAATATTTAGTGTGCTGATTTCAGAAAATTACTTCCATTTTTTCCCATCACATCAGGAATTTTTGTAAAATCCATATCAAAATTTTTGTTAAAACTCTATTTGAAAAGGAAATCTCTCGAACAATTTAGCCTGGTCAATTTGGCAACAGCGTTTTTATTCAATTATATCTATGTAAAGTGAGGCAAATTAATTCCACAGCAATTAGAGGAAAACCATTTTTTATAGACCTCACACACTGTCTTTGATCGGGAGAAAAACAAGAAATCCCTTTGAGATTTGTACATTTTACAACCAAATGGGGTGTAATTTCTAAAAGAAAATCATCAACACACTGTTTTAATTTGTTTTTATTAAGGTATTTACATAAAATGGACTACTGACCAAGAGGAAAATAAGTTATGCTTGCGCATATACAAGTTTGAAGCATATTTTAAAATGCGAAAGAAAGCAAAACAAACAAATTTTCTTCTTGGTTAAGTGCTATTTTTCCATTGAAACTTCTTTTTGACTTTCTTCTTTTATGTTTAATCTCAGGCCTATCTCGTTTAACATCCAACAATAGTCGGCTAGCATCGCTGGCGTAGCTAAGCCTGAGTGGGCCCCGTATCAAAATTCCTTCGGGGGCCCCTTTTTTAAAAATAAATAAAAAATATCACATAAACAAAATTTATTTGAAAGTGTCAAAATAAATACACATAGATATACGTAAAAAAACTTTATTAATTAAGATAATTAGGTACTTTTGTGTTTAATAGGTACTTTTCTCCATTTTTTTTCTGCAAATGTATTTATAATAATATTCATAGTAGAAGAGGATTTTAGTTTTTCCAGTTCTTCAGTTTTTACCGACAATATTGCTAAGTCTGATAACCGGTCTTGCCCTATAGAAGTTCTAAGATAGTTTTTAATAATTTTTAGTTTAGAGAAGCTTCTTTCAGCTGTTGCGCTTGTAACTGGAAGAGTTAAAAATAGCAGGCATGCTGCTGCTGTATAATATCCGGAAAACTGAAAGCGAGAGTATTGAAATTAATTAATAGTAATTCTGTGAGCACTTTGATTGAATCGATTTTCTGGATTTCGGATTTTAAACAACCTTTTAAAGAAATAAATTGTTCATAGGAAGCGAGTGTAAGTTTTTATTGTTCTCATTAGCTAGTTTTGCGGCATACTCTTTTATTTCTTTATTTGAAAAGAGTAAAAGTTTATCTGATTGTAAAATTTTTAAAATTTTACTGAGATCATGTAGACTCCCAAATATTTGCCGGGTTTGGGATATCAACACATCTAGACAGCAATAACATACACACATTAACTTTGAAAGACGATTTCGGGTCTTAAACTCTTTGATCTTCTGCTACCTCGTCAAAAAAGCGCTTTGTTCGCTTTCGTCTTTCATTTTTAAAGAAAGGTGTTACACCCCATCCCTTATCTAGATCTTCAGACTCGTTTGGCATAGAACTGAATGAATTTTGGTTTCTAATTGCTACCAGTTCGTTCACAGAAGATTCTTCAGCAAAATACTAGCTTTTCCTAGATAATTTTTTTCATGTTATAGGGCTTCAGAAACGGGGTCATTGAGTTTAATAACCAAGAAAAAAAAGGTTACAAACACTATAAAATTATAGATCTCTAATATAGTAGTTATATTCTTACATTCATCACGTTCGTTTTCCTTTAGTTGAAATTAAACTTAGTTTGTTTAAAGCTTTCTTTATCAGAGGGTAATTTTTCCGAATACCAA
The DNA here is from genome assembly GCA_019973935.1 of Trichonephila clavipes. Taxonomy (NCBI): domain Eukaryota; kingdom Metazoa; phylum Arthropoda; class Arachnida; order Araneae; family Nephilidae; genus Trichonephila; species Trichonephila clavipes. Next base: position 329,237 of record BMAU01017908.1, read on the forward strand.
ATAAGGCGTCACTTCTTGATGACCATCTAGTAGAACACAGTTTTTAAGAGTTATTTTATACTTTTCGGAAGAATCATTAATTAACATTGTCTAGCGTTTTGTGCTATTACCAAAAAAGTATATATTTTTTGTAAGCAATTGAAAAATTGGGACTCTTTGGGAATATGTTTTGAGAAGCGTCAGTTAAAATTAATTTAATGAAGGTGATGCACAATGAATATAATTGGCATTGGGTGCAGGCTCTTTTATAAGGGTTTGTAACCCTCCATATACTACCGACATAACATTTGCTCCATCATAACTCTGTCCCCTGCGTTTAGACAAATCAATTCCATATTTTTCAATTGCATTTAAAATTTCAGTTTTAATCCCTCGGGCAGTGAAATCGGCTACTGACATAAATCCCACAAAGGACTCGCAGATTTTGATTTCGTTAGGCACATGATCCTTTTCTTTTCTATTAATATATCGAAACACTACAGAAAGTTGATCAGTTTTTGAAATATCTTATGTAGTATTCATTATAATTGCCAGAAATGGGGCTTTTTTAATATTCATAACAATATTTTCGCTAACTTTGGTTCCAAGCAAATTAATTATTTCATTTTGAATGGTGGGACTTAAATAATTTATTTCTCTCTTTGGCTTCAAAAGAAGCTCTTTTAAAGCAGGATCATAATTAGATAGCAATTGTACAATTGATATAAAATTTCTGGATTTTTAATCGTGGCCTCTTAAGGCTGTTTTCGGCTAATGTTAAAGAATAGGCCTCAAATGGTGAATATGTTTTCATATATAAAAGTACTGAAACATTAATATTGTATTCTAGCTTCACTATCCTGTAGAGAATCACTTATTTTATCATACTACTTATTTTTATACGAGCTGACACATTTTTTCTTTTATAAAATGTGTTTCGCATTTTTTTCCTCTACTATAATGCTAAACGAGCTCTCCCTTTACAAGTTAAAAAGAAAAACTAATTATTTATGAAATATTCTGAAATTTTAAAAACACTATACTATAAAGAAATGCATGAGTTAAACGTTACAGTTTTTTTTATAAAAATCGAAGCATTTCTTCTGTCCAAGAATGTGCTTCGCGCTAAGGTCATGCTCTTGTACATATGGCGAAAACAGCCTTAAAGGTAAATTGCAAGCCGACAAAGTAATAATAACATTAATTATTCGATGCAATAATTTTCGCCAAAAAATACATTTATTTTTGATTTCACTGCCCAATTGAATGTCAATTGTATTTCCTTGAAGTCAATTGTATTTCTTTGAAGTCAATTGTTATATGACAGAGCCGAATTAATACGCTGAAGTGAATTTTCATGATCAGTAATAGTTTGTATAAAATTGCTTTTGTAACGGAAACACCATTAACTCATGCAGAGGAATACGATTTACATTGAGGATCTGCTAACAACCAATAGAAGTGACAATATGATTTGTTTAAAATAACCGAATAACACAACCATAGTCTTAATATTTTTATACTGGGTTTGTTCAAATGTGAATGAATTAAAAGCAAGTGTGAAAAGCATCGTTTTAATACTGAAACGTTTGGAAATGGTCCTTGAGGCTTAAATGGACCCAGTTTGAAAATTATTTTTCTTTCGGATTCTGTAAGGATGTCACCAAAAGTACTTCTATCTGAAGAAGATGTATTAATTGTTTGTTCACACACACACATTCCTTAGAATATTTTTTATATTCTACTTTTGTAGACTCTGATAGAACATGCTCTTCAGAAGATTCTAAAAGTATAATAAAATTAAATTGCTTTATATTCTAGGTCATCAGCCAACCTACAAAAATAATCATTCCAGTCTTATTAAATCTCTTATTGTTTCTCATTGAAATTAAGACATTGTGAGAAATTAAATATAGAAGTTTCGATAAATATTCATATTTTTAATGTAAATGCTCTAATATGCACAAATATTGCAATTAATACATTTTTATTTTTAAATTATTTTCTTTTATTTGTTAACTGACATTGTAAGTTGATTCGAACACAATTAGCAAACGTAGCAAAGGCACGTATCTCAAGTGTCTTTCCTGCTTATTGATTCTATATATTGTGAAATATTCTTATATATAACATGAATGCTCTGATTCGTTCATGAATATTCTTACGTATAACATGACTTTACATATTACAATACATAAAAATAATGCAAATTACGCTATTTTGTCAAAAGGCTACATAGTACTCTTTTTCAAAAAAAAAATTTTGGAGGCAGTAATATTAAAAGTAATTTATGGTTTATTTTCTGATTATAATATTTAATTGTTTCTCAAAATAAGAAGTCAGTTTGTCAAGCCATTATTTGAAAACATAATGTTATAGTTTTTTAATTCTTTATAAAGTAGGCTACTCAGTTCTTAAATTTATTTATTTTAAGGGATTTTTGTTTCTTAAATTATTAGGAAAAAATAGTAAATAATTTAAAATCGGTTTCCCTGTTGGATTTAAATAATTATTTTCATATATATCTTAACCTGAAAAAAAGAACAAGAAAAATTTAAAAAAAAAAATACATATATTAACTTTAACAATGAAAAAATATAACTAAAGCTTTCAGACCTAATTCCATCTACTAACTTCTATGAAAATTTTGATATCACTTTTACCATATGCTAACTTTTAAAAGAAGGTATCTAGAAAAGTTTCAAAATTCTATCTTGAATAGAAATAAAAATGAAAGACAAAAGGGAATAGAAAACACATTTTCACACAAAGTTAGACGTGAGAAAAATTATATTAAAGTTTGTTCAGACATAAGACTAAAACTATTAATACCTGCAAGGCACTAACTTTTTAACGTGTTACTATTCAACTATATATAAAAAAAGCTTGAAAAAAAAATAAACCAAAACAGCTTTTTTTATAAATAAAAAAAAAGTTTCTCTGAGGATGAGTTAATATTAATTTTACACTGTTCAACTACAGGAGGGCCATGGTTGACGAACCTTGTAATTTTGAACCATAGTCAAGTGACGTGGACGACACCTAGTTGGCACCCCCTCTCCTAACTACCACTCCTCATCAACGGGAGGACGCGTTAGAGCTCTCGACAGATTTAGCGTGTTTCGCTGAGAACGCTATTGAGAACCTTTATTGGATTTCAGCATTGCAGGTATGATAGGTCTTGAAACTGAAGATAGCGATTTCTACTTACCTCAAGTACTAACAAATACTTTATATACACAAGAAGAGGCGAATAATTTATTATATCAAATATTATCATGTCCTATGCTGAAATAATGTCTGCGCTCTTGATTTTATTTTACCGAAACAGGTATAAATTTAACATCCATGATAATTGTATGCAATTTTAAAAATATTTTCTTAATTTCATAATACATAGCCTGAAAGAACTCGGAGTATAACTCCTTTTTAACCTTACAATTATAGTATCTATTTTGCGTGTTTTTACACGGCTTTTCATGTAACGTTTATAAACCATGTAAGACTTAAAGTCGGATTAATAAGAAACTCTATTATACAATGGAAGTAAACAATGAAAAAAAAATTACCTTTACAACTTACTTATTACTTATTTACTTATTTAAACTTACTTATTAAACTTACTTATTTACTTATTTAAACAAGTCGTACTTGTTGATTGTTGAAAAAATGATATTTCTGATCATTTCTTAGCAACGTTTTCTTTGTGTTTTTTAATTTTTCGTTTTAAAGCGCTACTAGGGTATACTCTATTTTTGTTCATAGTTTGAACAGTTTACCGTTCAAATAATCACAACGAAAGAAATAGAACTAACAGAGTGAAATGAAAAACAGAGTTTAAGATGACATGGTAAACTAAAAATCATCAAAATATCGAAATATTTTTTATTGGGTCATATGTAGAGATTGCAATACCGGCATACCGGGATAACAAATATCGGTATTTTGAGCAATTTGTACAATTTTGTGATACCGATATTTACAAGTTTAAATACCGTTTTTTTGGTATTTACTGGAAACAAAACATATGTTAATATTAGACCCTAAAATACGTTGAAAAACAACTTATTCCTAATGATGGAACGATTTTTGAAACTGGAAAATTTAATCCAAAAAGCAATGATCGACTGAAAGCAGCAAATGAATTTTTCCGAATGTGAATTCGACTTAATATCCAGAAATGTATCAGCTCTACTTCTAATAAAACTGGCTAGACATTATGTCGGAGATATTCGAACTTATTAACAGTAATGCAACGTTGCAGGCACTGAAAGAACAGCACACACCACTATCTGAATCAAAAAACCGCACAGAAGAAAGGCATACCGAAATAGAAAATGTCTTACGGTATTTACATAATTGTCATGATTTTAAAAATGAAAATGAAAAGAAGAAAATAGACTAAAACCAATTCAAATTTGATCAAGTTTATAGTAAATTTTCTCAAAGTTATAGCAAAGCTTATTGTACCTACAAACTTATCTACATTCAAAAGAATTCGGTACAGTTATCGCAGTTGATGATGACACCAATGTCAATAATGAAAAGGAAATTGCCTCTTGAACAAAAATTAGAATTAGCGGTAACTAAAAAAACTTCAACAAACCAAAATACAAAACAGAGATCAGCTATACCCCAAACAATCCGAAGAGAAATCGATTTATTTGAAGAGGGATTTAGAAGTAAATACTTGAAAAAGTTTATTTCGCTTTGCTAACAGTACCACCATCTAGCGTAGATGCCGTAAGAGCGTTTTGAACAGCTAGTAAATTTTGTACAAAATTACGTTTCAGGCTTAATGACAGTACAATTAATGCATTAAATTTTTTAAGATCACATTTCAAAAATTTGTAATAGTACCACAGACTGAATAGCGATATTTACAATTTTTTGTGATTTAAATAAATAAGACGTTCTTTTACTTTTTTTTTGTGATTCTTTACATACTACTATAATTTATAAGTTACAAATTATTTTTTGTAATTCCTTATATATTGTTATATAATTAATGTTACAAATTATTTTTTGTGATATTAACACTCTCTAATAAAACTGGCAAATAAAACAAAGAAACACCTGTGTTTTCTTTCTTTTTCTAAAATTTCTACTACCGGTATTAAAACTGGTTTTCCTGGTATTAAGATCTAAAAAATACCGCGAATATCGGTATTGAACTTTTGGTACGATATTGCAATCCCTAGTCATATGACACCTAAAATTATTTTAAACATACTGTAAAATTTCAAAACTTTTATCTGCATTTTTTATTAAGTTATGGAATACCTATAAATATATATATATAATTTTTGAAGCAGGACAGATGACTAAACAAAACTGCCCACTTTACAGATAATCTGATAGAAAAGTGACCACAAAAAATTAATTAATCATTTTTTTTACCGCTCGCAAATGAGACAATGATGTTAATTATTTAATTATGATTAAATATATTATAAATAAAATAAATTTACATCCATTTCAGAAAAGGAAATTATTAAACATCTTTATTCCGCTTAATTCGTTACTATATTACATTTCTACTAGCTGGTTTTACAATTCTGAAGCAACTTATTAAATCCATCATCGGATACATACATCATTCATTGCCAGATACAAAAGAATAAAAGACTACTAATCTGAAATTAAAAATATAGACATAAATTATTTTTCTGACAAATAGAACTAAATACACTACGCCCAACGAAGTTCTCGTAGAAAGAGAAATAACATACCCGAGCTCATTTGCCTTCCTCCACCCATCAATATCTGTTACTAGAAGACTAAATTATGTAGAATTATTTATGCAGTAACAAATCATTTCAAGAAAATCGCTTTTCTGATTCTGTACCACTCCTTATTTTTTCTCTGGTATCTGCAATTAAAGATTTCTTACCGTAGGAAAAAAGATGTTAAGTTCATGGAAAAGTTTTAACCGTTTGAAAACAGTGAAAGACGGTTTTTTAAGAGTAAAAGAGGAGCTATGTTACTGATAATATTTTACGACATTTTGCTTACACGTGTCGGGGCCCCTGTAGCTTAGGGGCCCCATATCACTAATGCGGCTGATACGGTGGTAGCTACGCCCCTGATTATTATTCTTAAAATAAGTTCTAGTGCAGTCTACCCAAGTCTACTAACAACTTCCAACAGCCTATCACAAGGATGGCGAACCAGTGGCACGCGTGCCATTGATGGCACGTGACACAATATTTTGGGCACATCACCGATCAAAATGGTTTGCATTTTATTTCAAAATAACAAAGCTCACTATGAAATATTACGAACAAACGCAAGTTGCGGGGAGTACACTCGTTTGTTATTGTCTTGTCTTAGTTACGTCGTGGACTACAATTGCTTATGATGTGAAGTTCATCTACGTCATCATTGACACAAATGTATTTTACAGTTTATTTGTGTTATATATACGATTTTTAAGTGTTATTTAACATGGCTAGTTCAAAAAAAGAACAAAAAGTGCATGATAGTAAGTGTAACAGAGAATTTCAAATTTGGTGAATCTACAGAAATATGGCACTGTTAGTAAAGGCGACAAAGTGGTGTGTGTTTTATGTTCTGCAATAGTGGTATGCAGTACATCGTTTGTAAAACGGCATTTTGAAACGAAACACAAATCCTCTTGTCAAAAAAGTGAACCACAGTAAAATAAGTTAATAATATAAGTTATTTACCATCCAGTCTGCAACAACAGAAGTCACACTAATGTTTACTTTAAATTGAATTACACGTATAACTAAAACATTTACAACTATACAGTGCACAAAAAGTATTTTTTCGTAGTAAATAAAGAATTTTGTGTTAATATATTTAGTTTTATTATTTTTACAATAATCACAAGTAAAAATTATTTGCCGGCACGTCTATACCTCATTAAACTCTTTAGAAAAAAATGGCACGTTGATCCAAAAAGGTTCGCCACCCCTGGCCTATCAGAAGACAAGAAAGGGCTCTCTCCCTCAAGCCACCCCATTGGTCCGCTCTTTTCAAGCCGCGCCTCCTACTTTCCATCCAAGTTTCCAATACAAAGATTTTCAGTACCAGATAAAGGACTGGAGATTTCTGACGCAATCCGGACACCTCATTCCCGATGCATAGGATCAATTTCTTTTCCCTATACGTTTTCTCTGTCCACTAGTATTTACCAGACAAGACAATTGAATATTCACCTGTGAAGGGGTGATCAGTCAGCAAATTGACAAATGTAATGGCTGCCTCAAAAATGAACAGTGAGACAGCTTCCCTCGAAAAAATTGTTAGTCTTTGTGGCCAATGTACATCATCATCCAGAAATGGCGTAAGTAAATAATTTCTGATTTATTGTAGAACTTTGTGAAATGCTCAACAATCTTGTGAGGGAAAGCTTGTTAACGTTAGTAGTAGTAGCAGGTCCTGGGGGAGAACATTAGAAGTGGGCGTGTCACCTGTCAATCAAACTCTCCCCCCAACGGAGCCATCGTCCAATAGGAGGGTTTCCTCCCCTCTCCCTTCTCCTCTCAACCTGTTAAATAAGGAGGGAGGGCCAATCCCCTTCCCCCTCCCAACTTGCGGAATCCCATCGACCGATTTCTCTACTACCAATTCTTAGCAAACTGACAGAAAATTATCTCTGCCAGACTTAATGATTACTTGGAAAAAGAAAATACTTGTTCTGGAGCAGCACGGGTTCCGTCCTCGTCTCTCCACCACCCATCAACTTCTACGAGTAGTAGAGTATATCAAAGACGGAATTGACAGACATCAATATACAGCTGCAGTGTTCCTAGACATTCAGAAAGCTTTCGACAGAGTTTGGCACACTGGCCTTCTCTTCAAACTTATAATGTACAAAATCCCACCCCCACTAATATTTCTCCTAAAATACTATATCAGTGACAGATCTTTCACTGTCAAAATTAACAGAACTTTTTCCCAAGTTAGACCTGCCAAAGCCGGCGTCGCACAAGGGTCCATTTTAGGACCTGTTCTCTTTAACCTCTACGTAAATGATATTCTTAAAACTACTAACACAATGATTTGTATGTATGCGGATGACACCGCCATTTTAAGCAGACACTACAACCCCAACACACTGACACAAAACATAAATGAACACCTTGCTCACCTTGAGATCTGGTTCTCCGTGTGGAAAATAGCACTAAATACTACGAAAACTGAAGCAGTATTCTTCACTCAAAGACGTCCACCCCCTGAAACCACGCTCCAAAACCAAAGAATTCCCTGGTCTCAACACACAAAATACCTCGGTGTTATAATTGATAAAAACCTCACGTTCAGACAACACATTACATACGTAAGAAATAAATTTAAAAATGCTACGCGTCAACTTTATTCCCTAATCGGTAAAAAGTCTAAATTGAATAGACGTAATAAAATGCTTATCTACACCCTGATTTTAAAACCACTTTTAACTTATGCATCACCAATCTGGGCACACGCAGCAAGAACCAATATCAATCTAATTGAAATCTCCCAAAACGTTATTCTAAGACAAATCCTCGATGCACATTGGTACATGTGGAACGCTGACATTCGATCAGCTCTTCAAATTCCGACCATCAGGCAAACCATAAGAAAATTGGCAAATAATTTCTTCAGTAATATTGATGGGCACGAAAACCCTTCTATTCAAGCGATCCCTACCTACCCAACTTATCCCTTCATCCGTATAGACCAAGAGACATCTTGGTTGACCCTGACTTTAATTAATTTTTAACTTTTATTTCCCTCCTTTTTTCTCTTCATTTTCCATTTTTTCGAACTTAAACTGCGATCCAACTTTGTTGAATCGCAGTTTGCTCTGATTGGCTGCAAATTCTTGCAAAGTCCTTATACCCCATTAACTGAATTCCTGGCTCGGCCAATAAAATCGCTCGCTTTCATTCCACAGCCCATATTCCCACCTCCTGATATTTTTTCCCGCACTTTCTGATCTCGGTTCTTGCTGCAGCCCCGATTGGCCACTGTAACTCCGCCCACTTAATGGACGCATCGAAATATGATTTTTAGCTCTTAAAAGAGCTTTTATATATATATATATATATATATATATATATATATATATAAATATATAATTACTTATTTCTATTATTGTAATTGTTTCTCGCAGTAAATTTTTGTATTTTCAAATTCTTCATAAATTAAATTTCACTCTTAATTAAATACTTTTCTAAAAAGGGCAATGGTAAATTTTTTACAGTCATCTTTATTCCAGGATAGGAGATTTGAGTCCGACGGGACTATGTGCTCCAAAATTCACCCTAACGTATATTCCCCCTCCCCCCTCGCACCACGTGTAGCAAGAGAGTGCCTTGAGAGGAGTTGAGGGGTATACAGCTTCTTCTCTGATTAGATAAGTGTTGAGGGGTATACAGCTGCTTGCCGTTCTCTGATTGGATGTCGATATGACGTAGATGCTCCCTCCTTCTCATCGTGTAAGATGCACGTGGAAGTCTTTTTTCCGTGTCCAATCTTGTCAGAACAGGGAATGACTTGAGTATGAGTCAGAACGGAGTTACACTTCAGATATCTCAGCCCTCGCTTTGTAAAATATTTTCAAAGGGAAGTCTATGTTTTTTAAAAAAAATATTATCGATTGGTCAATAGTTTTCAACGATTCACCTTTTAAATTGTTATAATTTCATAATTAAATAAAAAAAGGCCTTGTTTAAATCAACTTAATTAAATTAAGGTTGTTTTTTTATCCAAAGTAATGAATTATTACCTTTCAAATACGAAAGTGAATTACATATTTTTACAAATACAAGACGTAAATAACGTTATTATTTATAATCAAGTGAAAAGGAAAGCTGGGGATGATGATTGCTATCATACAGACACTAAGTAATTAGAGAAGCTAATATTGGAATCGCTGTGGTGCAAGTTAAAAAAATATAAAATGTCCTGTTCAAGGACTAGTATTATTGTTGAGGATCGTCTGTTGAAAAGTATAAGATGTAATTTCAATATAGATATTTAGATTACTGTTTAAGTTGACGTGCTTTCATAGCATTGGTCGAATTTAGGTAGGGATTAGATAATCATAATGAAGCGTATATTTTTTAAGAAAGTTTTCTCATCCATTGGAGAACCCCTCATACTTCAGTGGGCGAGAGTTAGCAACAGCTCGAAGAATATGCCAGAAATTGTCTAAGAGAAAGTTCTAGATTTTGAATTATATTAAAAAAATGTATCTCAAGAAATAATCATTAAAATGCACGTAAAGAACTGCGTGCTGAGTATTAAAAAGTAAACTTGTTACATAAAATTGGTAACATTCATCTTATGGTAAAACACATAGTGAGAAAACTCATAAGTTAATGCTTATATCAAAGTTGCATTTTAAAATAAGAATAAGTTTCAGTTTTATTGATCACAATTATTTTAATGACCCAAACTACTGACAGTTTATTTATGTAACCATCACGCCAGTTTTATAAAGTGCAGATTAATGAAAATCAACAAACTTGAAACAAATATGATCTTTATTCCATTTAGAAAACTTATTTAAATGTTGAATGATAAAATAGATCCGTTTTAGAAATTTTACGTTCCAAACATACATTTTTATAAAAACTAACTTGTATCATAAAATACTTATCACCTACCCAAAAACAAATTTGTCAAGCAATAAATAATCTAATTTATACACTGTCACAAATTATAATAAAGTGTTTAACTTTTATATTGATGAAAATGTCCTGCACCGACAAGATTTACTTCAAAGAGTCTTTTTTACATTTATTTTCGAATTTAAAAAAGTACTTTAAAAAATGTAAAAAGAGTATTCTTCAACAAAGAGAGTCCAAAAGAATATAATGTAAATAATATATTATAGCAATAAACATAAAAAATATACTGTAAATTACCTTTTTTTGTACGTGAGGGGAAAATAGGAATATATAAGAAATATTTACATTTTATTTATGCTTCTGAAAAAGTATACATTAATGCAAGGCTTTTTTAATAACAAATTTAGTATACAGAATTATAAATTTGGCTAAAACAAATATATCATTCAGTATACTTACGCTTCAGCAATTTCGATTTCTAATTTCAAATAATAAAATTGATTTTATTTTCATACGTATTAAAAATTTAATCAGTTAATTCTATTTGTTTTTCTTGTTAATGAAATTTTTTTAAAAAAATGTAGAAGCTTTTTCTGTCTCAACAAAAAATATTAAACAGAAAAGGAATTCGTAAACTTTTCTGATTAGGACTGAAACTACCATATTTCGTTATTAAAATGTATTAGTATAGAGACACATACAGAATTTTTACACGACAAATAAAAATATCAATTTAATTTTTACACTTTACAAATTTAGAGATATATAGGATTGTTTCAGCTGTATATGTATATACTAACTTATGTAAAGTTCTCTCATTTTTGCACTCTATCCTCAAAATTAAATTCAATGACATATCATGTCCTTGATGTTACATACGACAGAACTAAAATACGGTAAGCTATTATTTGATGTTATATTCATACGGGTAAAATTAAGTCAATACTCGAAATATGATTACAACCTAGTAATAATAACAATAATATTTTATTAATCACCAGAAACGACTATGCGATATGCAAAAAGGCAAGATAAAGGGAATAAGTTGTACTACTTAACTGATTGAGATGCAACCCCAGAATCGGGCAAGTCAGAAACTGACAAAACGTAAGACGAGTTGTGGGACGAATAACATTTTATCAAAGCTTCATTGTGTGAAATTCTGTAACAGCTAATTATTTCCTGTGGCAGTTCTCAAGAGGCATTATGTACAGGTTAGAAGAATATCGGCAAGCATATCAGTTCATAAAACTTAATCTGACCGTATATAAATTATAACTGTAAAGTTTGCTGGAGCAAGAACACATGTTACGAAATTTCAAAGCGAAATTAATTGGAAAAAATTGTCATTTTTGATTGATTTACATAAAAAAACTTTTTTTATATTTCAATATTATATATATATATTTAACTTTTAACTATATATATACTTTAGCTGAACAATAAAACCGATAAAAATATAACATACAAAGATATAAAACACCAAATTTCAAATCTTCAAAAAGATTTCATTATTGTTTATGTAGATAAAGTTCCGGGCAACTATGCAATCATTTGCAAATGGTTTTATAACTTTATACTTGATAAACAATAGTGCGTTTATTAAATCTAATAGCAGCAGTAGATAAATCATTAACCGTATTTCAGCTTTTTATAAAAAAACTAGATTTATACACAAAGAATATCAATTTTCCTTCTATTTTTCTAACACAAAAAATTCATAAGAGTCCAATTAAATTTAGAACTATTACTAATGGTCTTAATACCTATATTACACAACCAGGCAAGGTGTTGCAACAAGTTATACAACACACTCTAGACAATATCTCAAACTCCTTTATTGTAAAAAATAGTAAAGATATCGTTGAGAACATGTAAGGCAAGTGTATTAAATCTTTGCATAGCTTTGACTTCGAAGACTTATTCAACTCTATTGATATAGAGGATATGATTTTAGTACTTATAAATGTCTATATTAAATATTCATTGAATAAATTGATACATTATGATAAATTTAATACTATTATACAATTTGTTTTGAAAGAAAATTACATATTTGATAAATTTCATAAGAACTATTATTATCAACAAATAAATGGTCTGCCACAAGGTGGCCCAGCAAGTAATAGTCTGGTTAATATTTATTTACACTATTACGAGAATGAAAAAATTGATACAGGCTCTGGTTACTTTTTCAGATACATCGATGATTTAATTATTTTCAGCAATAAAGTTGAATTTGCTCCTAATTTAAAGTATTATCCACTCTATTTGAAATTAATAAATTCCAATTGCAATTTAGAGTCAGCAAACTTCCTAGATCTCCAATTAAAAGTTGAAAATAATATGCTAAAAATTAATATTTTTGATAAAAGAGACTCTTTTGATTTTGATGTTATAAAAATGCCATATTGGAATATTTCCATTCATATTTCAATTTTTTAGAAATATTATTCTAAATTATATAAAACGAAATAAAAGATTTGGTATCTGAAGAAGTTTTAAAAATTAATAATTATAAAAAAATTCTTTCAAAGTTGCCTAGACTATAATTATCCAGCTAATTTTATATATAAATATATGTCTTCAAAATTATACCTATTTAATTGTTATTATTTAATATATTCAGTTCCATTTAGTTTATAGTATATTATTCTTCCTTTTCTCATAATAAGTTTAGTTACTAAAAATATATATAGACGGCACCATTATTTTTAGGTATGCTGTTTTTTTGTGCTTGGCGTTAGTATACTCTTGGATTCGGAATACATCGGGTAAGATTTTAGTTTTTTCGCACATTTTCATTATTATTACTTATAGTCATAATCATTATTAAACTCTATTGCAAATATTTTTGTTTATACATATTTATATTTGTCTTTTTCGTCCGGATTCCTATAGTAATTTAATTTTCCAATTCTATTCTATTGATGTTTTATTCACCCACGTGGGTTTTTGGGCCTTTGCCTTGGCTTATCTCCTATGCTATTATGTCGATTCAAATATATATATATATTTAAATTTATTCTGAGTTTTTGTGATACTTATACATTTTTTTTCAAATTGCTTATTAATCTTTTTAAGAAAACTATGGATTAAAGAACTCATAAATCTTAACTTCTGTTCATTGAGTGTGTGCGAATTCTATTTGTACTTTTTTGTATCGATATTCAAAAATATGTAAATTATAATTACAGCTGTAATTGTAGTTGAAGTTGGTTTAATTTTTTTTTTTTCAAAACATAATCCGTACAAAATAAAAGTCACTCAGTTTTCTTCATTGAAATTTTTTTTTCATATTATTTAGCAATAAATACCTAATTATTTTACACAAATATAATATAGGAAATAAAAATGCTTTTCTAAAAATGAAACAATATTTTAATAAATATTTTCTTATTTAATAAAAAAAGAAAACCATAAAAAATTGTTTTAAAAAAATTGAAGAAATTTCAACAAAGCATTAGCATATTAGAAGCATACATGTGTCTAGCTTTTTTCTAGACTTTCTTTAAAAAAAAATATGTTATTTTATTTTAACTTTCCACATTAAGATAAATTTGTTTACATCTCTAATGAACTTTTGATTGATCAATTTTCTATTTAGTCAATTGGTTTGCTTAAGAAACTGATTCACAGTCACCTCTTTCCAGTTTCCTATTTTCTAGGAGTCGTGGTGTTTCCCCGTTTAGTTTTTAAGAATTCTAGAATCGTTATAAATGGTTCATTCCCGATTTTTTTTTTCAACACGTTCACTTGAGAGAGCATAATGGATTTTCCTGATACGAGTCACTAACTCGCGCATATGGACATAGGTTTTTTAAAATCGCTATAAGAAAAAAAGAAAAACAACTACAATAAGAGAAAATTAGTGAAAAGTGGGAAATGATATATTTTTATAATAATTAAAAAATATGAAATAATCTGTGTTTTTTACTAAACCAGCTGTGAATAAATATATTTTGAAACAAAAATTCAGTAAAGTCTTTGATCGAAATATGAGTAGTGATTTTTCTTTCGAAATTATTAAAAGAAATAAGAAAATTAATAGATTTAGAATAATGTGAGATTTTTCAATTTTCAAATAAGATTATGCTTTGTGCATCGATTATAAATAACTTGAACCTCATCATAGTTACAAATAATTGTTTTCTCTAGAATTGTTGAAAAAGTAAATTATTCATAATTTGATATTTACGTCTTGTATTTGTAAAAATATGTAATTCACTTTCGTATTTGAAAGGTAATAATTCATTACTTTGGATAAAAAAACAACCTTAATTTAATTAAGTTGATTTAAACAAGGCCTTTTTTTATTTAATTATGAAATTATAACAATTTAAAAGGTGAATCGTTGAAAACTATTGACCAATCGATAATATTTTTTTTAAAAAACATAGACTTCCCTTTGAAAATATTTTACGAAGCGAGGGCTGAGATATCTGAAGTGTAGCTCCGCTCTGACTCATACTCAAGTCATTCCCTGTTCTGACAAGATTGGACACGGAAAAAAGACTTCCACGTGCATCTTACACGATGAGAAGGAGGGAGCATCTACGTCATATCGACATCCAATCAGAGAACGGCAAGCAGCTGTATACCCCTCAACACTTATCTAATCAGAGAAGAAGCTGTACACCCCTCAACTCCTCTCAATGCACTCTCTTGCTACACGTGGTGCGAGGGGGGAGGGGGAAGATCGTTGACGAACTTGATTGGAGCACCTAGGCCTGTCGGCCTCTAATCTCCTGTCATGGAATGGTAGATGACTGTAATGAGTTTTACAATTTCCCTTTTTTAAGAAGGATTTGATTTTAAAAAAGAATTACTTTAATATGCAAAAAAATTTTACAGGGAGTAAAAGTTTATTTAAAATATAATGAAAATTGCGGCTCTAAAAGAGCTATAGAAACTTAGAAAAAACACAGCACCCAGAATGGGCGGAGTATCGTTAGCCAATCAGAGAAGAGCTGCAATTCAACAAGGTTGGATCGCAGTTGTAGAATTAAAGTAAAAGTAAAAATAGAAGAAAAAACATTTAGAAATTAAGATGAGGATATTGTAGTTTTGAAGGAAATCTACACGTTTTTAACAGAGGAGCAAACTACTCTAAGGAGACAATTTAGTTTTTCATTTGGGTCGGTACATTTAGAAGATTTTTCCATTTCGGTGAGTAGAGCGGGAAAAAGGGTAAAAATCTTTTGCATTTCAATGATGGCTTGAAAATAGCCAAAATCGTTTGAAGCATTTTGAGGAACATTAAGTGTTTCCTTGTAAGAAGAGTTGTTTTTACTATTTTTAGGCTTTTCTGACGCCGAGGAGGCAATTCCGGGTGCTGACATCTGGTGTTTGGAATCTGAATTAAGAACTTGTGAATAAAGTAGTCCGGGTGTTACTGGTGTGGTATTTAAGTTACGTTTTAAGTTACTAGCGGGGGATTTTCCCTTACCTTTTCTAGGCTTGGGAAAGAGGGGACATTGGCTTGAGAAGGCCATATGGCCTTTAGCATTACAATTTATGCAGAGCGGGTCTGCAATTTTTTCTTTAATTTCGCATCTACCTGTCCTGTGATTTTCACCACATTTCAGGCATCGCGTTTTCATGTTGCAATTACTGGTTGCATGGTGGAAAAAATTACAATTGTAACATTGCGTTACTCTATTTCCTTTTTTGAAGGGGTCAATCTTAATTTGCATGTAGAGACAGCTACGTATCTGAAATATGTCATTGACATTTTCATCACGTGCTATCTCTATCATGTAGATAGGGAGGGGAGCTTTCGAAATAAATCTTTTAAGTTGGGTGGCTTTAACTATTTTAATTCCTTTGGATATTAAGTCGTTCTTAATATCCTCTGGGTCAATGTCAACAGGTAGACCTTTGATGACCAGTTTAAGTGGTCTAGAAAATGGGGATTCAATGACATAAAACTCAATGTTTTTATCTTTTAAATATTTAATGATTCCGTCATGATCGATTTCGGTTTGGGCTTCAGTTTTTATGTATCCTTTGGTATGGGTGTTAGTAGCTGTGGGGTATATATATATATATATATATATATATATATATATATATATATATATATATATATATATATATAATTTCTGTGCAAGTCTTGGAGAACCAGATTATAAGAATCAAATATTCACATAAAGATGGGTTTTATTTTATAAGCTGGGGTGACTTCCTCGACGTCAGTCTTGTCAGAATTTAAAGCTTCAAACGAATTGTTAGTTTTAATTTCTTTCTTTTCTGCTATAGGGATATTTTTAACTGTTTTCTTAGGGAAAACGTAATCAGAGTCGGTAGGGTTTTTAGATTTAGTGGATTTTGCCGGTTTAGTTACCGGGGCAGCAGGTCTTTTGACCGCTTTTGGTTTGTTATTTTGAGGACTAAGGGCAATTGGGCGAGGTAAAAACTCAGTCATCTTACCTTCCAATGATTTGAGCTTGGCTTCCACCGTCTTCAGTTCAGTCTCCAGTGCTATCCTTGTGTCTGGCGTCGGGCTGGGACTATTGATTTCGACTTGTAATAAATTCTTGATATATCCAAGGCGAATTTGGTAAAGCTCCTTTTCCCTTTCTGCGGATCTGTCGGTAGCAGAAGTTAGTATAGTAGCGGTTGGACCGAGGTCCTGCATAATTATTTTTTCACAGTGTTCCATAACACGTCTTGCTCGGACGAGAGTCTTTTTGGATGCTGGGGGAGGGGGGAAAAGTTTGGCCCTCCCTCCTTATTTAACAGGTTGAGAGGAGAAGGGAGGGGGAGGAAACCCTCCTATTGGACGATGGCTCCGTTGGGGGGAGAGTTTGATTGACAGGTGACACGCCCTCTTCTATTGTTCTCCCCCAGGACCTGCTACTACTACTAACGTTGTTTCA
Source organism: Trichonephila clavipes (assembly GCA_019973935.1). Classification (NCBI taxonomy): domain Eukaryota; kingdom Metazoa; phylum Arthropoda; class Arachnida; order Araneae; family Nephilidae; genus Trichonephila; species Trichonephila clavipes. The sequence continues at coordinate 346,683 of BMAU01017908.1, forward strand.
TTTTCCGGTTCGTTCGGAAATATATGTAGTTTCGTTTTTTAGTTTGAACAGTGAGCGTTCTGGTAGTCATAATTATTTATAAATTAAAAGCAGTCGAATGAAATAAATTGAATGAATACACTTTAATGATTACTACTTCAAAGCTAGATTGATTCAGATATTTTCTAGCATTTTTTACCCCCATTTAATTTTGTAGTACATTTTTTCTGAAATCAAACCACACTTAAGTACATGTTTGTTTTTCACTACTTGCACTTTTATCTTGTGGAGTTCAGATAATTTTATTCGTGGATAAAGAAATTACTTTTTTTTGTGTGTGTGTGTGTTTCTTTAACAGTAATTTGTGGATCCGTGACTTGATAACTAAATCTCAGAAAACTATTCTTCACGTACAGATCGAAATTTAATGTAATTTTTTTTTAAAAAAAAATATTTCGTAAAAATATGAACAATCATTCGTATTACTATATAATTTTAATTTCTAAAACTTCTCATTCATGTAGGGTTATTAATTTGATGATGTTTGTAGAAGAAATTGGATCAAATTTTAGCTTAATTTAGTGTGTATTTTGATTGGAAATATTTTTAAGGATTCATTTCCAGTTCATACCTTTTTCTTTTTATAAGAATAAAATATATGTTTTCATATTTGATAAGTTTTGTGTAGACTCATTTTAAGCTTCAATCCAAGTTCTGAATATTTGAGAAATAAATTTATACCAATTTTTATGGGAACAAAAAGTAACTGCATCTTACTCTTTGGGCGAATATTTAAATTTTAATATTAATAAAGCTGACTTTTGTATAATTGGTGAAGCAAACCTGGTATAACAGTTTGTGATTGTTCTATGTCCTTTAAAATATAGTGTAATTATATAAAAAGAATTATAAAAGAGCCTATATATATTTTGAAAGACATAATTTTGTTCAATGGCAAGTCTTTTTTTTTGTGTGTGTGATTAATATTCAAATAACTTTGAAGCTATTTGTTTATCTCTCTCTGTATAAAAAAATTATTCATTCAAAAATAAGATAACTCAGTATTTTTAAAGTACTTGTAATGTGTGTCGATTTCTTTGTTTGTTATTGAAATGTCATTTTTTAAAATTAACCTCTTCATTTGTGTAACTAAGTGAAGGCACATAAAAAAATCTGTTTCAAAGTGTTATTGGATTTTTAAAATTTGAAAATTGCCTTTATATATATGTAAACTAACTACTTTTTGAAGATGTAAAAGAAAAAACAATTTAGTTTTACATATATATTTATAAATATAGTTGTGAACAAAGAGATGTAGCTCTTTTTCTGCAATTTAAAGCAACAATTATTTAACGCTAAAAACATTTCAAGTTATATTCAGCACAAGCGCGGATAAATAGTTGTTCTTGTATAATATACTTTTTTAGTTTTATTTTGAGGTGAAAATTATTGCATAGGATAAGTTGCACTTTATACATCTAGACATAATTGAATATTTTGTGCTGTACTTGTTATTATATAGTATCTTATAATGTTGATGTTTTGTAAAAAGAAAATATTGTAATTTTTTCACCTGTTAAATTGTTGCATTTATCCATTTTCATTTTGCATATTTTTTTTATTTTTGACATTTAAGTTATTCTTGTTTAAAAAGATGTTTTTATTATTTTCAATATAAAATTCTCATTATAATTAAGAAATTTTGTGAATGTTTTTACTGTAAAGAAGGATAAATTCCTGGATAAAAAAATGATCTATACTTAACATATTCCGAAAAGGCTTGAATTGTTTAAAAAGAGAGAGCCTTTATTACTTGAACATAAAACTGAAATTGATTCTGAATGATTATGATATTTGTAATATAAACCTGATAAATAATGAGTGTTGTAATAATAATGCATGATACTTTTGTAGAATAACAAAACAAAATCAACAAATGCAAAAAGCAGATTTTGAATTAAGGGGATTTGGTACCTTTTGAGCAAATTTCTTTATTTACTTATTTAAAAATTATATTTTAGCATTTTATACAATGTTTCTATTCAAGAAAATGATACCAGTTGAAAATTTTCATATATTATTCATACAATTTTAAAAATTAAAATTTTTTGAAGAAAATTGGGAAAATTTTAAAATCCTATTCCTTTTGTAAAAATTAATTTTTTGACCTGGAATTTTTTTATAATATTCTTATGGATGTTCTCAACAACTTTAGGGATCGATTTTAGAATAACTTTATCCGTTTTCGAGAAAAAAAAAATAAAATGTTGATATACAGGCTAAAAATCAACGAAAAAGCCAACATGTCTTACATTTTATTTTTTTTTTAAAAAAGTATTCAGTTTATAGCAAAAAGGATCCCTAATTTTATCACATGCTTTATTTTTAACACGCAGGAAAAAATTGAAGTGATTGGTAAATAATTGTCGAAGGAGTAGCATTTTGAATGCACTAAGGTTTCGAAAAACACAAACTGAGAAAAACCACTTTAAAGTTTATAATTCTGAAAAAATAATTATTATAAGCTTAATTAAACTTAAAATACCACTTTAAGATATTACTTATACGTTTTTCTTTAAAATAATTGCATTTTCCTATGTTTTCAACCCACACATTTTTATAAATGATCAACTTTTAGAGAGTACTAATTGCACAAGAAAACTCAAGAAAAACTTTAAAAAAAATTTTTTTCTATCACGACAGAAATTTTAGCTGTTTTTCTTCTTATAATATTAAAGTATTACATTTGTATGAAAAATATATCAGGAATAAGAACTGAAATTATAAAATTATTAATATAAAATGCCTTAATTTAAAAATTTTACATGCACACATTTCACAAAGAAAAAAAAATGATTGTATGTATTGCCTCGGAAATATTCTGCTTTTTTTGCACTTTCTTTTTTTATTGTTATTATTTCTCTTTATAAATTAGATTTGTTTTTATCCATACGCTTTTTTTAGCTTTTTTTCTAAAAAGGGGGCGTGGCTTAATTGCCTAATTTGTTTTCAAATGAAGTTTTATTCAACTTCTAACTTTCCGACATGCACAAGTGATATATCAATCGAAAGATATTAATGCAAAGAATAAGATTAAATGAAAATCAAAAAAACGGTAGGTCTGTGATTTTTGGGGTACCAAGTCCTCTTAAATGTAATGCATAACGTATTTTACTGTATTATTTTCAAGCCTATATTGACAAGACTTATATTAAAGTTTCATGTATTGAATTGCGATTGTGTTTTATAATCTTTTGTGTATAAATATATGTAGAAAGTAAGACTTATTAATGGTAGATTTTCTTTGCATTATTTTCAATTAAAAGAATAGGAAGCCTGTTAGATTTGGCAGTGTTTTTTAAGACTTCATGGTTTGATAAGAATTTTATTCTGGCAAATTGATTTTATTATTATTTTCTTTATTTTGATAACCTTGATGCATTGAAATATAGACTTACTCTGATTATTTCATGTATTTTCTGTTCTTGATTACTATTCAATATTCTAAAACAGATGTCTTTTTTTTTTAAAAAAACATATTGATGTTGTTATTGAAAAGTTGAACTTAATTTTTTATTTTTATATTTGCTAAGCAGTACAATTTGGATTCTTGTTTTTTAAAAAATTTCATTGGAGTGTTCCTTTCATTAATTGCTTTGAAATACATTGAAAAATAGTATAAATTCTTTTTTATTATTTGAAGAGCAAGGTGAAAGTACAGTAATGTATTAATAAAGGTTTGATTTCAATTGTTGAACATTCAGTTTGTGAAAAAGACATGTATTTAATTGAGAAGAATTCAACCAATGACTTTTATTTGGAAATACTGCTATAGAGAGTAATAAATAAGCATTGTATTAGAAGGCCAGTAAAAAAGTGGATTTGAAGTAAGCAAATTAAATATGGTTGAGATTTTAATGAAAATGAGTACATGTTTGAAAGAACAATCGTGATTTAATTTGAGATTTATCTTTAAGAAAGCATCATCACAAAGGACGCTCACTCATGGAGAGCAACAAGAAAACTGAATCATTTCCTGAAAGATTTGGTTCTATTTTAGCCTTATGCAGTTCATGTGGCAAAGGATATACAAATTCAGCCATGCGGATGAGCAGTTTTGCATACTATAGGGCTCCTAAAATTTATCACCCTTCAGAAAAAGTAGAATATTCTTACAAAAAATGTTTTTGTTTTTTACATATGGTAAGATTTTTATTTCAAAATAAATTTTTCTCTTAAATTACTGAAAATGTTATTAATTTTGCTATTTTCTAAAAAAGATAATTTTTTTTATATATCTACTTATAAAATGTTTAATTGTTGATGTATTGCTAATTTCTAATGACTAACAAAAACATATTGATGGCACCCCATACTTCACTTTCACCAAAAGGTCTTCATATAAACGTATTCTATATCTCTTTTGTTTTATGTATCGTAATTTAGGATACATTTTTTTATTGGAGTGGTTTCTGAACTTTTCTCTAAAAATGTAGAAAATGATTGCATTGATAAGGGATAGTTATGTCGTAATACTATTGAATGAATTACAGGGGAGGTCAAAATTGTGAACACTTTTTTAAATTGCTGTGTTTTTTAAGTTTGTATGCTTATAGAAACTTTTACTTTGCACAAAATGTTAAGTACTTTACATCACTTTAATGACAATTCAATACTGAATTCAATTTTTAAAAAAATTCAAATATTTGCATCGCAAAAAGAGTTATGCTGCAATAACTGTCGATACACATTGGATACTGATGATAGCAATGAGACATCAGAGCTTAATGAGATTGCGTTTATTTTTCATTGCAGCTTTACATCGGTGTTTCATTGAGCTGAAAATAGTTTTAAACTCTTTCTTCGTTAGTACTTGATGCCAGGAAACAATTATATAATCAATTAGTTCCTTTTTATTTCATTCGGACAAAAGTATTCAAATGGTGGAGCAAGTTTTCGATAGGATTGAGGTCAGGACTGTTTCCTAGCCAGAACAATGATATTTAGTCAAAAAGCAATAACATCAAGTAAAAGAGTTAATTGAATATATGTGCGAAGAGAAAGTGCTATTTCCTTTGTTAAAATTACATAACAGGTAGGTAGTTCAGTGACTACATTTGCAGACTGAACGTTTTCTTTAAGATGTCATGAGACAAATTCAATTAAAAAAAAGCAAGAAGAGGCTGAAAAAGGTGTACCACATCTGTTGATGACAGAAGAATAAAAATACTATGTTTCAGAGATAAAATAATTTCATGGGCATCCACCAGAAGTGATCTGAGTGATGCTGGTGTTTCCGTGAGTTCAAAAACAACCTGGAGTAGATTAGCAGATGTAAGACTTAAAGCTAGAATTCCAGGAAAGAAGCCCTATCTCAGTCTACAGCAGCACTAAAAGGGACTATAGTGGGCAATGGAATACAAAAGGGATGAAACTAAAATATCGTTTTTTATTAGTAATAGCCTAAAATAAGTAAGACGTGGAAGCCAGAAACGCTACATCCTGACTGCATCCAGACTACTGTGAAGTACCCACATAGTTTTATTATTTAGTCATGCATATCAACAGATGATACTGGACGACATCATCGATGGATCATGGAACACTGAAAGTCATAAAATACATTGACACCATTCTAGAACCAAAACTTCTGAATTCCAACTGAGATCTATTCACCAACAATGGTTCATTTATTTTTCAGCAAAATTTTGCTCCCTGCCACACAGTAAAGTAAATTGAAAGACTGGTACCGTTCTGAGATCATTGCGTTGTTGTGCTGGCTAGTCCTGACCTCGATCCTATCAAACACTTGTGGCACCTTTTGAAGACTCTTGTCTGAATGAGGTACACATGAAATAAAGAGGAGCTAATTGAGGATATAATTGTTTACTGGCATCATATAATAACAAAGGAAGAAATTAAAACTATTTTCAGCTCAATGAAACATCGATTTGAAACTGTAATAAAAAATAAACGCAACGTCACTAAGCTCAGATACCTCACTGCTATCATCATTATCGAATGTATATCGACAGTTAGCGCAGCATAACTTTTTTTACGGCAAATAGTTGAATTTTGTTTTTTTTTAAATGATATAAAATACTTAACATATTGTGCAGCTTAAAATGTTCTATAAGCATACAAACTTAAAAAACATAGCGATTTAAAAAAGTGTCCACAATTTTGGCCACCACTGTATTTCCAAATGTTTATAAAATTGCTGATCTTGATGAAATGGGTGGTGGTACTGTTAAATATTGCATTTATTGATTAAAATATGTTTAAATAACATGCATAAAACATGTTAAAGTCCTACTTTGCTTTATAAAGAGTCTAATATTTATGAAATGTTTACAGTAAATTTAAATATACAGTAAGCGTTTTAATTGAAAAATATATTTGATTTATATATTTACAGAAGTACTGTATATTGATAGTCTAAAGATGTACTGTAAAATTTTTGGTTCTTATCGATTGCAAGGGTCGTGGGTTGGTATATGTTTTTCAGCGTTGCTGCCAATGTGGACAATGGTGATATTATCTATTGTGTGATCCACTAACTATGATAAAAAGTTGATTTATAGTGACATTTTTTCTACTTTACCTGTTTACAATATTAGCAGCCAGTAAATAAAGCAGAATTTGGCATGTTTTCAATGTGCTGCTGTCTTTGGCTTTATGGTTCCTAACCCAGTAAATATCCAATATAAAATAAAATGTCATAAAAAATGCATTTTACTTGTTATTTTTCATTATATTTAAAAGTAGTCTCAGTAATTAGAAAACAACTCTGAAGGTAGTTTTTTGGTTTTGTTTGAAGAAATGAAATTGATTTTTATTGGTTATAGAGTTTAAAATAAATCTCTCTTTAGATTAAGTTATATTTATTTATATTTTTGATTTTCTCTGTAAACTGCGACTACCAAGTTAAAAGTCCCCATTATTATGTAAATACTGGCTATATGGAAAGAGAATGTTTATTCCTGTGTTTTGGAATAATCAAAGTAATTCCTCAAAGTAATAAGAGTGTAAATGTCTTCCTACTCATTAAATGATAGTTGGGTGGTGTGTAAACTCTTTTCATAGCAAGGGATTCAGAAAAATTAGTGGATAAATGACAGGTTTTCAGAAATTGCAGAAGTTTGAATTCAAATTAATTTCCTTTTTTATTATGCCACAGATAGATATAAAATATTGAAAGTATGACCTTTTATTAAATACTTTTTTGTTACATTCTCTTTGATAAATAGTTTAGAATATCATTTCCTGTTTGCTTTGAGTACAAACAAATCAAAATCTGATTTTAAAAATATTGTAATTTTTTTTTTAAAATTTCAGTGAATTTTTTTATGTTACAAAAGTTTTTCAAGTAGTTTTCTTCGTAATTTTTTGTTTCTGAAAATAATTGCCTTTTCCTAAATATTTTTACAAATTTCTGAATTGTAAGATCTTGATACCCAGATATATTTTGCATTTTATTTCTTCAATTATAACCAATTTTTTGCATAAATAGGAGAATAATGTTAAATGTTATGTTTAAGAGGGATTATTTTTTAAAGCTTTGTATATAAATTTGAGCTCATGAACTTGACCTAAATACATATTAAAGAATTAATTTAATTAATTCTGTATATTCCAGTGCATAAGGCTAACTTTTAACCCAAAGAATAAGATAAAAATTTACAGGTTCAGGTTCTTTACCAGAGATAAAAATGATAGCTTTTAAAATAAAAAGGATGAGCATAAAAAAGTTAGATTTTTACATATTTCACAAACCACTTATTTAAAAGAAGATAACACACCTTATGAACTTTCATTATTAGATAACATGAACAGTTTGTCATATTTTTGTCTCTCAATCAGGGCAATTTGTTTCATTTTTACTGTCACTGTTACTCTGGTCCATAAATAAAAAAATATCTTCTGTTCCTTTTAGATTATTCGATATACAACATTTTTTTAAAGTGGCCTTTTAATTATGTCAGGTTTAATTTCATCTAATGGTTTTACTGTCCACTTCAACCCAATTTCTAGACTTCAAAAGATCAGAGTACATTGCACATGCCAATCTTAGGTTTTATCGTAAAAAAGTTCCATGTTATACAGCAAATATACCAAAGAATTAAAAAATGCAGTTTGAAAGTATAGGTGTGCATTATGTGCCAAAATATAGGGTAATAGTTTACAACAGGAAAATTAAAATGTGTTAGAAATTTAGCTTTGAATTTTTTTTCTTATTGAAGGAACTTGTGTGAAAAGGATAACTCTTATACTATTTAAAGCAAAAGTATAAGATTTGTATACAGTTCTAATATGTTGTAAAAAGTTTTTTAAAAACAACCATTTAAATCATGTTAAAATTTTTACTGTGGTTTTAAATGGATTTTTATAAATTTTCTTGATTTGTATGGCTTTGTCTTTGGATTGAGAAAATCAAAGTATGTCTGATTATTCTAGAACTATAACTTTATTCCTAACATTTTTGATAAAAGATTTTATTATTTAGTTATGAGTTTTAATAATATATATATTTTTTATGTTTATTCACCTAAGTTTTGCAAATTAAATGAGAAATTCTGAAACTAAAACTTCCACATAAACTTTAAAATAACTTTGATTTAACTGTTTCGAAATTAGACAACATTAATTTATTTATACTGCAAGATCATATTCTAGAAAATTTAATGGAATGTAAATTAATATTGGTTAAAAAATGTAGCATATTCTCTTTACAATGTTCAGTTTGGGATCCTCATGTTAAGTGAATCAGTAGCTAAGAGTAATAAACTATTGTATAACTTTATGAAGAGTTTCTTTTTCTTAAGACCACACACACAGAGAAATACTTTTAAGTTTCAATTATTTCCTAATCTATTGCAGATACTTGTAGGAAAATTTGGGTGTAAGGGTTTTATGAGGAAAGGCATTGAGATAATTTAAATAATTTAGAATGTTTTGATAGCTGCTGTAGATTTTGGTTGGAATAAGCAAGCAGAGGGAAATAGGTTCCAGGAGAAGTGAAGTGACACCCACATTACTGAAAAAAATTAAGAAATTCACAAAGCATGAGGAAATACATTACTGCTGGTCTACATCAAAAAATATATATGTAACTCTGCTCAAAAACTTAATTTTTTTAAAAAAGTAAACCAGAAAGTAATTACTACCGTAAATATTACTGTGTAAACATGTACGAGGGATATTCGGAAACTAAGGTTCGTTTACTTATAAAACATAAAATATTACAGATTTTTTCAAAACACTTTATATTTTAAATTCCTTACATGTGTCTCTATTTTCCTACATACTTTCCATGTTTGTTTAAACATTTGTCATAACGTTCTACGAGCTTCTGTATGCCTACTTCGTAGACGTCTGCCGCCTGTGAGGATAACCAGTCTTGAACTTCTTTCACCTCGTTAGCTGTGTCGAAGCGCTTGCCGCCGAGAAACTCTTTTAGGTAGCGGAATAAGTGAAAGTTATTCTGACCCATGTCTGGACTGTACGGTGGGTGGTCAATCTGCTCCCATCCAAAAGATCTGATCAGATTTTGTGTTAATGGCAGAATAGGGGCTGGCATTGACATGCAGCAACACAACTCCAGACGTCAGAAGACCACGTCGCTTATTCTGTATCGCACGTCTAAGTTTAGTTAGGATAGCGCAGTAAGTGGCTGCATTTATTGTTGTCCCTTGCTGCATAAACTCGACTAACAAGACTCCATGTCTATCCCAAAACACGGTTGCCATAACCTTGCGTGTTGAGATTGTCCGCTTGGCCTTGACTCTGACTGGTGAATTTGTGTGATGCCATTCCATTGACTGACGTTTAGACTCTGGGGTTATGTGAGAAACCCACGTCTCGTCCCCTGTGACAATCCTCTCTAAAAATTTATCACCTTCTTTATGATATAGATCCAAAAAATCAAGAGCACAAGCCATTCTTTTCAGTTTGTGTTCCTCAGTAAGCAGCCTGGGAACCCAACGTGCACACAATTTGCGAAATTTCAACTTTTCGGAAACGACTTTGTGCAAAGTTGTTCTACCCACATTCGGAAATTCCAATGCTAAAGTTGAAATTGTGAATCGCCGGTCTTCACGAATCTTTTCATCCACGGCTTTGACCAAATCATCTGTTATCACTGATGGTCGACCGGAACGCGGTTCATCATGAACATTTTCCCGTCCGTCCTTGAAAGCTCTCACCCACTTATGTGCACTTTGCTGCTACTCGTCGCATTTGGGCCATACACGTCGCTTATCTGTCTATGAATTTCCGCTGCTGAAACGTTCTTTGCTGTCAAAAACCGAATCACTGACCGTATTTCACAGTCAGTGGGCTGATCGATTGTTTTAAACATTTTGAAGTAGCACTGTACTTACCACACTGCAACAATACCAATGCAAATTGCATCGTTTGACGAGCAAGGTATGCCGGGAGTTGGTACGCATGCGCATTTCAATGTTCGCGCAACATTCGATTAGCTACGACGATTCGGACCTTAGTTTCCGAATATCCCTCGTATATTACAAGACTTCAATTATAATTTTTAAAAAAAGGGGGTGCATGGAGCGCCACTCGATAGAAAAGAAACTTTTTTGGCGACGTTGGATGACACGATACTGTCCAAACGGACAATTCTTCTTTGATTCCAAGACATTGAACAATACATTGACAAATCTGCTGAAATAGATGGCCCAAGTGACTGAGTCTTCGCTTACGAGTGTGCTTTTCTCAATGTAATTTAACTGAGCTGCTGCGGTTTTAGAAATCTCTCGCCCTTCATTCTTGAATTTGTATAGAAGTTGCTATAAACCACACAGTCCAGCAGATTTCATTTTCACTCACTGTCAGTGGCGTAGTAAATGAGGGCCCATATTCGTTGGGTTTTATTAATTAAAAATATATGAATATTTTAAATATACAATAGAGGCGCAATGTACGTACTCAGCATTAGGCTGAATATTCTTAATCTGTTTTTGTACACCATTATACGCACGCTCATCACTCTGGCTCCATCATAATCTTGGCCCTCACATTTTTGAAGTCGGTGTTTTTGTCGATCAGTTACTTGGTCCACTAATTCTGTAGCACCCTATTTGATATCTCCATAAAAGTCTAGAAACAATTATTTTACTTCTATGTCAATTGACAGTCCATTTTCTGATCTGGTTATTGCAGTATAACTCACAACACTGGTTAGATGATCCACCTTTGATATCACATTTGTAGCATCCATTATTATAGCGAAAAACGGTGCCGGTCTAATTTGTTCTATCAGATGGTTCTCAAATTTGATCCCCAAGCACTCAACTATTTCATTTTAAATTGTTGCTCTCAGATATCTTGTACATCCTAAAAACAATTAAAAAGCGCAATTTATAAAAAGAAACTGAATATAAACAGTTAATAAAAAATAATAAATTGAAATTAAACCAATTTCATACTTTAACCGAAAGTAATGAGCTAATTAAAACTCCTCGAAATCACAATCTGAGATTTTAATCTAACAATTATAATGCAATAAAAATATTTTTGCCTAAGAAAGAATTTTTCGTTCGCTGAACAGATTTTATACATGACGTACAATTTTTCCATTTAACCCCTGGAACAATTATACACATCTTATTTACTAAACTAATTGGCAGGAACTTATTTTTCAATTAATTAAGCTCAGATTTTAAATTAAAAAAGTTTAATTGTACAATTCATTTGTTTTCTATTGGTTTGTTTCTGCTTGCTTTATCAGTATCTGTTGATTTCCTACTGACGAAACTAACCGTAAACAGAAATAAAGTATTATATTTCAGCACACTTCGTTTTTCTCTTCGATTGTGTGTGCTCATGAAAAGAATAAAAACAAATAAATCAATTTTTGTGTGAAGAAAATACAAAAAAAATCCTTTTCAAAATCAACTTCATTGGAAGTTTAAATGATTTAATCCACTTTTTACAAATATATAACATATTTCTGTATACATTAAAATTATATACACGTAATTATATCTCAATCCGGATATAAATTATTTTAATTGATGATTAAATAATGCAATTTACCGTAAAACACTAATTCAAAAAATTATTTTAAAATTTATGATTTGCCTTTTTTTCCCCTTACTATTATAAATTACATCCTGGTGCCATTGAAGATTCGCCGTATAGAGGAGGCTGATTCACCCTAAATACGTCGAGGCTAAGTGTCCTCCTATTGGTGTGGGAGAGGAAGGTGCTAGCTCAGGTGTCGTCCTCGTCACTTGACCAAGGTTCAAAATTACGAGGCCGTCACCAATAATCCTCGTGATGCTTTAGTGTGACGTGAATAAAACTAACTCTCTTGATATAAATTACAGTTTTGCATTTTTTATATCATTAAATTCATCCAATTCCCCGGTCGAGTCCTTGACTAAATTTTTAATATATAAATGCTGTGCTTATATACTTTACACAATGCATTTTATGCATATCAGATTTAGAATTATAGTTAATTCAAAATGTATCCATTTTAAGTTAAATGTAATAAAATTTTTATAGATAAAAAAAAATAGGAACATAAAACTAATGAGCAGATTTGCTCATCGGAGGTTTTTCTTTCAGTACTGTAGCTAATATATTGATTTGTATTAGTTTGTTTTTAAGTTAGAAAGTAAGTATTTTTAAGTTAAGTAAGTAAGTTCACGTCAGACTGACCACCTGACCAGAACATTTGCTTAAGCACTTCAGGGTCCAAGGTCACTTATACTGATATGGGCACAGTAGGCCTTGGCCCTCATGGACTGTTGTGCCACTGAGTTAAGTTAACTTTATAATTTAAGAATTCTGATACATTTTAAAGTTAAAAAAATGACGATTTATAATTATAACTTTATTTAATAGATAATAAATCGAATAGAGAGAAAAGGGAATTTAAACATTCTTTATATTTTGGCTGCTCGTTGACAGCTGTCATGTCGCAATCAACAGCCACGTTTCTCTGCTTCTAATATTTTCATTATAATTATAACTAATGCTTGTGAATCTAAAATCAACTCATTCTCAGTGGCGCAACAGCTCATAAGGGCCAGGGCCTACAGTGCCCATTCAAGTATATGTGATCATTGGACGCTGAGGTTAACGAGCAGATGTTCTGATCAGGTGGTCAGTTTGACGTTAAACCCTCAGTGTTAAGTTCCCAAGCAAGCTTGGTACTCATTTATCAATTCATTGAAGGGATGAAAGGCTGAGTCGACCTTGCCCAACCCGGGAATATCACCCGAACCTGTGGTATGGAAGCGCGATACGCTACCTTTCGATCACTGGGCCTTTGTGAATCTAAGCCTCAAATATTATTATCATTGTTCTGAATATTAACTAACTCTTTATAACTTTAACTTCTACTTTATTTTAATAAAGTGATTTGTGATTCTATTCTCGTTTGTGCTTGTTTTCTCAGCATATCTTTTTTAAGAAATACAGGCCTCAGGAAATATATTTGTTTTGTATAATCTTTTGAAAGAGAATTCCGCTGATTCTGTCAAAAGACCATCCGGTAAACGTCTTAAAAATGAAGTTTATCAGTAATACGCGCACGTGCAAAGCTGTACAGTGTGCCTTAATCCCTAAGCAACAGTGCATATGGGGAAAAGATTCGTTTGCGAGATGTTGATTCATCTTTTATGGAGAATGATGATGGTTTTGACGGATATAGAGTCTTTGGCAAAAATATTATTTTTACAAACATTCAAAACTGTGCTCTTGCAAAAAGGGCGATGGAAAAATTACTCTAACAGAAAAATGTGTTAAGTTTTTGTCAAGTGTTTTTTCCATTGAGGATGAGAACTGTAGTAATTTATGTTCACTTAGAAACACGAGAAAATATCCCTGAAATAAGCAGGCATTTTTCATCCGATGTTGTAATTAGTGGAGATGGAACGTGGAAAACCCTCGGCTATTCATCTGATGTTGATGTCCTGGAAACGAAGAAAAGAGTCACCTACTCACAAAAACCGGAAATTTCTTCACGTTAACGAATGTTTGAAAAACCACAATGACTCAGTTGGCATGAGGGGAACTGTGGGAATGGTTCGTATATTTCAGCGCTCAGTCATCATTCTGTGAGATAAATAAATGTCCATTAATTTAGGATAAATAAGTTCAGGCAAAGATAGAGACAGAAGCAAAACAAATTTGACTTATTTGTAAAGTCATTTATAAAACAAAAGGTGAAGAGCAAAAAGATGCTATATGTTTGACATAATTAATAAAAGTTGCGATTTTAACTCCCTGGAGCAAGTTTTAAAAAATAATCTATTTACAAAAAACAGTATAACATGGTTAAAATGATGGTTAATAAGGTGTATATCTCCCGGACTATGCAATACAGGCCTTACAGCGCCTAGGCATGCTGAGTATCAAATTATCAATCTGATCTTGGGGAATATTACACCACTCATCAAGCAATGCCCTCCGAAGTTCCGGTAGACAGGTGGGAGGGGGTTGACGGGGTGCAATTCGTCGACCAAGCATATCCCACACATGCTCTATTGGATTCAAGTCCGGTGGTTATGCTGGCCAATCCATACGGGTGATATCCTCCGATTGAAGGCATTCGTCTACAATGTTTGCACGGTGAAGACGGGCGTTGTCATCCATAAACAGAAATTCAGCACCCATGGTGCCCCGAAACAAACGTACATGTTGCTCCAGAATGACATCCCGATAGATGTGGCCTGTCATCGTTACACTCTGAACATGCAGGTCAGTTCTGGAACCAAGAATAATTACTCCCTAAACGAGCCATCCTGCACCACCATGACGGTGTCGTTCAATGGTGTTCTCTTGGTGGTAACGGGTACCTGGCACTCTTCATATTAAAGTCCGGCGAGAATCAGTCTGCAAACTAAACCTGGACTCGTCAGAAAACATCACACAAGACCACTGTTGCGGTGTCCACAATGCATGCTCTCCACTCCAAGTTAATCGCAGGCGACAGTGAGTTGCGGTAAGTGGAACACATCTAACAGGCCTACAAGCATATAGATCAATATGCCTTAAGCGTCAGTACACGGTCTGCCTTGAAACTATCGTACCGGTAGCTGAAGAGAGTTGACGAGACAGGTCTGATGCTGAGCTCCATCTGTTTCTTTTGGCAGTAACTGCCAAATATACCGGTCCTCATTAGGTGTTGTAACTCGGGGGCGACCTGTGCTGCAACATCTACTCAAATTACTATCATCTTGGAATCGTTGCCAAAGCCTGGATATGACACACTGGGCGATTCCAAGTTCCTCGGATACTTCCAGCTGGGTACGTTCACATTCCAGTCGTCCAAAAATTCTACCACGTAAAAAATCCTCCAAATGCTTCCTTTGTGCCATAACTATGCGGTTATTGCACTGAAAAGCTTTTAAAGCGCTTGTGAACAATTTTACTTTTTTGCCACCATTCCTTATATACCCCTCTCTTACACCCTCGTCATTGTGACGTACTATCCGCGCTATCTGGTGGTTTCCTGTAATTTGTATATTCTTCTTCAAGATGCGTGGGATAATTGTACACACACACAGGTGAAATTTTTATTTTAGAGTTCAATTTCTGTGCAATTCTGAATTATCCTTAATTTATGGACATGAGTGTGTATATCTTACATTGGGGATGGAGATCCCAAAACTTTTTCATCTGTTTCTGTATCCAGTTCATATGGTAAAGATATCCCAATATCAAAAACTAACGGCCTTATCACACGTACACGTTTGGACAATTTTTAGTCCAATTCATACAACTTTTTACTCAGTTGCCATACCAACGGCTCCGAACAATTTTTTTCCCAGTGAGCTGAGAAAGTTCTTCCAAATAAAAGTTGCTTGAAATTCCAGCCAAAGGGGTTCATCGGCACGCTACATCATAAACAAGATGGCGGCTTCGGTTTCGTCAAACGCATCAGAATGGCGTATAATGTTTTAATGTCAAAAATATTTTAACGGTATGCAATATTTTAAACAGAATAGTGCTCCATTTCTGTTTATGTCCATCAACAAAAGCGCGAGTGAAATAAAAGAAAAAATATTAGGTATTCGTTTTCCGAAGCAGAAAAATTGGCGAGTAATTTTTCAATGTGGCTCGGTTTTTAAGAGCACGGCTGACGTCAGTGTATATCGTTTTGTTTACGGCAAGCCCTTATCTGGGTGATAAATTGTCCTAAACCAGGGGTACTCAACCTTTTTTTCTGCTGCGCCGCATACATCGGTCAAATATTTCACGCGGGCCGCAACATGAGGATAAAGGAGGGGGGATGCTTAAAGACCAAGATAACAATTTAAAATGTGGAAAATTGATAGAAAAATTATAACTCAAAAGTTGTGTTTTTTAAATTGTTATTTTTTATATTTTTTATTTTTGTCACTAACCCTAAAATAAAGCATTTCAGAAACTCTCCTTCCAAATTTCTGCATCAATAAACGGTTTCATATGATTACCAATAATATAACAAACTTCATGGGATGTCATTGTTACTGCTGTGATTTTACCACTGATGAGACACTTTGTTGCAAAGATTCTTCAAGAAAGCTTATTTATCACCATTTGAAAGAAATCTTCGAGAAAAAGTGTCATTTAATGACTCCTGTTTATTGGTATTTTTTAAATACAGCATTTTCCTGACAAATGAAGCACTTACTGATTCATGTTTATTTTTCACTACAATATAGTCACGCTCTCAATCGTCTTGAAACGATATATTTTCTTCGAATATTTTTCACTTGCAAGATATGAAAATTAGTTAAAAATTAGTTCCACCCATAAAATTGTCGCTACTCCACTATATTGTCTGTTATCACTTACTGTAACCGTTCCAAATAGGAAAAGAATATCAGTTCGTACCTGTACGACACCGACGGCAAAAAGCAAAATTGATACATTTGATTTCTTGACGAAAGATTTCCCACCATATTTTTTTATACAATGATCTTAAAAAAGTAAATTTCTCAGAGCAATAGACCATGGCCAGGCCACTTAAAAAGGCTCGGCGGGCCGCAGGTTGAGTGTGGCTCTCCTAAACGGTTGCTCCAATGGACATGTCAAAAAAGAAAAGTATGGAGACTCGTTTACGAAGACTAAAACAAATGAACTCCAGACTCAGTCAAGAGAAGTCAGTTGGTGGAAAAGGAAAACTGACTGGCAGAATGATTGACCAGATTACAACGTACTATGGAAATGCAATCATACAAAATGATACCGAAAGCTGTTTCGGCTGTATACTTCCCTCTTCGTTCAAGCGACGAAAACCATTGCACAGTTTTTGTCCTGTAGGTCTTAATTCTTGGTGTAAATACTCAAGCAGGTTATTAGAAAGTTGTTTGAAAACTTTTAAACACAATAATAAACTGCCAATGGCAGTAATGGGTCCTGTAAAACTTATGTTCAATGATTTGTCGGAACCGAAAGTCCTACACAAATGTCTAGGGGGTAAAACACAAAACAATAATTAATCCGTAAATTCATTTATATTACTAAGTTACGCCCAAAAATCTTAGATTGTCGTGGAAAGAATGTAGATATTTCCACAAATGAGGCAATAGTCCTTGTTTATGATGGTAATAAAGGCAGACTAAAAATTATGTTGTTGTTAATGCCACCTGATCGGCAAAAGCCAGATCGAGGCCCACGAAATTCACCATGGCAAAGGGCTAAGTTGTACACCTGTTTTTAGCTGTAGCTTTGAACATCTAACAGGTTGACTGTATGATTTGGCTCGTTTCCACCCCAATTTTGAGGGAGAATACAGTGGGGATGGTCAGAGATCTACCTCCTCCTTCCACAGACCTCACGAGAAGACTTGCGGCTTGACGGCTATTTAGAGTACTCTCAGGCCGTGCAGACAATATGCATTTATAACCACCCATGCCTTCCCCGGGATTTGAACCCACATTCTAAGGCACAGCATTTAGCGTCACTAACCTCTATACCGGATACCGGATGGGTGGCGTAAAAATTATGCCTTCCCTTGGGTTTCATGATTTTGTTGGTGATTGCGCACAAAAAATTGTAATAGGTATAGATATGAAAGGGAATTCATACTGCTGAGGGACATTTTAATCTCCGTGCAAAATGAGTGGGACAAGTTGAAAGGATGGTATTGAAAGCTACGTATAAAATAGTAACTGAAAAAGAGGGAATATCATATGCATGCAACGAATTTTAAATTTTAACTTTTCAGAATTACAATAATACGCTACATTCATACTGCACAAATTAAGTAATTTATTATTTATCAAAAGTAAGTGAGAATTAAGATATTAATTGTTGTTTAAGTAATGTTTATAAAATTGTTTGTTAAATTTATTTTGAAGAAATTAATCATTTCGTAAAAGGTAGCGTCGACCCCGTCTGGAGTCGATGGATTTTCTGAATGCGAAAAATGCCATATGATAATGCGGCATGTAAAATATCCCTTGAGTATCACTTTGGCTGTGGTACTCTTGGTAAAACCAAATCACTGCAATATGTAGCATTCAACGAGAGTACGGATTGAATAAAATTCAAAGGTCGCAATTTGATAGCAGAAGACGCCACTAGATGGTGCACCCTATGAAATGACTTCCACTCTTGCCGTGTCTGCAAAGACAAAGTTGCTAATATGCAATCCAATGGGCGGAGGGGGAGAGTTATAATAATTTTAATAAAAGGCTACGTAAACTTCACTTTACTTTTAACTTAAATTTAGTTATTTGAATATCGAAAATAATATAATTATGTATAAAACTATGGTGAATTGTTTACGTTTGGTATCAACTTTCTCAAAACGTCATTTTTTCACATTGCGGGCATGATATTTTGAAAACCGTTAAAATTTTTCATGAAGCTATTTCAAATTACAATTTAAATAATGCAATTATTTTTTATACATTTAAAAATTAAACTTTAAATTTTTACAGTTTATTAAAGATATTAAATCATTGTTTCATGCTTCGACATTTTAAAAATAACACAATTTCCTACATTGAGCTGAAAAGTCATTTAAAAATATTGGTAACTACCATTGGAAACGAGTACATTCTCCGAGAGATGGTATCATTTGTAGTGGTGCACCATATAGGTGGATATCTATTGCCACAATATAATTTTGATGCCAAGTTTCCTCCCTAGAGAGAGGCACCTAAACTCTGACTGCGAAGCTGCAGTAGGAATTTAATTTTGCCAAGAACATCCGAGACAAGCACTCACTCAAGGTATGTTTACGACATGGCCGTTGTCGATTTTTTTACTACATGAAAATTTACCAACTTGGGCGGAGTTGAACCGGCAAACTTGAGCGTACGAGTCCAACTCAGAACCAACTACGCTGCCCAGCCAGGGAAGTTGTAAATGACTTTTAATCATTTTCGATTTTTTAAAAGATATGTGACTCCTGAATATAAATTTAAACCAAAATTCACTTTCATTCGCAAACTTGCAGGTGGCGCTGCGGTCTACCGCGATGAGAATTAATGTTAGTGATTTGCGTACTTCGTCGCCGCCAACGTAAGATGTAAATTTCACCGGGTTTGCTTGCTTCCTTCAAGGTGTTGCATTTTGTGTGGTAAAAGGGTGATCCGTGATGTCGTAAGGTAAGAAATGAACAAGAGTGGCTAAACCATGACACTTTTCTTTCCTTTTGGGTGCCGGTTGCTAGTGTACGACACGACGATAATGGAAAGATTCTCCGAAGAGCAAAAATTAAGAAGGGAAAAGAAAGAGTTAAGAGAAGATCCCTCCCAAAACAAAACTTGCAAGGTAAGAACTGAAAGAGAAAGGGGGTGCTTTTAAAATAGGTGGCGGAGCATAACTTTTTGAAGTGCCTAGGGGCCAGACAGGTTTTAAACGGCCCAGCATGTTTGACACTTAATGATTTATCTTGAATTACTGTACTTATTGTAATGATAATGAACTATTATTTTAAAATTTAGTATAAAAATGGGGGAGGGGATAGGAGATTTTAAACTGAGAGAAGAGTGATTTTACACTCACACTACCTCCTAACTGTTATAACCAACAGAATTCTAAAAAATTTGACTCAGAAAGAAAAATGTGTGCAAAAGTTTTGTTTCATTGTTCAGTTCGTATCTTTAATTCCATTCGCTATATATTTTTTAAATTGAAACTTACTTAGTATAAACTTTAAATTTTGCCCTTTTTTGATTGAAATGATTCTTATTGACAATGCAGTGGTGGTCAAAAAGGTAGACATTTTTTTGAATTGTTACGTTTTTTTAAGTTAGTATGCTAATAGAAAATGTTAAGTTGAACAAAATGCAAAGTCTTGTATATCATTTTACGGAGAATTTCATACTGAATTCAATACAAGCAACAAAATTCAAATATTTACAACACAAATGAATTATGCTGCAATAACTGTCGATACACATCGGATACTGATGATAGCAGTGAATTATCAGTACTTAGTGGTTCAGCCTTTATTTTTTATTACATCTTCATATCAATGTTTCATCGAGCTAAAAATAATTTAAAACTTTTCCTTCTTTATTACCTGATGCCAAGAAACAATTACATCTTCAATTGATTCTTTATTTCTGAGTACCTCATTCGGAAAAGAGTTTCCAAACGGTGCCTCAAGTTTTCGACGATTGAGGTCAGGACTGCTTCCTGGCCAGAACAACAGCTCAATGATCTGGGAAGGATAACAGTCTTTCGGCTACTTCACTGTGTGGCAAGGAACAGAATCTTGCTGAAAAAAAAGGAATCATTGTTGGTTGATAGATTCCTGATGGAAAATAGAAGTTTGGATTCTAGAATGGTGTCAATGTGTACTTTCAAACATTCAGTGTCCCATTGATGATTGGAAATTCACCGAAACCATCTGTTGATATGCATGACTAAATCATAAAACTATGTGGGTACTTCATAGTTACCTAGATACAGTTAGGATGTAGTATTTCTCCTATCCCACGCCTTACATATTTTCGGCCATCACCACCGAATAACGATATCATAGTTTAATCCCTCCATATAATTTGTAATCACTGATCATTTGACCAATTAATGTGTTCCCTTGCCATAGTAATCTTTTTATTGCTGCTGTAAATGGAGAGATGGGGCTTTTCTCGTAGAATTCTACCTCTTAGTCTAACACCTGCTACTCTTTTCCTGATTATTTTTTAATCGACAGAAACACCAGCATCATTCAGATAACTTCTGATGACCGTTTATGACAATCTTTTACCTTGGAGACATAGCATTTTTGTTATTCGGTCATCAATGGATGTGGTGCATATTTTTCGGTCTTTTCATGCTTTGTGTTTTATTAAATTTGGCTCCTGACGTCTTAAACAAAACTTTCAGTCTCCAGATGTAGTCACTGAACCACCCTCCTGTCTTGCAATTTTAACATAGGAAAAGACAACTTTCTTGTCATACATCTCTTTCTAGGTGTCCATTCTACTCTTTTACTTGATGACATTCCTTTTATCTAAATATCATTATTGTCCTCGCCAGGAAATAGTCCTGACCTCAACCCTATCGAAAACTTCTGTCACCGTTTGAAAACTGTTATCCGAAAGAGGGACTTCCTTTTCTTGTTTCATGGAAGAAACCCATGTTTTTTCCCGCAATTAAAAACTGTTCTTTTGGAAACCGAACTTTAGTTGAAACTTTAAAGTTGAGAAAATTTTTCCACGAATTGATTGATAGATTCTTGAGGGTTTTATTCCCATTTTGCTGTAAACCATCAATACATTTCAGTGGACTCAACTTTCAATTTGTTTTGTTCACATTGCTGAAGTATATAGCGTAGAGTCGAGGAAATACTTTTTCAGCCATGTTTACAATGTGAAACAAAAACGAGGTCAGAATTGTAACTTTGAACAACAGCAAAGCGTAGCTAGCTCGCCTGAAAAGTTACCTCAAAACAGATTTTCATCCAAATTTGAATTTTATCACGTCGTTGCTTTGACTGTTTTATCACTTTGACAGTAAAAAAAACTTCTGACTAGTGATTATAGTTTGGAAATATATATTTAAAATCACAATGTTTATATAATTTATGACACTTTTTACAAATTGCTATGCATTACCTTTATTTTAAATTTCAAAACAGCATAGAACTATTTTTTAAGCAGATTGGTTCATTTTCCATCTAGCCAATCCTTCCAAGTTTAGGTGAAACGAATTGTAGTTTAGAGAATGAGAGTCGATCGGCTTTTTGGAAAGGGACAGGGCAAATTCAATAATACTGTAAACGGAAATTATTTAAGTCTATGAAATTATCACGATATACTGTGAGAGCAGTGTGCATGAAATAGTGTTGTTGTGAGTTTTTTAGTTAACATATGCATTATAGAAAACTGAAAATGCTAGTGAATGTTTTGAATGGTACAGTATAGTCCAAAGAATGTTATAGTATATGAAAAGAATGTCGAAAGAGGTATTGTTTCTCTTACATTTGGAAACTGTGATGTAGTTATTTCGTTTAATTGTATATTCTAGTTGTACTATGTTTTTTCATAATTTCAATATTGATATTGATGGCTATTTTTATTTTCAGAGAAATTGGAGAATTTAGAATTCCAGAGAAAAACCATCGTAAGGAAGAAAACGAGAGGCATAGAAAAGATATTTGAGAAAAAATATAAAATATTTTAGAGAAAAGAAGACGAACTACATAAATATGGAGTGTTTAGCTAAGTTTTTAATGTTTAACACGGAAGGGTCTGAAATGGATACTAAAAAGTTTCTTTCTTAGGAATTTAGATTTTTAGATCTCAAAATACTATTTTCTGCCTCAAATAGGACAATACATCTTTATCTATAGACATAAATTATTGAAAACAATTCCACATACAAATTGTCAATATATTTCCATTTGAATGAGCCTTATTTCCTTAAAAAGTAAAAAATTCCCAAAGAGTTTTGTATAAACTGTCTTTTGGAAAAGCACAGTATAATCATATGAATTTTGGAAAGAATTCTTTGAATTTAAAGCCTTACGAGTTCTTAAGATAGCCAATTGGAGAAAAGATGTCTATGCTATTTATTTGAAGTCTGCCGACTTCATGCCATTAATAATTATTTGAAATGATGTAGCTCATCATCAAAAAAATTGTGCTTTTTGGAAAGTTGTTATTTCATACCAATCATTCCACAACTAAAAAGGGCATCTTGTTATTTGTCTTTTACTGAAAGCTTATTGTTTTATGGAATATAAATTAGTCCGTGGCTTTGTGAATTTTACTCTAAAAAAGTATGTAATAAAAGTGATGTCACATACCTTTTGGGTTTTGTTTAAATTACCGTAGAGAATACGATAATCAGCTGGATTCCATTTTGAGCATTAATTTAAAATACAACTAGATTTGATTCAAAGAACATTT